>OX421496.1:42387618-42880118 GCA_949126835.1 Anisus vortex
ACGAAACCTCATACATTTTGTATGACAGCGAAAAGAACTGTCACAGATGTCAAAATGTATTTTAAACTTTTCTTTATAACGTATGTATTCTAATAAAGCTGTGTAATATAAATATTTAAAAGTACAGAAGTTTAAATTTAAACACTCACCAATAAAGCTGAGAATGAGACACTTATTCATTTTTCTCCACTTCCTATTTCAGCAGAACACACGAGGGTAAGAATTAAACGCACCGCTCAGAACGCTCGTCCGAAGATCTACTGAATATTTACCTATGAAATTACTTTCAGCCCCGACGACACGGCTGACTTGACCTAGTTAACGGGTTACCCTAACGGATCTCACACTTTTCATGAATGTACACAACTACCCCCCTCGCCTTCTCCACCTCTATTCAGCGATGTGAGAAAATTTTAATGTTCTGTTATAGCTTTTTTACTTTTCAACTTGGTGTGTTAAAATAACGAGGTTAGACTGTCGAGAGCATGACTAAAAAGTTCATGACACAGACGTGACCTTTGAGAACGTCTCTAAAACGGCGGGAGTATCTTTACGCTTCGCTCGCTTTGCACGTTTGCTCCCAGCCTCCCCCTTTTCCAATTTTAATTTTTTTCTGAGCTCAATCTTGTTATGTGATTGATTGATTTTTCAGCCAATCGCTGATCAGGTACTTCTGTTATTTTTTTTTTGTGCGGGTTCCATTGGACAACATATTATTATGATATTGATCGAAAATTACCTTGACCTTTTCTTTTAAAAAAAATGTTTACACAGGCACACATAATATGGCCATTTAAACTTTCGTAAGGGTTTCCCTGGACAAAAGAAAATATTATTTGTTTGCTGTTTTGTATGTCGTGTCATTCAATGGAGGCGCTTTATTTAAATGCCCTTTAACTTGTCTCTATTTTGTCCGACTGGTACTTTACTTATAACTTTATTGATTTTATCTGCTTGACGCTTTGTTGCTCAAAATAGATATTTGGATCTATGCCGAAACAAAAACAGGGGGGCTAAAACAAACTTATGTTTTTATTTTTGCATAAAGAATAATTTATTGAAAAAAGATATGCACTAGAATCAAATGAAAAGGTTGTTACTGATATTGTCTTATTTTATACTTTTCAGACGCTCCTTCTATAAAGAAGACTATTGCGTCCTACTTGTGTTGTGGTGTAAATGACTAAAGGGGGGGGGGGGTAAAACCATCTATAGAAAAAAATAGCCCAGCCGGCACACCTTGTCGTATCGACTAGAAAAACACGAGAAAACCAGCAAAACGCGTGGAAACCACGTTTTTTTTTCCTCGTCGATACGACGTGGTGTGCCGGCTGGGAAAAGCCACCGTCAGAGACAATGTAAGTTTCATAATGACTGAAAAACCACTGAACGAGCGGAATGTAGATCTAGTTGATGACATTGAGTATTTGTAGTGAGTGATCCACATTTTGTCCACCACAGAGTAGGTATAGAACAGAATGCGCAATCCCTATATGCGCAATCACTAAAAGTGAAGCTCGGCTTCCGCCATTTTCTTTTGACTCCAGGCAACAGTCACTAGAGACGCTTCTATAGTAAAATGAGAAAGGCTTATTTATTACTGATATCTAGTCTTAGCAAACTTAGGACTAAAGCGAGGCTACTAATATTAGAAATATGAGGTTACAACTTATCATTGTTTATCCTTTACGAAGTCAGGAAAGTCATGTGTTCTGACATGCTTATAGTCAGTCAGCTTGACTCTGCAGACAAATACAGCACGTACCAAAATATAAATGTTAACGGGAAGAAAGCACTCCAAAGTACTCCAAAGACATTTATGGGAGAAAAAAGATCTTGTACTTTCGTCCTCTTAAAGTAATGGCCTTAAAGTCTTAAAGTTTCTTCTTTTTCTCCTTACCTGTCTGCAGTGATGTTTGCACTCTTGCAGTTGATGTCAGATAAGCATGTTCATTTACATGTCTAGTTTAGCATTTTTCCTGCATTATTTGAATGACGCGTTGGTAATGGCAGGTCGAGGAAGGGGATATTGTGGAGTGGGGAGGAAAGGGGCTTATGTATATCTCAGGTTGGTTGTCATGGGGCGTTCAAGCAGGCTGTGGTGTCGGTGGGGGGGGGGGGGGGTTGAATCCTAAATTTCAATGACCCTTGTCTTCTTATCTTATAAATTTCAGACGCTTGTTGTGAACTATTTTATTAAACGCCGAATTTTGGTTGGTAACGTGAATGAGTGTGTGTGTGTGTGGGGGGGGGGGGGGGGGGGCGGGTGAAATGTCATTTTGAAAGTGAAAGGAAACAGTGTGTATGTGTGTTTGCATATTATGTGTTGTGACACTAAGTAGTCGTCACTGAATATGTGCTCGTACTAGTGACTCTTGCACGAGCTGCAAAAATTTTTTGAGTCAAAGTTGCCCAACCAAATGCAAGCTGCCTTTCAGCACGCAGTGAATTTATGTGTTATTTGTAACAAAACTGTTTCTTTCTCGCTCAGTTTACCGATAGTACACACTTAAACTTAATGGCAGCTCTTGTAATAAAATTATACTAATTGTGGGTTTAATGCGAAACTATCCAATCGAAACACAGTATCCTCCTTTTTGTCTCTCCGTGTCCTCCTTTTGACACACATGTATCTGGTAACCCTACTCGTCATGCATGATCTTCTAGTCTCAAACCCGCCATGCGAAACGAGAGAAACATTTAATGTTCGAGGGAGAAAGTTATTTGAGCCGATTACCTGGTTTGGGAGGAAATAGATCTAGTTCCGTTATGTAGATACCGAGATATATTATATAAAAAAAAATATGAATCTGCTTTAAAGATAATAAACCATAACTTTTATTCTTATTATTAAAAAACGAATTAGGCCTACTTAATTTATTGGAATTGAGATATTTATACGATAATCCATGTAACCGCTCGCTGAGGTAACACACCACACTTTGCCACAACACTCCACAACACACCACACTTCACTACAACACATCACAACAAAACCACACTTCACCACAAGACACCACAAGACACCACATTTCAACACAACACAGCAACAATATCTATGATAGTGGAAGAATATAGTCTATCATTTTCAACAACTCTCCTTCCTTACAGAAGAGCATTACGTCTTACGGTCATCATGGTTGGAGTCTCGTCTGGTAGTTGTTGTTTTTTTAAAGAGTGATTTTGATTTGTAAGTTTTCATCAATCCATTTCATTTCCGAACGCCACGTGGGATTTTATGTAAATCTGTCATTGCAGACGACATTTATGCGGTACTTCTTTACATCATAGGTACCTGGAGAGCAGTGCCCTCACATAGGGGAGGGCAAAGGGGTGCATATGCCCGAGGCGACACTTCCAGGGGGGGGGGGCGGCAAATGTAGTCTAAATATAGCAAAAATAGCACTAAGCAAGCTTGTTACAGTATGCAAGGGGGCGGGGCTGAAACTTTTGCCATGGGGCCGCTACATAAGCTTGTAAAAGCTCTGCTGGAGAGTAATCAACAACATGACCAGCAAGCTCCAAGCTATTGTCAACGGCTGCCTTCGCAACATTCTAAAGATCCGGTGAATAAAAAATAAAATTAAAATACCGTTTTGCGGCATCAGACAAACAATGATTCCATTGAACAGCAGATTGCAAGGCGGAACTGGCTATGGGTAGGACACACACTGCGATAAACGGCTGGTCTTGCGGTTAGTTCACCAAAATCTCAACAAAACGTCCTTGGGTTCTAGCCCTGCCGCCGACCAATCCCAGCAGCCCTGCAGGAGTTTTGGGGCTTATTGGAAGTAATAATGTTCTATCCTAGAAGGGACGTTTGTAAACTTATAATATAACCCCAAAATAGACATCATCCGACAAGCTTTGCAATGGACGGTATATAAGATTGGACTTTTCTGCAGAAGAAGAAATGGCACGTGTTATGAACAGCGTAATTAATTTACTCAGGAGATATCAATACGGTTTTTACATCTAAAAAAGCTAAACACCAAATTTGGATTTTTACTAGACGTCAAAACTCTTCTCGCTGAGACAAATGTCGATACACTTCGTCAAAATTGCAAAATTTCTACGACACTGACGTCAATGATCACGAATTGTGCACAGCAATCAGAGACTGCAAAATGCTGCTCAGTGCCTGGACTGAAATTCTACCGGAAACTCCTTTGGATCTTCTTGGTTTTGTTGTTTCATATGGAGATGACGTATTTCCGAATCTGCGCATTTCACTGCAAATACCTCTAACGATTGCTGTTTCCTTTGCAAGCTGTGAGCGGTCCTTCGGCAAACTGAAGTTTATTTTGTCTTTTTTAATTCAACGGGACAAGATCGTCTGAGTCAGGGGTCAGCAACCTAGGGTACGCGTGCCAAATTTGGCAGGCAGAGCGATTTTCAATGGCACGCGAGAGACTTCCAAGAGCAGTTTTTTTTATTGATGAAAAAAGATGTTTTTTGATTGATGAAAAAACAAACATTTTCCAGTTCTTAATGAGGAAAACTGACTGTTGAAGAAGATGTTTCCGAATGACAGAGCGACACATTTCAGTTAGTTGAATGCATTTACAAGGACGGGTTAAATCAAGTGCGTTAAATGGACAAACAATTAATGCAGGAAATGTTTATTTACAACTGTTTAACGTAAATTAATTGTATATCTATAATAATTAAATATTGTAATGAATACCATAATGCTGGATTTATAAAAAAACAAAAACAAATAGTCAGTACTATATGTTATATTACAAAACATAACTTGTTTGGCATCAATAGTGAATCAAAATTAGAAACTTTATTTGAATTAAAGGGAGATAATTAGCCCGTTTTATTTATGCTATTATTTATTATATTGTGTTTCTTATTTTTCTTTTATAATTGACTAAAAGGCCTACAACTTATAACGTTATTATGACCAAACTGTAAAATGTAGTTACAAATAATATAAATATTAGATCTATATGACTAAAACATTTCATGCACATTTTTTAAACATCACATTAACTACCCAGTTTGTATGATTACTACATACGAATTCCGCTCTACAATACTATGTGATAATAAAACTGAGCATTAAACAAATTAAAGACAATCTCAGTTAAACTGAGAATAAACTATCATCAATATTATCAGTTCCTAGATCCTTATCTGGACAACCAACTGGTAATGTTTACAAAATTATTACCAAAAATGTGAAAGTTTTGTAATGTTATTTTTTGGTATAAAAAGGTTGATAATCACAAATGTGTTAATTATTGTTATTAAATATAAAACGCTTTACCGTTTTTTCCCCATAACTCTCCTTTGCTTTTGGCCTTGGTCTTGCTACGGGGTTAAATTGTCTTATAAAAAAACCAAATAAAACAAGTATAATAAAGCAGGTTGACTTTTAGGCGGTTGGCACTCTGAATGGTTTAGAAATTCTAGTTTGGCACACAATTAGCAAAAGGTTGCCGACCCCTGTTGATCTTGCACTACTCAGCATCGAAAGAGAAACACTTGAGAATATTAATTTTGACAACGTGATTGACGAGTTTGCGACAGTCAAATCAAGGCAGATCAATTTGTTGTAGACTATGTCTATTCCAGTCATGTATAATTAGTAGAATTATTTGTTTTAAATAAATTGTTTACAATCATTTAGAGACTTATTAGTCTGTATTCTATTTCATTAAAATACCAGATGCTTCGAAAATGAACCATATAAACCGTACAATTTCGAAATTTTCTTGGGGGCTCAATGAGCCTCAGACTTAGTCGGTTTGAGAAGGGGCGCGGACTTTGTGTTATGTCCCCGGGCGCAGATGACCCATAGCTACGCCACTGGTCTTGATTATACTTCTCTTATATATTACAGACGCCAAAGAAGATTATTGCGTCCTACTCTCATCAGTGGTCCGAGTCTAGTCTTGCATCTTTATTAATGTTTTAAATGATGTTAAGTTACTGGTTTTCCTTGTTTGTTTAGGCAACCCATTCCGTGCCCGACTGCCACTCGGGAAGAAAGAGTACTTATCTGCATTTGTTCTAGCATAGGGGATAATGAAAGTGTTTTTGTCCTTGTGTTTATCTGAACATTGTTGACTTTTCACTCGGGTCTAACGGGATCTCCACATTATAATGAAGAAGAAGAAGAGTGCACATTAAACAATCCCTTGTTGTTCTGTGTGTTTGTTCTGTGTGTTTGTTTTTCTTCTTAATATTCAAACGTGTTGCTCAGACTATGCCCTACAAATTATTATTGTGAAATACTCGTTTGATTACGTGATGAAAAAGACATTGTGAAGTTTACAATGCTCCAATCATCATCACCATCATCGTTATCGTTAAGGGGGGGGGGGGGGATAGAGGATATACACCTCATCAGTAATCTTATCTCTATTTTTTGCCTATCTTGAGCGGCTGTAAATGAATGAACTAATTACAGCTCCAATTCAATAATAAATTAATAGAACTTAGAACCAACAGAAGAAAGAAATGTGGAAAAGAACGTAGTACTATTTGCTCCTCTCTACTTTACAATATTTGCCTCCAGAACACCCCCATACACTTTGTAATCCTGACTAAGCCACTAAATCGCCAATATTGTAAATTTAACCCTTACTGTCCCGGGCGCGTATATAGCGGAACTGAAGGCAGCATAGATAGAAGTAGGTCGGTACGGGAAGGGTTAAGATATAAGAAGAATTACACTCTTACATTCACCTAACTCTTACTTGACATATACAGTGAACTCTCACTACTTCGTGGTTTGACATTCGCGGATTCACGACTTCACACGGATTTTGTTTATTATATTATATGAGAAAATAAAATGCGGATTTTCCGAAAATTGTCGCGACATGTACCCTGTATGTACATAATGTGATATCTGCACATTATTGTAAAGGGTCGTTTGTTGGCAGAACGTAAAGGGAGGGTTTTAAAATTCGAAGACACGTTAACTAAATACTGTAAATATGGTGTTCCTACTTCGCGGATTTTCAGCTATCGCGGCAGGTCTCGGAACCTATCTACCGCGAGAAACGAGGGTTCACTGTATATCGATTATATATGTATGGTATGATACCATAGATACTGTATCTAGTCAGTGTTTGATCTCCCCCTCCCCACCTCACGGTCGACTCTTGTCATAAACAACATCGACGGAGACAGCAGCTGTGACACGGCAACACGGCGTAGCTAAAAGCACACGTGCTAGGCTAGCGAACAATCTGAAAATCTAAAACATTCTAAGAGACACAATTTTAAATCATGATGCAAGGTATTTTTAGAATGATTGAATAGAAATAAAACAAGTCTATTTATTAATATATATGTACGCATATATTATGAATCTCCATGCCACGGTGGAAGGTGTACGTAGGAGAGGCCGTCAGCGGAGATGCTGGTTCGACAATGTAAAGTATTGGACAAGGCTGCAGTTGACTCAACTAGTGACAACCGCTCGAGATAGGCAAAAGTGGAGAAAGTTGACTGTCGGAGTGTCCATTCGCTCCCCCACAACATCCTCATCGGTCATGGGATTGATGATGATAATGAAATTATAAAGAAACAGTATTGTACATATATATATACACAGATATATAGATCTCTCTCTCTCTCTCTCTCTCTCTCTGTATATATATATATATATAGCCAGCTGGTCCAGCGGTTAGTTCACCGGACTGTCAACCAAAAACCAACTGACAGGTCGCGGGTTCTAACCCTGCCACCGACGGATCCCTGTCGCCCTGCAGGAGTTTTAGGCCTAGTGGACGTAATAATCTTCTATCTAGAAGGAACGTCTGTAAACTTATAAGATAAGATATACACACATATATATATATATATATATATATATATATATATATATATATATATATATATATATATATATATATATATATATATATATATATGTCAGGGCTTCAATTTACAACTTGTGTCTTACTGATTAACGTCCCTTCAACCAAGGTAAACTGTTTTAGTTCCACCCATACTTAAACAAGAAAACTGTGCTAAACTTTAAATAAATAGGATGTGCGTTAAAAAAAAAACACCTCAGAACATGGAGATGAGAGTAGTTCTATATTTACCTACTTAATCATGCTTAGTACATTCAAAATTGTACATTGTAATTGAATGTCAGTCATTCCTTACAAGATCGTCTATACATATATATAATATAGTGTGTGCTTTTTTTTCTATAAACTCCCCGGATGTTGCTTATTCTGAGTTTTGTTATACAGAAAGCATAACTAGGGGTAAATGGCGCCTAAGGTGCATGGGTTGGGGAGGGTTTTTTAGTCCAGTAGGTAACGTTTGTTCAGAAGCGAACCAGCGGGGGGGGGGGGGGAGGTGGAAGGGCACACCAAGGTTCTATCCGGGTGCCAGCAACCCCACTGGGTAACTGGGTAAGGTTTCCCTAGCCCAGCTTATAAGTCACTGCGGATTTCCCTAGAATCATTAACGTGGTGGCTCGACCGTATACCTGCAGTGTGGCTCAAATCATTGTGTGATGTGATTTAATTCATGTTATACAAATGTGAGCATTATTTAGGCTGCTTCATGGAATTACTTACTGCTACAATTATCTAGAATTAACCCATGTACCATAATTTCATTGGTGGATTATGAGAAAATGTTGTACTAGTGCAAATACTATTTGAATTATGGATTACCAGTTCAATTTAGGAGTCACCAAAATACAATTTGATTAAATAATTTCCCACAATTAAGAATTGTAGCTTTTAAATTGTATTTGTTAAAAAAAGATTCCACAGTTATTAATTTACCAGAGTACTCATACAAAGGCAGCGAGTTCGGCTGGTGTAACTAAGATCCTGGTTTCGAATCCTGGTGAAGGCTAAATTGTGTTCCCTGGTCTGGAGGGTGTCTTCCCTGAGTCTACCAAGCTCTGCAGGGTACCTGACTTTAGTTGCAGTAAAGTAAATGCGGCTAGGCATTGTGCTGGCCACAGAATCTCCTAGTATGCCGTGGCCACAGAAACTGCTTCACCGGGCCCATCGATCAAAATGGTCCGACGGGATAGTTTACTTACATACTTACTCATACAAATTAAAACCTCGTTCCTAAAAGAATTATATTTTACATAAATCTTTCCGAAATGAACACTTTGCATGTCCATTTCACTGCTAAATTGTTCCATGACTTATATTTAAAAACTCAAGTCAGGGTAGAATTCATTTTTCACTTAGCGTATTTATCGGACTATGTTCGAGTTTCTGTCAAACCAAAGACTATAATAAGATGGACCTGCTTGCTTGGATATTTCTGCTATTTGATGGCTGAAATCACTTTGTTTTGAAATTTCCGATCGCACCACGCCAGCTAGACATCCGGTTTAGTAATTCGCTATGATTTTCTCAATGGAAAATTAAGATTAAAATCGAAAGTTGTGTACAGCGGAAACCTTTAAAGCAATCGTAGGAGCGTAGAAGTAATTCAAGACAGACTTATTGGTTGCGCACGGGGGAAACAAAATATTATAAGTTGTAAAAATAGAGCAAACGGTCAATGTTATTATAGTCTTTTGTCCAATCTTCTCCGAAGGATTACGAGTTAATGTGTGGAAAGTTTAAAATAAATGCTAACTCGATGTGCACATTGCCACAAACGTTTTTATCTGACTATTTGAATATTATGGATGTAGAATCGCAAAATACCATACTCAGTTCATACACTAAAAAGCCATACATTATAATTTGCCTTTTAATATTTGCCTATTACAGTTTTTACATTATTATCTCCCTTGCAACGTTCTTTCATATTATCTTTTGTTTTAAATTTATGTTTACACAAGAAATCGAAAATGTTTAACTTTTATTGTAATTTTATTTTTTCTTTGATATATATATATATGAACGCATATATTATGAATCTCCATGGCACGGTGGAAGGTAGACGTAGGAATGTATATATACATACACAACACAGTTTGAATAAGGTTTTTGCTAAACGATTCCAAAACGTGGAAGTAATAATGAATCTTTTAAAATATTTGAACGCAAATAGTGCATTATACAGTAAAATAATCCAAAGGATATACAACTGGAAGCTATTGGAATGACACTGAAAATAAACAGACCACTGTTTTTTTTATTTATTTTGTATACCATAAAAGTTCACATGTAAATATACGAAGTACAAAATAATCTATACAATTTTAATCAAATTCTATGCATGATTGATTATGCATAAACATCAACCATGAATGATTATGCGCTTTCCTTTATTTTGTACTTGACTGTTCCCTTTATTTGTAAGGGTTTTATTTTTTTAATATAACAAATAGAAGAATGTGGTTTGTTTATTAGTTTTACAGTTGCCAAGGCTGCAAGGGCCATAACTTTGCTCTTGTCTTATATCATCTTTCTGACAAAGATGGTTGCTATGGCTACCAAAAGAAAGTTTGTTGTGGCAGTTTGAACTCCGTGACTTTCTGCAACAAAAAAAAACAAAAAAAAAACGTAGAAGGGTGAAAAAAAAAATTGTTTTTAAATACCTAACAAAATATGGATACATTTAAATCATGTCACAAAAAAGATATATTCTCTTAAATGTAGCCTATTAGTATTACATAAGTGCTATTTACGAATTAGATAGTTTAAGTGTATACATTATCACAACAACTACCATGTGTCACAGTTAGTGGGATTAATAAATGTTTACACGATATTACTTAACGATTTTTGTTTTAAATTATTATTTAAGACGCTTTAAAATATACCATTAACAATTTCATATAGAAGGATCGTCTGTAATGTATAAGATACGATTATATAGTCAAGCTTACCACAATCAGTCAGTATTAATCTTTCCTTTTCGTCCTCGATAGCTCTATCAACCTACATTTGTTAAAAGAGGAGTAAATCTTTAAATTTTCCTTGGCGTTATAACAATATAAACAATATTCAAAGATAAATATTAATATTCACAAGACTTTACAAATATATTCAATATAAAAAATATGAATAATAATAATGTTTATTTATATAGCGCTTGTATAAATGCCATTAAACTGAGCGTGCCCAGTGCATTCTTGGTGTGAATCGCAATGGCAGTTGTATTGGTATGTAAGGCACACAGCCACTAGCCAAAGAGAATGGTCATTAAGTTCTTTTTAAAACACTCTCTTGGTTCAGATTCTCTCAGTGTCTGAGGTAAGCTATTCCATAAAGAAGGCGCCACAGATTCAAATGAGCGAACTCCCAGGTACTTGTTTTTTGTGTCCAGCCACACTGGGAATTTAAAGGCGCGACTGTCATGAAGAACTTCATTCCCGCAATGTCGCGTGCTTTGATTTCAGTTCTTGAAGGTAGGAAGAAGCAATGCCTTTTATACATCCGTACGTAAGGGACACAATTTTATGATTTAGAATTTAAACAAACCTCGTCCCTTTCAGGCCCACAGGAAGTGATATCGAGTAGACAACTTCGGAATGTGTTCAGATACCTGTAGCGAGAAAAAAATGAATTTAATAATTAATTGCCTATTTTGGTAGTAAGAACACTTAGCAGTGATGCTAGAACAAATACTAGAATTCAAACTCTAAACTAGATATATTACAAAGAGTCAGAAACTCCTAGAGTAAGAGTCCTTCCAAGAAGTCGAACAATCCAAACAGCCTAAAATTCCAAAGAGCCGAACATTCCAAAGAAACGAACATTCCGAAGAGCCGAAAATTGTAAAGAGCAGATCATCACAAAGAGCCTAACATTCCAAAGAGCCGAACATTCCAAAGAGCCGAACATTCCAAAGAGCCGAACATTCCAAAGAGCCTAACATTCAAAAGAGCCTAACATTCCAAAGAACTATACATTCCAAATAGCATAACATTCTAAAGAGCCAAACATTACAAAAAGCTAAACAATCCAAAGAGCCAAACATTACAAAGAGCTAAACATTCCAATTAGCAAAACATTCTAAAGAGCCTAACATTTTAAAGAGTCGAACATTCCAAAGAGCCGAACATTCCAAAGAACTTAACATTCCAAAGAGCCGAACATTCTATAGAACCTAACGATCTAAAGAGTCGAACATTTCAAAGTGTCAAACATTCCAAAGAGCCGAACATTTCAAAGAGTAACACACAATCATTCCATCAGCACACACCTATCTATCACCTTTTAGATAGATTTAATACTTACCGACAAATGACTGTTTCGTTCCTGTCGTTGCGTTCCATGGTGTCAGACAGGAATATGTTGTTCACGTAGGGATCTCTGCAACCGTTGACACTCTTTTGACACTCTGAGGATATACATACCAAGATGGATGTGAAGTGAACAAAAAGTAAAAGTGTCCAACCAAATTGATTTATATAGGGCCGGTGAAACGGCGTTCACCAGTTTCTGTGGCATACTAGGTGATTGTGTGTGGCCATCATTATGCACAGCCGCCTTTTTCTTTACCCCCAACTAAAGTCAGGTACCCATCAGAGCTGAGTAGACTCAGGGACACCCTTCCATCCCGGGAATAAAACTCCTAGCTGCTCGGCCACCGTGGATGAATGTGTTGGGTTAAGAAATATTCCCCGTCCGGCCAAATGGAACTATCGAGTCCTCAAATAGCAGAAATATTAAAGCCAGCGGTCCATCTTCTTTATAGTCTTTGATCAAACATGGACATATAATCTGAAGAAAACACACTTTTGTAACAAGAAAAGAAGAAAAATAGAAAGAAAATTATTCAATCCGAAAGACTACAATTAGAACCAATAAACTAGATCAAATATAATATTATTATTATATAACAATTAGGCCTACTTAAAGGACCAACGTATCAATGTGTATTTATATTATCTTAAGGGTAATTTAAGTGTAATAATTCCATACGGTATTTAGATAACATACCTGGATTACGGTAAACCCTTTCTGAAAAATAAAAAATAGCAATATTGTTAGTTGAAAAATCATAAAAACAAATCATGACACAACAAACCCAAAATGAGGGGGGGGGGGGCTGGGGGTTTACATCTTATCAGGAAACATTAGGGGTTGCCAAAATGAGGCTTACAATGTTACATTTATACAAATTTATACATTTATACAGATTTATACAAATTTATACAAAATGAGGCTTACAATGTTACATTTATACAAATTTATACAAATTTATACAAATTTATACAAATTTATACAAATTTATGCAAAATGAGGCTCACAATGTTACATTTATACAAATTTATACATTTATACAAATTTATACAAATTTATACAAAATGAGGCTTACAATGTTACATTTATACAAATTTATACATTTATACAAATTTATACAAATTTATACAAAATGAGGCTTACAATGTTACATTTATACAAATTTATACATTTATCCAAATTTATACAAATTTATACAAAATGAGGCTTACAATGTTACATTTATACAAATTTATACATTTATACAAATTTATACAAATTTATACAAAATGAGGCTTACAATGTTACATTTATACAAATTTATACATTTATACAAATTTATACAAATTTATACAAAATGAGGCTTACAATGTTACATTTATACAAATTTATACATTTATCCAAAATTATACAAATTTATACAAAATGAGGCTTACAATGTTACATTTATACAAATTTGATGAAAAGAAGAGGGCGGAGAGGCTAAGAAAGGGGCAGGCGGTTTATATGATATCGGGGCGCCAAAATGAGGCTTACAATACAATATTCATATACGTTTTAAAGACGTTCCTTTTTGGTGGAAGATTTGTACGTCCACTAGGCCCAAAACTTCTGAAGGGCGGCAGGTATAGAAACCCTCGATGTGTCGGTTGAAAGTCCGGTGAACTAACCACAGGACCAGGCCAGCCTCTTACAACGTTACATTTACAAAATAAAAGTGCATGTAAAGGGGAGGGTAGGGAACTTTACAGATTTACAGCCCTTGGTGCCCCTAAATCTAAGCATAGTTTTGAAACTCCAACCAACATTTCCCTTCTACATTCTAAAACCCCTAAAATTTTCTTGTGAGGAACCACAGATTTACACAAAACTGAAAGAAACAAAAAACAAAAATAAATGACGAACAGCATGGAGTATGTAAGTATGTAAGCAATACATTATACACATACAGACAGACAAACTGATGTGTGTGCATATGTTAACTGATTAGGCGATGCTGTGTTAGCACTGACGAACATTATATAGAGAATATTATAGAACATTAACTGTACTCACTATCTGGGGGTTGTCCAAGTTCTGAAAGTAAAAAAAAAGTAGTTTAACGAACAAAAAGAAAAGAAAAACTAATGATGGAATTGGATAAATAGGCAGATACAAATACATATATATATATATGAGATAGATAGACAGAAAGACTGAGAAATAGATGAATATATAGAAATATATAGATAGATAGATAGATAGATAGATAGATAGATAGATAGATAGATAGATAGATAGATAGATAGATAGATAGATAGATAGATAGATAGATAGATAGAAGGATATATAGAAAGACACATTGACAGATGCATAGGTAAATATACCGATACATAGAATAAATATATAAACACTAAGATCGATTGATAGATAAATAGATAAATAAATATATATAAATATATATATATATATATATATATATATATATATATATATATATATGTATATATATAGATATATGTATATATTATATAGATAGATAACAAGATGTATAGATTATAGATAGAAAGATAGATAACATAGATTTAGAAACGATAGATAATATCTAGATGCATAAATAATAGATAGACATAGAGATAACATTGATATAGAAATAATAGATAGATACCTAGATGCAGAGATTATAGATATATAGAGAGATAGTTGCATATATATAATAGATAGATAGAGAGATAACAAAGATATAAAAATGATAGATAGATACCTAGATGCATATATAATTGATCGATAGAGAGATAGCTGCATAGATAATAGATAGATAGAGAGATTACATAGATATATTGATACATAAATGGTAGCCACATAAATACATACATAGATACATAGATGATAGATATTTAAATAAGATAGACTGTGACTCCTACCGCAATGTGTATTGAGATCTGTCATGTTCTTGTTGAGAATAGTGTAAGCTATCCTCAGGTACATCTCTGTCTCACAATCCATGTGTTCCACACACTTGAGGTAAGTTCTAGCTGACCTGGGCAATGATGCACATATATGTGATAAGAGCTACTTCATCCTTTACAAAATGTCATATGGCAAAGCCATAAAAAATTGATCCACATTATGGCGATAGAAATTGAATGCGGTATGTGTTCATCATTATATTATAATGGATTAATTTGAACCCAACATAATATGGTTCAGAAATGAAGATCAATACCATGGTTATGAAATGCTTTAGAATTCTTCTCGGCATCTGCTACAAAGACAACATCTCCAATGAGCAGATACGAAAAGGGATAATTCAGGAAATTGGACAATATAACGACCTGCTGGCCCCAGTCAAGAAAAGAAAGCTGGAATGGTATGGCCACATAACTAGAGCCGATGGAGTTTGCCAAAACCATTCTACAGGGCAACACCAGAGGGAAAGGGGGTGGGAGAAAAAGAGGATGATAAAAGAAACCATGGGAGGATAACATCAGGGAGTGGAAAGGAGTAAAGCTGTGCGATGCAATGAGAAACGCTGAAAGACAGAATTATACTTATTATACTAGACTCAATATTACTGATATTAATTATTTCTTCTTATCTCTCGAAAGACTAAATGAGTCTGTGTAGCCCACTTTCCAATGATCTCTTGTGGACTTATACGCAGTATGCAGCGGTCACCAGTTTCTGTTGCCATGGCATACTAAGTGAGTGTGTGGCCAGTACAATGCTCGGCCGCCTTTACTTTACCCCAACTAAAGTCAGGTACCAATCAGAGGCTGGATAGACTCAGGGACACCCTCCGGACCCGAGAACAAGTCCTAGCCTTCACCAGGATTCGAACCAAGGACATTCGGTACGCTAGCAGAACGCGCTGCCGGCTCGGCCACCCCTGCCCCATTATATTTATATGCAGAGCAGTAAAAGTCTTAGAATCGAGTTGAATTTCTGAGAATACAATATCTTCAAACTAGCAGGGAATATATTATTTCGAGCTTGAGCTATACCATTTAGTTTATCCAGCTATGATTCTTGCCAGCAGTTAACTGGGGAATAGTGAACACCGACAACATAATCTCCTTGGTATCCGTGGCCAAAGAAACTCGTTCTGTGGTTAGTTCACCGGCTTGTCCACAAAACGGCCCTGCATGAGTTTAGGGCCTAGGGGACGTAATAATCTTCTCCGTAGAAAAAGTCTGCAAACTTATAAGTCAATAACTCATTATTAAGTCTAAAAAGGGATATATTTATTTACATTACTAATGAGCCTAACCACGATATCTGCCTGTCATAAACCAAAAACGAAAGATTATGGTGTAATCGTTATGGCTATTTTTTGTGTTGTTTTCCTTGTGTTAACTATGAGAGTGTTACTCCCTGTGTTGTTGTCCCAGAATTCCCCCAGTGTGTTTGTTATGACCTTGTCTACTACTTTATGTGTTCTCCGTGTTAAGTTTATTCGGACTAAAGCCTTGTGCTGAGTACTTAAGATGTGTTGCTATTCATTCATCTTATCTTATACATTACAGACGCTCCTTCTATAATGAAGATCATTGCGTCCTACGCTCATCCGTGGTCCGAGTCTAGTCTTGCATTTTTAATTATGTTTTTAATGGTGATAAGTTACTGGTTTTCCTGGTTTGTTCAGGCAACCCCATTCTGTGTCGAATGCCACTCGGGAAGAAAGATTACTTATATGCATTTGTTCTCGCAATAGTATTAAGTTTCAATATATTACAGACTATGTAATGCTTACTGGCAATAAGCTGTTATGTTGTACGGTTGCACTTGCATCATTATGCTTTGACATTGGTAAAAGTCATCCTGGCATTCTACAAAGAGAAAACAAAATGGACAATTTTTAATTGGCAAATTTCAAAATTGAATTTTACACTTTGATTGATACGCATTGAAAATATTCCGACATGGTGTGTACAAGTAGCCCCTAATATGGAAGACCTAGCCTACTTGAACCAAAAAAATTTCTAAGGTTTTTTTTTTCTTCTGGTCAATTGGTTTAAAAAACTGGAAAAAAGAAAGGAAAGAAAGAAAAATTTGGTTCATTTCGCTTTGGAGAAGAAGAAAAAAGGTTGGCATGTTTGCTTTGTAAAAGTACGCTTAAGGTGCTATAAGTCTTATGTCGAATTCTTCAAAGGGCATCAGTGCACTTCAGGAAAAGGTCACCAAGCCCGTGCAGTCTTAACCGTAGTTTGTTTATTATTATTATTTTTTTGTTTCTCAAATGTTCAAATTTTGGTTTAAAAAAAATAAATGTTTAAGGGAAAGGGAAGATGATTGAGTTGAACTGATTTCAACCACTGATCTAATGTTTAAGGGAAAGGGTAGATGATTGAGTTGAACTGATTTCAACCACTGATCTAATGTTTAAAGGAAAGGGTAGATGATTGAGTTGAACTGATTTCAACCACTGATCTAATGTTTAAGGGAAAGGGTATATGATTGAGTTGAACTGATTTCAACCACTGATCTAATGTTTAAGGGAAAGGGTAGATGATTGAGTTGAACTGATTTCAACCACTGATCTAATGTTTAAGGGAAAGGGTAGATGATTGAGTTGAACTGATTTCAACCACTGATCTAATGTTTAAGGGAAAGGGTAGATGATTGAGTTTAACTGATTTCAACCACTGATCTATAAATAGAGTGGATTGAGCCGGAAACTATATTCTTGGAGCCAAAATTAATAGGCTTTCACGTGATGTTCAATTTTCTATAAAATTATATTTCGTAAACACTGACCTGTAAATACATTTCAACGACTTATAATTCCTTTTTATCGTATATATTTGTTCTAATTATAGGCGGTTTATTTCAATAATTCGCTTATATCGATAAATGAATAGTGTGAATGGTGTAATCAAATCTAGCCTCGCTTTGCGCATTCAAATTTAATATGGAGGCGATATCCATTTTTTTTTTATAGATCAGTGATTTTTACATAGACATTGTTCTAAATTTAATGCTTAAAGTTCAGGAACTTTGAAAGGTATTTAAAATTATAATCAGGTATTGGTAGACAAAATGGCAGGAATCATCCATTGTATAAATGTCGTCGTTACGTGAACAAATTATTTTGTTGTTAACTAACATATTAGGAGATATTTGCAATAGTTCTTTTCTTTTCTGGGTTAGTATACAAACATTAAACATTCAGTGCAGGGTGGAAGAAAGAGAGGCAGGCAGAAGAGACAATGGAGGGTGACATTAGGGAGTGGACCGGCTTGTCTCTTGCGGATTCCCAGAGAACGGCGCAGGACCGAGACGAGTGGTATACAAACGTCCAACAGTCAAGAAAAGGTGCCCCAACGACCCTCACTCGGGTTATGGGATAGGTGAAAGTGAAGGTATTACTATTATTTTGGATAGTTTTATAAAGCATCCTGAATTGTTACTAAGTTTAGTGATTTTATAACTGGTTTTTCACATATTAATAGAGCAATCCTGGAGAAGAAAGGTTACCTTTGGGAGTCTTGTAAGCAGCACATAATACGATGGCTGTCACTAGAATCACATAGAAAGAAAAAGCGAAATCATTACAATTTAATTAATGTGATCAATTGTACAACGTGAAACAACGTTGGCAGGAGGGAGGAGAGAGTAACATGAAACAAGCTAAACAAAATCATTTTTTAAATTTTGTTATTTTTCTTATATCATACATGATTTACTATGTAGATGTACGGTAATTTGTGAATTTAAAAAAATATTTAACATAAAATGTGTATATAGTGTAGTTAAATTAAAAAAAAAAAATCTACAATTGGCCCTATGTACCACAAGGAACCCAAAAGATAGATGATAATATCTACAATTATGAATTAAGAAAAACAAAATGCTATACTTACACAATATTACAGCTCGGTACAAATAAAAGCTATAATCCATGGTGTAAAGTGTATTAAAACAAAATCCAGAAAAAAACAGCGAATAAAGGTGTTTGTCCTTTTGGTTGATTTTACGATTTCCCCAGAAATTGGATGTTTTTTGTTGTTCTTGTTGCTGTATTTATTTATTTTTTCACCTGCCAACTCTTCGTGTTCTTACTATCCAGCTAGAATTTTGAAACTTACATCAATTGAAACGTGAAATTGGGGACAACCATCTAAACAGCCCATCACTCTGTACGCTCTCTCTCCTTGTCTGATGTTTAACTTGTTCTGAACATGTGAGCCGTTGTTGACTCATGGATGTGAGATGTGGGATGGGAAGCGAAAGGGCGGAGGAGGGCCCTGAATTTAAATTAACTAGAACGGCAAGTGGTGGGGGGTGGATGTTTAAACAAGCATTAAGCGACAGTGAACTGGGCTGGTCAACTTAAATCCAAATTGGAACACCACCCACTTGTACCTCCAAATTTTTTTATAACAGCAGATAACGTACATGGGGTAAAAAAAAGAGTAGAGGTTTTAAAAGTGTTGAAAGTAAATGTTTAGCGTAGCTTAAAAATTTACAAGAAGTTCTTTACTCATGAGCCTCATCACTGGCGAAGTGGGGAAACCACCGATACGTTTGCATTAAGAGCACACCGGTTGGCTAACGCATGGGGGGAGCAGCCCGTGCGCGTCCGAGGTCTCATTGCACTGTCGAAGGGGTCTGAGTCTCGGTGGGGAGGAATCAATGCGCACAGCTGCCCGCCTCAACCCCACCCTGGTGTCTGGATGCCCAGGTCTATTGTCTGTAATTTGGGCTACCGGGCAACAGTGCAGGTTTCCGAGCGAGCCACCACGATAATAATCCTATGAGGAATTCCGGTGGTGTGGAGAAGCAGAGTAGGGCATGTGGCCACGGAGACCTTTTGCTATGCGACCCGGGGGGGTCAGGATTTTGATGTGCCCCTTCCCTCATGATCCACCCCTGAACATCGCTACATCTTGGACATAAGAGTCAGAAGGCTCGTCCGTTTTTTGTTAGGCAATTGATAGATTGGGACAACAGGTTTTGTTGTAACCACTTAAATTTACACGATGTTCTTAAACTACAGACTTGGCTGTAGGGACTTAGATTTACATGACATTCAGAGACTACAGGCTTTGCTGTAGGGACTTAGATTTACATGACATTCAGAGACTACAGGCTTTGCTGTAGGGACTTAGATTTACATGACATTCAGAGACTACAGACTTTGCTGTAGGGACTTAGATTTACATGACATTCAGAGACTACAGACTTTGCTGTAGGGACTTAGCGTTACATGACATTCAGAGACTACAGACTTTGCTGTAGGGACTTAGATTTACATGACATTCAGAGACTACAGACTTTGCTGTAGGGACTTAGATTTACATGAAATTCTGAAACTACAGACTTTGTTGTAGGGACTTAGATTTACACGATGTTCTTAAACTACAGACTTTGCTGTAGAACTTAGATTTACATGACATTCTGAGACTACAGACTTTGCTGTAGGGACATAGATTTACATGACATTCTGAGACTACAGACTTTACACGAAATTCTGAGGCTACGGAATTTCTGTTTGTCATTTTGAAGATTAGATATCTATGTTTCTGCCACAATTATTTTAATTAATGACCTTAATAAGGAAATTGAGATTACTGCAATGTGAACAAAGAGGGTGGAGCTGTAAGAATGGGCTAAAATGATCTTATAGTTGTTTTTTTAAATACCCACTAAGCCAATTTTAATAGTTTTAACAGGGTGGAGATCACCAATTAGCCTTTTCAATATTAGGAGAGGTTAGTTGTTTGGTTTCGTCACGACAAATAGAGCCAGGCACGTGGGAGCTAGAAATAAAAATGCGAAACTATAATTACTGAGTTAGTTGAAACATTCAAATTACGTGTCTCCAAATTCAATTAGTCATTTGTTTGGAAATGAACTGTCATACCTGCCCTACCTTCGCTGTGACGTCATTGTGAGTCAATAGTGCTCGGAGCACGTTACGCTCATCGGTGTTTGTTTTATATATATATGTACGTCTATCTATCTATTTACCTATCTACCTATCTATCTATCTATTTATCTATCTATCTATCTATTTACCTATCTACCTATCTATCTATCTATTTATCTATCTATTAAACCCTACCTATCCATGTATATAGCCTATATATTGACCTATCTATCTATTTTTCTATCTATCTGTTTGCCTGTCTATGCATCAATCAATCAATCAATCAATCAATCTATCTATCTATCTATTTAACGGTTTTTATGTAGTTATCTGTTTATCCTACCTATAAAACGTAGGATAAAATTCAAAGTTCTGATTATGTTCTATATAAAAGCCTTCATGGTCAATCTCCACAGTACATCAGATCCATGGTCGAGCTACGCACATCAGAGAAAAGAGGACTTTAGAGGACTGCGTTCAAAACAAAATCCATCTGCAGCTCAAGGTACCAAGCGTAAAAAGAGAAACATTTGCAGCGTCGTAGCACCTCTGTGGTGGAATGAACTTCCAAACACAATTAAACAAGCCGACAATATAGACATTCTTAAAACAGAATTAAAAACACACATTTTCGATTTGTTTTAATAGCATATATTAATATGGTAAATGTAAACTATGTTATGAAAAGCGCTCTATAAATATGTCATTTATAATTGTACCCACCTCTGTGTCTATCTAATGAACTAACTTAAAATATATTTATCTATCGACACATCTAGCCATATATCAACCTATTTACTTATGTACCTATCTATCTGCCTGCTTGTCTGTCTGTTTATGTATCAGCTATACATCCGTCTATTTTCTATCAATCAACCTATTAGTCTACCTTTTAGTTAAAAGACATGAAATTAGATCGGCAGACGAATGGACTGAACGGCAAGAATAAATACAAAATTTGTATTGAATAATACCAAAAACTATAATAAGCTGGACCGCTTGCTCTATGTTTAGAGCTTATATGTTCTTTTTTTTCGTGCGCAACCAATAGACTAAGGCTGTCATGAATAATTTGTACGCCCCTACGATTGCATTTATGCAACTTTCGATTTTAATATTAATATTCCATTGAGAAAATCATAGCGAATGACTAAACCTAAAGTCTAGAGCAGGGTCGGCAACCTACGCACGCGTACCAGACTTGGCACGCAGAGCGATTTTAAATGGAACATGGAAATCCCCTCCCCCAAAGACAATTCAAGTCTCTTCCACGATAAAATAGTAGGACGACTGCTAGTTTGTTGGCACGCTGAATGAATAAGAAATGCTTCTTTGGCACACTATCAAAAGGTTGCCAAACCTTGGTCTAGAGCAGGGATCGGCAACCACACTTGGCACGCAGAGCGATTTTCAAAGGCACGCGAGATATCTCCCAAAGAAAGATATTTTTAATGCGTCAACAACGTACCGTTACGTCAGCCTAATTAATGGCTGCTGCGTGATAAACTTCATGAAAATACCAATGTATGTGGTCTGTTAAGTTCAGGAAACTGGTGAACGCTGCTTTACCGCCCCTATGAATCAATTTGGTACGATGGTATACTATACTATACTATACTATACTAGCATTATAATATGCAATTGTTGTAATTATTAATGTTTAAAATATAAACTTCTTAACTGGACAACCAATTTAGACGGAAATGTTTATTTACCACTGTTTAGCGTATATTAAAGTTACACATCTAACTACATCTTGAAATAATAATCATAATAATGGTGCTTTTATAGCCCATATCCCTTTGATGACAGTTCTATGCGCTGAAGACAGTTACAGAATACAGACAACGAACCACAAACGAAAATGTAAATATGTATACGCAAATACTTCTAACGAAATTGATGAGTCTTCAGCCGGCTCCTGAAGGTGTCGTAGCTAGGGCTCTGGCGAAGCTGTAGTGGGAGGTGAGTCCAAGCGGACGGCCCCGCGTAGGACAATGAACGTTGGCCAGCGGACACTAGCCTCACACGAGTGATCCGCAGAGTAAGAAATGAATACCATAATGCTGGATTTGTATAACAAAAGATTCCTAAAAAGTAAAATTAGTTGTATTACAAAACATGACGTGTTTGTCATTACTAAAATGAAAAAAAATTTGAGAAACTTAATTTTTGCATTAAAATGTTTAAATATGTTTCTAATTTTTTCTTTAGACAAAAAATTAAGGGCTTAAAATATATAACTTTAAAATTATCAAACTATACAAGGTAGTTGAAAATTATATAAATATTATATGACTAAATAACTTATATTTGCATTTTTAAACATTACATTAACTACCCAGTTTGTAAAATTAAAACAATTCCGCTCTGCTATAGTCACTTCGTTCATGCCTGTCATAACGAGTCATAACTATAAAAGAAAATCTCAGTTAGGCTGAGTTAAAAATATGAGCTAATAGCTGGTGTTAAAATTGCTAGATAGTAACCCTTTATGTGATATTTGTATAATACATTTTATATTATTTTTACTATAGCCAAATGCAAAAAACAAAACAAAGCTCCATTGCTTTTGGCATTGGTCTTGCTACGGCGTTAACAAAAATGTCTTAAAAAATATAGTAGAGCAGGTTAACAATGTTGGCACGCTGAATTATTTATAAATCCTAGTATGGCACACTATTAGGAAAAGGTTGCCGACCCCTGGTCTAGAGTCTAGAGCAGGGGTCGGGAACCTATGGCCGCGAGCCAGATGTGGCTCTATTGATGGCTGCATCTGGCCAGCAGACAAATGTTCCATTATTTAAAAAAAAAAATCTTTCGACTCCTTTGATCTACATATGAATTGCATATCAATATTTCATTCTACAAATGAGCTCAAGTCTACTGCAGCTCAGCATCCGAAGTGGTAAAGGAGCATAACTCCGCTGATCGAAAAGACATAAAAAAAGCAACCCTGCTTTTATTGTAATTAAAGGGAAATATCTCTTGCACACATTTACTTATATTTTTCGTTTTAAACATAATGTATGGCTCTCACAACATATACATGAACGGTACCAAATTAGATGTTGTTGATCAGTTCACATACCTTGGCTCCACCATCACCACCGATCTATCACTGGACACAAATCAGCAAGAGATTTGGCAAGGCTTCCGCGACTTTATCCAGGCTAACGCAAAGAGTATACGGGCCAACAAGATGCTGTCTATTAATACAAAAATAGATGTCTATCGTGCATGTGTGATCAGCACTCTCCTGTATGCCAGCGAACCTTGGACCCTGTACGCATCGCAAGAAAAGAGACTCTCTTCTTTCCACATGCGCTGCCTCAGACGCATACTTGAGATTTCTTGGAAGGATCGCATAACAAACAACGAGGTCTTGCAACGGGCTAACATGCCTAGCATGATCACTCTCCGTCGCCAACGACGTCTTCGGTGGCTTGGCCATGTTTCCAGGATGGAGGATTGGCGAATCCCAAAAGACCTGCTATATGCTGAGCTCGCTGAAGGCAAGAGAGCTACTGGCCGCCCCCAACTCACGTTCAAGGACGTCTGCAAACGTGACCTAAAGGCTATAGATGTAGAGGTCGGAAACTGGAAGAACCTTGCTCAGCACAGAAATAGTTGGAGAGGCACCTTACACACATGTATAAATGCACCAGAGGGCAAACTTCGCCTTTTGGCTAAAAGAGAAGCGAAGAAAAGTAGGCTGCCTAACAATCTCCAACGGTCCAGCTTTCAAGTGCCAGAGATGCGACAGAGCCTGTCTCTCAAGGATAGGTCTCCACAGACACAGTCAATTTTGCAGGGCTGGCCAAATCACAGGAACGCAAATCTAATCGTCTTTCGAGACTATGGAGCCAATGATGGCTCTCACAGAATTACTTTTCAAAATATTTGGTCTCCATGTCTCTCTCAGACAATAAGGTTCCCGACTCCTGGTCTAGAGGATCTAGTGCGATCGAAAATTCCGAAATTTACTGTTTCAAGTTATCAAATAGTAGAAAGATGAAAGCAAGCGGTCCACCTTATTATAGTCTTTGATATTATATATTATATCATCTTCGTAGTATTGTGTTTTCGTTCTCTTTGTCTCGGCTCCCTTTAAGAATTGTCATAATCTTAGGTTGGCTCTAAACTTACCATCGATACAAAATGAAAAAAAATCGGGAAAATACTGAGGGACTGAAAGTCATTTATAATGAACGCAATGTTGACAATTGAACAGCAATGTAATGTCAATAGAAAAATGTTTCGTAATTAATAATTCATATTTTATGTTTTTCATAAAAGTTTGCGGAAAATATTTTTTTTTTATAGCATTACATAATTTAATGATGGTATTTTATCATTTGAGGTATGTTTTAAAACGTTTCAATATTATTCTTTCCCTCGAGTATTCAAACAAAGATATAAGGCCTAATATAATCTTGGAATTTAATATGTATTGCTCAACATTACATCCAATTTAGGCTTAAGACATCACATATTAAAATAAAATATAGTCCTACATCAAATAATTCTATTTCTAAAATATTTCTAAAAAAAACTATTTAAAAATGTATGCTCCTTACATATGTAAAATCACCGTACAATCTATATATATACACAATCAACTATATTCTATATATAATATATGTCATATCTAAGACTAGTAGGTTATTTACATTATGTGTCTATGTAATATATGGATATTATAGATGGACCTAACAGGATATTCGCTTTCAGAAAAAGACTTAAACTACTGAAAAGCGTATGGCGTGAAAATTCTTCATTTTGAGACTGCGTCTGTAAATTGTCGGATTTCATAAGGTCCGTTTACGCCAGGGGTGTACATTTTACTTCGTTGCGTCTTATATAGAATGTGACATAGCAATCCGGGACACATATTCTGAAAAATCTATTGATATTATTAATACCTAGATTTAAAAAGTACCGCTTGACGGGCCACGTTGATGACCGGGGGTCGTCTGTTGCACTGCACACCCCTGGTTTAGGCTTTTAATTTCTTTATATACGACGCAGGTGCCAGACTTGGCACGCAGGACGATTTCATTGGCACGCCTCCCCCCCCCCCCCCGAAATAAAAAGCAATTCAAGTCTCTTCTACAAGAAATTGATTGGTTGCGCAAGTTGACTTTTATGCTATTGGCACGCTGAATGAATTAGAAATCCTAATATGGCACTTCACTATCAAAAGGCTGCCGAACCCTGATCTATAGTGTGCCAAAGAACTATTTTTTTTATTAATTTAGCGCGCCTAAAAGTTGTCCTGCTTTAGCACTAGATTTCTAGTAGAAAATACTTGAATTGCTTTTTGCTGGAAGGTCTTCAGTGTGCCAATTAATATCAGCGTGCCAATTAATATCAGCGTCCCTATTAATAACATCGTGCCAATAATATCAGCGTGCCAATTAATATCAGCGTGCCAATTAATATCAGCGTGCCAATTAATATCAGCGTGCCAATTAATATCAGCGTGCCAATTAATATCAGCGTGCCAATTAATATCAGCGTGCCAATTAATATCAGCGTGCCAATTAATATACGCTCTACGTGGCGAGTCAGTTTGCCGGCATCTCACCTATAATGTATAACTTTATTTCTTCAATTATACAAGTTGTAATGTAGCAGGCTTTGTTTAGGACTATTGACAAGTCTTAATTAGGCGTGACCTTTTCAAATGGAAGAGGTCACGTGCTTCCGGTTCTATTTTTAAATCAGTAAGCAAAAAAGCATGCTTTTGCTGGTGTTTGACATTTGATTTCAACCTCGACGGTCAGTTCTAGTCTTTTAGAATTGTACAAAGGATACAAGATTAGTTATGAGGAATCCGTTTTGAACATCAAAAATGAGTAGGCGATAATTAATACTCAAGTGTTAGTCGGGTGAGGTTAAATATATTATCTTTGTTTTCATTATAAATTAGTCGTTGCGTTTCTTAGTTATTAAAAAACACAATGCGTAGAATTATAAAAACAAAAACCAAAAATTATTTTCCATTAAGCAATAAGTTTGATATTATAAAAAGGTGAAAATTAATTTCTGACTTTCACAATCCATCGTTTTCTTTTGGCAACATTTTTTTGGAAATGAAATAAAATTTAATCTTCTACAGCTTCTGTTACAATCAGTAACACGTTTTTTTTTTATTTAATGATCGAATAAGACCGGAAATGTCTTTCGTTGCGAACTTTTATGCATGCATATTTGTTAAGACTTGTCAATATGTATACTTAAAATTGATAAGACTTGTCAATATGTATACTTAAAATTGATGTTGACAGTTTCTTTTCTTGATTGTAACTTAACACATGTTTTTCAGAGCGTCATGTTTAAGTGGGAGTTGTTTGTATAGATGTTTGGTGAGCCTATGTTCCATGGCACTTTTGGCGCACTCTGGCTTTAGTAAGTAATGACATAAGGACGTAGCATGTGATTGACATATTAGATAGATAGATATATATAGCCTATATATATATATATATATATATATATATATATATATATATATATATATATATTAATGCTGTCTCGCTAGTTTTGCCGTTGTTTTCGCTAAGCTACAGCCTTATGGTTTAGCGGTTGTTTTTGGCTAAGCTGCTTTCCCTTTAGTTTAGCTAGTGTATTTGTTAAGCTGCTGTCCCTTTAGTTTAGCTAGTGTATTTGTTAAGCTGCTGTCCCTTTAGTTTAGCTGATGATTTCGCTAAGCCACAGCCTTATGGCTTAGCGGTTGTTTTGGCTAAGCCTCAGCGTCAGCCAATCAAACATGAGCAACTTCATTAAGCTGCATCTAAAAAAAATGTGTCTGTTCATTCAATTCAGTCCCGGAATGGAAAGAGGCGAGCATCAAACTCCACGGCTACAAACACCAGCTGTCTCACAGCAGCTGTGCCTTCCAGCTGGAGGCGGAGAACGACGTGGCCGTGCTGGTGGGGACAGTGACAACCATTACGACGGGGAAGACTCAAGTTGTTGTGTTGACAGGCCTCCACGACAAGAGTTCAACATTATATATTGTAAGAGTTGGTTTGCGGAGTTCGTTTTGAAGTTGGCAAACCTCATTTAAAAGGCACGCATGCTTAAGACTATGAATTGTATTATGCGTTTTATTACAGGTTTTATTATGAGCTGTATTACAAGTTGTATTGCGAGTTGTATTACGAGTTGTATTGCTAGTTGTATTACGAGCTGTATTACGAGCTGTTTTACGAGTTAGTATTACGAGCTGTATTACGAGCTGTATTACGAGCTGTATTTTGAGTTGTACTAATCAGTATTCGGTAGAGCATAATTTCAATGTAGCCTACACAGTGCTGACACTACTCATACCGTTAGAGCCCTGCACTGTGAGATTATGCGTCGTAGTACGTACATTTCCCCGAAGAAGTCAATGGGAAGTGGGTCCACTACTAGTAATGTCACCAAACTGGCGATCTGTGTGCTGATACAAGGCACATATTATATGCTCTTCTGCTGTTGTTGTTTTTTGTTATCTCTCTCTCTCTCTCTCTCTCTCTCTTTCTCTCTCTCTCTCCCCCTCTCTCTCTCTCTCTTTCTCTCACCAGAGCATATCTTAGTAAGACTTAGTATATGGAATGATAATAATTTTACCTGAACCAGACAAAGTATTTGAAACAGCTCTGACGGCTACAATTGTTGAACTGTGCACATCTAACTTTACCCTTTGCCCTTTATTGGGGGGCGAAGAGTAACCTAGATTAAAATAACTCCTTAAAATAACTTACCAGGTGACATTAGACCTAGGTAACATGTATACTGTATACACATGATCAATTGAATGAAGATACCTAGAAATACTTAAACCCAAAAACACCACTACTTCGTGGGCAAAGATATGATTTAGAGTTGTCGGCGGTTGGTATCTGTAGAGAAGTGGTCTTGTATGAAAATAAGCGTGACATTTTATCTCAGGGTGATTCGGAGTAGTGTGGCGAGTGCAATTGGGCGGGGGGAGGATAAGGCCTACTGTTATCTAAGGTGGGCCAATTTCCTGCCCTGCCATGTCTGTTACACAGACTTATCACGGAAAAACTTGTAGTACCGGGTGTAGTGCTTTGTCTATAAGGAAGTACAAGGAAGAAGCATTTAAATAATGTTGCCATATTACGTGAATTCATAGATAGGCCTATTCATTGATCGATAGATCGATGGTTAGATCGTTAGATACACAGATATATAGAGCGATAGATAGATTGATCGAAAGATTGATAGATTAAGATAGATATATAGAAAAAATAGGATGGATATTTTGATAGAATACTTAATTGTATATATATACATATATATAGAGAGAGAGCGATAAATACTATAACTAAAAGGTCTGTTTCTTTCTTCCTTAGATCTGTAAGCTAAAGCTCGACTCCCGTCAGTGTATTGTTCTCCTGTACTACACGGGCTGTTACTGCGAGACTAGCCACATGGGGGTCATGGGCCTCGTCATGGCCTTCAGGGTGAAACTCTACTACCAGGGCTGCATCTTCATGCTGTCCTACTTCCCCAACTTCCCCAACATCAGCACCGCGGACGTACACAGTAATTTCGCATACCTGCCGGAGATACTGGGTACGCATGTCTAGCGCCCTTTGTAACCTCTTGCATAGTGTCAGACGTGTTTATGTCAGTGGCGTAGGCAGGATTACGAAGTAGGTGTCCCTGAGTCAAAGTAAAGTACCCTTCGGACCAAATCGATCATAGGGCAGTGTTCACCGGTATCTGTGGCTACGGCATACTAGAGGATGTGTGGCCAGCACAACGCCCAGCCGCCTTTACTTTACCCCAACTAATGCCGAGTACCTATCAGAGCTGGGAACGAGTCAGCATTCGAACCCAGAACCTTCGGAACGCCAGTTGAACGAGCTGCCGCTTCGACCACCGTGCCTCACAGTTACATTATAACTTCTTCTAGAATTATCTCAATTTTCTAAAAATAAAATGTTATAACATTCTTGGTTTTGGAAAAACAAAAGTTGGATTGGGGGTTTTGGAAGTGGTAAGAGCCTTCCCCCCCCCCCCCCCCCTCCTTTTGCTCCATATTTTAAGTCGGGTATTGGTGTTTATTATTTTATTGAATGTAAAATGGTGTAGACGAGCTAGGAGCAAAATGACATACTCAAGGTATCAGTTTGAGATTTATATTTCATATCTTGTAGACATTCCTTAGTTGTTTTTTTCGGGCTGTTAATGCTAATGTTAAGGCGGCTGGATAGCAAAGTCGACAGTGAGTTTGCATCACAAGCTCGACATCATGGGTTCGATCCATGGTACAGATACTGCGAAATTAAAAAAAAAAAATCCACCGCCGACTTGGAGAGGAGATGGGCGCCACAACAAAAATACGCCACTGACAGCAAGTTTCTAATGGTATCATAGAGTCATTTCTGTCCATTTAGAGATGTTGTGCTCCCATCTTTTTTTCTCTTGCTCCGTGTTGTAACCTGCAGGATTGGTTCTGCATGTCCTTGTTTTTCAGTTGTTGTTTTTTTTTATAACATAATAATCCAAGCAACCATTATCACGGGGCCCGGAAGTTATTCCAGAGTCCATCTAGCTCTAAGTGCAGGCCTATTATATGCCTTGGATTACCGGTATTAAATAGAAGAATTAACGGATGTCTAGGCATTGGGTCTGTGATACAATCCCTTGGCAGAATATTTTCAATGATTTTGTAAAATGTTTAGCCAGAAGTAATGGTTAATTAAATGCTTTTCAAACTGGCCTTTACATGAACGAAACGAACTGGCGAAAACTTGTACTAGTAAAACTGTTAAATTACAAACGAACAAAAGCAGTCGATAATAGTGCATACTATACAAAGCGGTAGGCTATGGTGTACCCGAGTGGTAGGGCGTTCGGCTTGCGTACCGAAGGTTTTAATAAACTAATCCTCTATTTCTTATACATCATCGCTAATCCCCCCCCCCTTTTTTTCTGTGCACAGATCCCAATACAACCAGCTGCAAGCTTGGAATATGACCAGAAGATTGCACTCACATACACACACCAATGAAAAAGGCTGGATGGAAAAACCTTTCAACTCGCCTCCACACATCATTAATAATAATATTACGCCAAAAAAATTGCTCCATTATTTTCTTTGTGATTGGTTTCAAGATGCAAATACGATTAAGCGTGTATCAATTATTCCAATGATTAAATACAGCCCAATTAAAAACAAAAAGCATGTGATTTTGTAGTTATCCAATTGTGTAAATATGAACTTTATATGATTTCATTTCGGAATAAAATAAAAGTGCAACGAATAAAGATCTAGATGATATTCACACAGAAGCTGTTTTTTTTTTTTTTGTCAACCTTTTTTGCAATGCACATGGCGTCGGACAGTGTTTAAAAGCTAAGATGACTTCTTAAAGTTAGGCCATGAACTAAAGAAGAGGAAATCTCGTCCGGTATAATAGACCAGGGGACGGCAACCTAAGGAAAGCGTTCCAGACTTGGCACGCAGAACGATTTTCAGTGGCACGCGAGAAACCTCCAGGAATGTTTTTATAATGCAAGTCAAAACAACGTATGTCAGCATAATTAATTTGGTGCTGCGTAGCGAACAACATGAGAATCACACTGGACGTCGACTGTTTTAGTTCAGGAATGTTTGTATGCAAAGCTCTCATCATTAGACTTGCGATCTGTGATTGAATCTATTGTTGAGATAGACTAGTCAATTATATAGTTTATCAAGTCTCGTCTAGAAGAAAGTGATACGGAGTATAGTTAAAGTCTTGGATAGATTCGTTTCTTGACTGGAAGCAATTAAGGTGTATCTTGATGAAAAAAATGTTTCCGGTATTGAATGAGGAGAACTGACTGTTGAGGCCGATGTTTCTGAATGATATGTCGACATGTTTCAGTGAGTTGAACTTGCACTTACAAGGACGGGGTCGAAAAGCACTTGAAGTGTTGGACCAGGAATGGATTTACATTTAAATTAGACATATCTTGCAGTGAAATCAATTTTAAAACATTTAACTATTTCCCTAATTTAAGGCAAATTAAGATAGATGAGCATTTTCAGAAGTACACTAGTTATATTAAAACAATTAACTCGTTTGGCATCTCTAGCATCAAATTTTGAGAAAATTAATTGAAGGGAGATAATTAGCCCGTTTTGCATTAATATTTCTAATGTTTCTTTTTTTTTCCTTCGAAAACATGGCTTACAATTTATAACTTTAAAATTTAATTATCAAACTTTTAAATATAATTGAAAATAATATAAAAATTATATGACTAAAGAATTTATATGTACATTTTTAAACATTACATTAATTACCCAGTTCTCATGATTACTATGTATCTATTCCGTATAACTACAGCGTTGTTTATATGTAAACATTATAATTTTAAATAATATTTAGCGTAAATTAAGTCTCAGTTATGCTGAGATCAAAGTATAAAGAATAGCTATTACTAGAAAAATATCTTGACAACTAATAAAATGTAAGTTGAGTAATGAAATTGTGTATTAGCTATGAATGGATTTTTTAAAAAGATGATAATAACAAACAAGTTAATTTGTTATGTAATTTAAGACGCTTTAATGATTTTCTCTAAAACGCTACTTTTCTTTTGGTTTTGTTCTTGCTACGGCACTAAATAAATTGTCTTATAAAAATCGAATAATTGAGCAGTTTGACTTTCACGTTGTTGGCTCGCTGAATGATATAGAAAATCCTAGTTTGGCACATTATTAGCAAAGGGTTTCCGATCCCTCTGTAATAGACTTTTAAATTCGGAGGAGGGAGGGGTTCGAGTGAGAGACAGATTCCGTTTCTAATAGGAGGGGTGAAGGGGGAATGAAATTGGTGCCCCCCCCCCTCCGAAAAAAAATAAAAATAAATCAAAGTCTATTGGGGCGCGAAAACTTACTCGATTGCGACCGTCATTGTGCTAGATCTGTTGCCAGCCAGCCCTCCTTGACAAAGGAAACAACTGGGAAGAAATAAAAAAAAGATCTAATTGGACCAATGGAGCGGTAAAACAGTAAGATTAAAAAATGACCGTTTCGCTCTAATTGACCTCTTAACCCTTCCCGTACCGACCTACTTCTATCTATGCTGCCTTCAGTTCCGCTATATACGCGCCCGGGACTGTAAGGGTTAAAATTAAAAACGAGTCTTCTACTGCTTATGAAACGTCTGTGTGAGGCCACCGTGGTCTTTTCTTTGCATTCTGAAGGTATCTTATTTTTAAATCTTTGGTGTCTACAGGCCTAGTGAAAGCAGAAGATTAACCAGAGTTCCCCCCCACACCCCTCCCCTCCCCCCTCCCCGCTCCAGGCCTGTGGTCAACCCAGCCCCCCTGATAGGCACCTGACATCATTGTTTAAATTGGAAAGTAAATGTGTCATTTGGTATTTTTGGGGGAATTCGGGTGATGGCCACTGGATTGTGCAACATTTTGTTTCTACGCCCCCCATTGGTCAAAGAGGCACGTGAATAGCGTCATCAACAGCCTCAAGCTGAGCCCTAGCTGTGAGTTGCAGGCATACTCTTACTTACTTTGGTTTTAACCCCAGTTGTTTAAACTGGTAACTAGTCGGTACAACGAATACTTAGATTCAGACAAATAAGACTCGATTTACAGAGTTTAGCAAATATAGACAACGGTTATGTCATCGCTCCTCTTTCTCTCTCTCTCTCTCTCTCTCTCTCTCTCTCTCTCTCTCGACCCTCTCTTTGTTTGTACACCTAACAAATCAAATACCTGCGTTTCCATCAGGTGTAGCCGATCTATACGTTCTTTAAAAGGAGTAATAGGCTACTAGTTAGCTAGTTAATTAGTCAGTTAGTTATGAGTAGGTAGTTGAACATGAACTAAAAAAAAAGCATAAAGTAGAAAACTATGCGGCAAATAAAAATGAATGCATGTATTATCACATGATCTATTCAAATATTCCGTATGTATTAAGCTATATTTTATTGTGTTTTTCTACGCATGTATATATATATATATACATATATATTTGATATGATATGTTTAGATAAAACTATGGTGTAAAGTGTAAATTGTGTTTATTTTTTTGTACAGACGTCTTAGAAGTCGAACAAATAGGAGTTTACAAATATCAATATTGATGCAGGATACATGAATGATAGATGGCTGAGTGGATGAATGGATGAATAAGTGAAGGGGTGGATGCTTGGGGGGAATGGATCAGTGGATGGGTGGATAGAAGGTAATGGAATGTAGTAGGCCTATAGTACAGAGAGGGAGGGCGTGAGAGAAAACATGCATTTAATTGTTAGTTGTATAAGGGAAGTAACTCACGTAATAATTAGATTTAGATTAGAAGTGCTTCAAAAATGTTTGGTTTTCTCCCTTGATATGGTAATGACATCGACGAGCAGCAAACATGTATAAATCCCGGAGAAAAAAAACAACATAAACATGACAAATAAAAGAAATTAAAATGTTAATAAACTAGACTATATTTAATCAAGACTTCGCACTCTTTTAATGACAAATAAATGTGATTTATAAAATAGAAACATTTAGATCTAGATCTAGTCAAAGTGATTCTAATGGTAGCTTTTCAAACGAGAGGGTGAAATCGAGGTCGTCACGCTTGGCTGGTTGTTACACATGTAGCTCCTTGTGTTGGATTGGTGAGACTGGCGTCATTTCTTCACACACATAACTGTAGCACACACATCTTTCTGAGGGATAAAAAGGACTATTGGATAACTAAAGTAATGTTCTTCTATAGGCCCATACCGTAGCCTAGCTTTAGGCCTACGTATTTAAAAATATGAACTTTTATAAAAGAAGGTAGGAATTGCTGGTTTTGTCTTTTTTAAACTTTATAAAGTTTATTATTCTTTTGTTTAAACCACAAAGTTCTAAATATAAGAGTGTGGGCGTTTGTGGGCGGAGTTTTGATTGATTGTGTGACAAGGTATGGGTGGAGTTGCACATTTATTTGTTGTTTATATCATAATCAAATGAATTGGCTTTTCTTCCAATATGTTTTGAATAATTTATTTTAGTTATATTGCCTCCCGCCCCCCTCCTTGCCAACCGCAGCGACGGGTAAACTAGTAATTTTAAGCCTTAAGTAGGCCTGTCAAACGATCATGGTGCGCGGTGTTCTTTCAACAAAGTGTTGGTTCGATTATGATTCTTAGTTCTGGTAATATTGGCAGGTTTGTATGGTTTAAATATCCGGCCTGGAAGTCCATGGCCATGGGTAACCTCCCACCCAAAACGCTAACAGCTGCGTTTCCTTTAAAATAGGCTATTCGTTGTTTCGAACACATTGTATAGATCTATGGCGTTTAAAATAAATTTATAATAAAAATAGATTCGACCAATTAACTTATTTGTAAATCTTTAAAATTAACGAGCATTGTTATCTAATGGTAATTGAAATCAAAGCAATGCTTAAAGATGGTCTGAGCTCTGAGCTACACCAAATCAACCCCGAAAATTATGCTTACTTGACACATGACACCAAGAATTCAAGAATCTGCACTCAATAACAACCTACGGTATATGGTGGACTGGATTCGAGCAACTGACAGCCATTGCGCAGTTCATCACAAGTATTTTACTTCTTGACTAAATCCTCCAAAATAAAATTGACAACAAAGAAGAAAAAGATCAAATGATACATTAATATAGAAAAAAAATGTTAACAATATTTTTTCAAATTATTTTGAAAATACTGTAGGACTCAAAAAATTACACGCAAAAAAAAGTCTTCATTGGGTGTCACATTTTTATTCAGACTTGTCCTTATAATTCTCTATAGGCCTACAGTTGATCTATTGTTATTTAACTAGCTCTTTTTAAAACTATTTTTCCTTTCCTAAATATGTCATAGTTTTCAAATTATTAAATAAACATGTTAATGTAAATTGTAAATTAATATAAATATATATATATATAGCCAAGGTTAAGTAAAATATTTTGTTCTACTTTTTACACCTGGAAATTGACAGTAGCCTACTGGCTATACTAATAGATCTATTTATATTATAGGCCTACATCAAAACTTAGGATTGACTGGCCTACTTACGACTTACGACCGAGAGCGTGCTTTGAAACATATATAACCTCCTCTATAATTTTTTCCCTTAACCCGGAAACTAAGGGTAACTTTCTTGTTTTGTTTTTTAAAGAAATAATAGACCCCTTTCACAGGTGTGTAGCCTACCGGTATATTATGTTATAATTTAAAGTTCGTTTGACAGGGGAGAACACTCTTACACTGCCCTGACACATTTAGATGCGTAGGGGCTTTGTAAACATAACATTTCGTACTGTTGGTGCGCCTACACTAAACACATTAGAGGCATATTGAGTTATTGCTATTATTGATGTGTGTGTATGTATGCTGTATGTGTGTCTATAGATAATTAGTAGGGCCTACTACTAAAGTTTAAACACACGCTATGTGACTCGGTAACTATATAGCGATGCTGTGCCTTGTAGAACTTGGACTATAGGCTATATATCACAAAAAGGTAAATAGTGTTCCTTTCACGTAGTTTCATATAATAAATATATAATAATAATATACTGAATAATGTTTGTATTCTATTGATTTTTTTTAGGTCTTAGCTAAGTATTTATGATATATATATATATTTTTAATGAAGATAACCATAGCAATTATGTGAACAATCTGAACATATTATAAAATAATCTGAAAAGATTATAACATAATCTTACTTTATATAGTAGTATGCATATAATATGCTCATTTTGGGGTAGGCCTACACATATATGCCTACATCTCTTTACTTTACCATTTATAAGTAGTCCTCATACAATATGCACCATTTGTTAGTTCACGTGAACGTGCCATATGTGCCCTATTTTGATAGCCCAAATGCAAAATGCAACTGTTTAGATCATGGGTCGGCAGCCTACGGCACGCTTGCCAGACTTGTCACGCCGAGGTATTTTCAATGTCACGCGGAAGAGGCCCAAAAAGTCTATTCAAGTCTCTTCTACAAGAAATTTAATGCTACAGCAGAATGACGTTTAGACTGTTGGCACGCTGAATGAATTAGAAATCATACTTTGATACACTGCTATCAAAAGTTTGCCAACCCCTGGTTTAGATGGTCCACATAGACTTCTTTGAAACCATGTCTGTCTGAATGTCCAGATAAGATGTAGTAGTCTGCATACATATAAACCATTTTGGTGGGAAGCATCAGTCACCTATCATGAGCCTTATTTCGATAGTCCCCCACGATTGGTGTTCAGAATCAAATAATGAATACATAGGCCTATACATCAGGCATCGTCTGTCCACGCAATCTCATGCTCCTTGTAGCCCTTACAGCTATTTGAACACTCTAACTACTACATACATACTTACACATCCTAACAAAAATAAACGCCAATTATTCTTGAAAATCGAAAAAGTATCGTTGTGACCGATTAGTCCCCAGCGGTCCCACTACATCGCATCGACGGGAAAAAAAAAGTGGTTTCCACGTGTTTTTCATGGTTTCCACGTTTTTTCCCCGTTGATAAGACGTGGTGGGCCGCTGAATCTTATGTCCCGTTTTAACCACAACCTTTGTGATATGTATTTATCTTATATTTCTATTTTAATTCAACAGATGAAACAACTAATAAAACGGAGAGTTATAAAATAATAGAGCCACCTATTCTTTTAGTGGTTGGACTGAACTTAAACGAGGAAATATTATGGCCCTACGAGGCGGTTCTCAAAATCTCGGAGCTAAACGAACTCAGGTAAGTGTCATTGATCACCTTTATATCCAATATTGATTAGTAGGCCTACAGTAAGAAAAGCTAAACAACTAATAGCTCATATTCTTTGACTATCGTGCTATTTACCTAATGCTGTGGCAGCTTGTGACTGTAGTTACGTTACGACTTGCGTGACAAATCACATAAGTATGGATGGCGGTCTTATGAACTCAGCTTATATATTGCGTTTGACTTAGTATCTACTATTGGAGTCTTCCGCAGAGAGGAAATATGTTGTTATCTAATACGTCGGTCAATTTATAGGGGGGGGGGGATGTTGGTCGAGCGGCAGCGCGTTTGGCTGGCGTACCGAAGGTCCTGGGTTCGAATCCGGATGAAGGCCAAGATTTGTTCCCTGGTCTGGAGAATGTCTATCTATCTCCGATTGGGTGGGCTACTTGACTTAAGCTGGGGTGAAGTAAAGGCGTCTGGGCATTGAGCTGGGAACACAAGCTGTGGCCACAGAAACTGGTGAATGCTGCTTCATCGGCCCTATGGATCTATCTGACCTGACGAGATACTTTACTATTTTTACTTTTACTCCGCCAATAAGTAATGGCACAGTGGCCTTCCAACGGTGCAGAGCCTTCGATTCTGAAACCAAAGGTATAAAGTTTCATTCACATTAAACGTTTGAGCCCATCGCCCTTCTTCTCTGGTGGGTTGGGGGGGGGGGGGGTATCCCTGAATCTACACAGATCTGGGTGGTTATTTATGGCATCTAGAGGACAGAAGGGCAAAGAATAAAGTAGTAATAATAATACATAATTTATTAAACTCTAATTAAGAAAGACAACAACAAAACAACTGATGCAATGCTCAGATAAACAAAATGGACATAAACACTTTCCTTATACCTTATGTCAGAACAAATGCATGTACTTTTTCTTCCCGAGTGGCTTTCGGGCATGGAATGGGTTGCCTAAACAAAACAGGAAAACCAGTAACTTAACATCAATTTAAAACATGAATAAAGATGCAAGACTAGACTCGGACCACGGATGAGCGTAGGACGCACTAATGCTCCTTATAGAAGGAGCGTTTGTAATATATAAGATAAGATCTGTTTGGGGGAAAGTCAAAGCGGTTTGGCTTTGCGCTGGTCACGCAAACATATCGTATGACTTCTCTAAAGAAAACGAGTGCCTGGAAAACATCTGCCCCGTTTGGGTCCGTCCCATCTGGGGCGGGAGGGAAGGAGGGAGTCAAAACATTTGTGACGATATGTGACGAGTAGGGGGGAAGGTGTGATTAAACCACGTGACGTCACATAAAAAAAAAAGTATGCATCTTTAATTAAATATTTTCCATGCTTAAAACACGTTTCAACTTGATTAACTACGACAATGTCTTTGCTTATATAATATTACGTAGACGACAATAACAATACCGGTGCCAGGTAATTGAAACATGCTAATGTTTCAAATTGGAACAAAAGTGTTTATATTTTGTTGTTGCTGTTTTTGAAGGAAGGAAAGGGTGTGTGTGTGTGGGGGGGGGGGGGTGGGTGGTCGCGGGAGCTTTGTGCCCGTTTTTGGCGTAACATTTGCAGTGGTTAAAATAGTGCGACGTCATTTATGAACCGCCCCTACTAATGTATCTACTCGTTATAGCGTAAAACTGGAATGAACGGCCCATTATATCTAAATCCAGAACGGGCCCATTATATCTAAATCCAGAACGGGCCCATTATATCTAAATCCAGAACGGGCCCATTATATCTAAATCCAGAACGGGCCCATTATATCTAAATCCAGAACGGGCCCATTATATCTAAATCCAGAACGGGCCCATTATATCTAAATCCAGAACGGGCCCATTATATCTAAATCCAGAACGGGCCCATTATATCTAAATCCAGAACGGGCCCATTATATCTAAATCCAGAACGGGCCCATTATATCTAAATCCAGAACGGGCCCATTATATCTAAATCCAGAACGGGCCCATTATATCTAAATCCAGAACGGGCCCATTATATCTAAATCCAGAACGGGCCCATCGCCCAGGGGGGGGGGGGTACTTTACTTAGGATGGGGGATGTGACTAAGAATTTTGATAGAATGTGTTTTCAAAGGCTTAGTGTCTCTGTGTCTAATTTCGGATCGATAGGATGACAGGAATTCGGTAAAATTAGCCATAGAAAGGTTCGGTTGCCAGCCAGTTAGAAACTGACATATGCGAAGTTAAAAATGAAGGATTTAAACAAGAACTTGCGGCTATGCTCTTCTTTTTTATGCTACTGTGTTGACCCAGTTATAACCTAGGAAAAAGTCCACAATGTAAAAATAAGTTGATTGCGAATGCTCTGGGATAAAAAGGGTGCATTACTACTTATAATACTTATAACATACAACAAGAGTTTTAAGCTCTACTCAGAAAAATGCCTGGGGCTCATCAAAAAAATCCCGGATTTGAAATTGGTCACGACGTTTATCAGGATTTGAACCCGGGACACCCCGATAGATTACGAGAAGTCCTATTCACGACCCTTACGAGTGGAGACTGGAAATTGATGAATATCTTATCTTATATATTACAGACGCTTCTTCTATAAAGTAGATTATTGCGTCCTTCAATCATCCGTGGTCCGAGTCTAGTCTTGCATATTTGTATTTATTAATGTTTTAAATGATGTTAAAATACTGGTTTTTCGGATTTGTTCAGGCAACCCATTCCATGCCCGAATGCCACTCGAGAAGAAAGAGCACTTATATGCATTTGTTCTCGCATAAGGGATAAAAAAAAGTGTTTTTATCCTTGTGTTTATCTGAGCATTGGTTGTATTTCTAAATTAGAGTTTAATGCCTTATGTATTATTAGTATTGTTACTACTTTACTCTTTGCCCTTCTGTCGTCTAGTGTTTCTAGTTTAAAAATAGACCATATGAGTCATAAATAAAGCAGCCATATGTAGATGCTCTTTATGCTTAAGTAAGTTTAATGCCTCGCCGAGTCAAATCCGTTTTTTGGGGGGTTACATTATAGGCCGCTAGTAGCTATAATAACCTTTTTTTTTTAAATTTAAAGGTCATATATTGGCCTTTTGCAAGAAAATATTATGTATTGTAAAAAGATAATAATGAAAGGTGACCTCGTTCTGCTTGGCTTAATAGATGAAACTGTATATGTAAAGTTTTACATTTGCATTCACCTGGAATCACCTATGTAATGCCAAAAAATAGACAACATACAATAAACTTTAGTTTTTGTGGCGTTTACAATAATAAAATAAACAAAAATGACTGCATATTTGGAAAGTGCAGAGATGGGGCTCTTTAGAAGAATGCAACGAGTGGCATGGACAGACAAAATATCAAATGTGGAGGTGCTCAAAATGTCAAATGCTAACAGAGAAGTAATTGTAAAGATCATGAGGAGAAAATCAACGTTAGTAGGCCACATGATAAGAAAGGAAAACATAGAAAACATCATAAAAACTGGAAAGCTGTAGAGTAATAGATGCATAGGAAGATAGAGAAGGGAGATATTAGATGATCTAACGGAATGGCATTGCATGGCAAAAACAACAGAAATGCTAGAGTTTGCGAGAAGAAACGATACGGGGAAAGACATGATCGCCTACGCCAACAGGCATGGTACCTTATGATGATGACGACAATACTAACAATAGTTCAATCACTAGACCTAGAGGTAAGAAGAATAAAGAGCAGCGTAATAATAATAATTACATAAAGTCTAACTTAGAATAAATACACCAATCTATGTCAATACTCGATGAGACAGATTCAGGTAAATAATACCTTTCTTATTCCATATGCTAATATGCGCTTAACCCTTCCAGTACCGACCTACTTCTATCTATGCTGCCTTCAGTTCCGCTATATACGCGCCCGGGACTGTAAGGGTTTATATAAGAGGACGAGAAGGCAGTATAAGAAGAATATAAGTTATCTTTCTTCCCTCAGTGGCCTTCGGGCTGGGAGTTGCCTAAACAAATTAAGGGCTATTAAGAACTTAACATATATTAAAACCCGAATCTAAATACAAGACTGTACTCAAAACGACGCATAAAGCAAGCCGATGACGCATTAATCTTTTACTTCTAAGAAGCTTTTGCACAATATGAGAAGTTGTATAAACGAATAGATATGACCGAACAGATACTTCAGCAGTCAACTCTCTCCACCTTTGCTGATCTTGAGAGGTTGTCACCGCCCCCTTTTACAATTTTTTTCCGCTCACCGCCCCCCCCCCAACTTAATTTTAATTAAACATAAATATAATTAATTCTAAAACAAATTTATTTGTATTATTAATTTAGACAAATAAGAGACTTATTTAATAGCACTATATTATGTAATTTCTGTAATTATTAATGTTTAAAATAACAACTCCTTAAATGGACAAAACAATTAATGCAGGAAATTTTCATTTACAACTGTTTAACGTAAATTATTTTAATCCTTTAATAATTAAATCTTGTAATGAATACCATAAAGTTGATTGTATATAAAGAAAAAATAATACTCAGTGTTATATTACAAAACAGAACTTGTTCGGTATCACTATTGAATCAAATGTGGAAACATTTGTTATTTAAAGGGAGATAATTAGCCCGTCTCATTTGAGCTTTTTCTGTATTTTGTTTCTTTTATATAAAAAAAATGGCTTACATTTATAAATTTTAAATGATCAAACCGTAAAACGTATTTGGAAATTATATAAAATATTAAATGACTAAAGAATTTATATGTATATTTCCAAGCACTATAATAACTACCCAGTTTGTATGATTACTACGCATCCATTCCGCTTAACTATACTATATAATTCAAGATCAGTAGATTCAAACGCATTAAAGGACATCTCGGTAAAACTGAGATCAAAATATCATTAATATTAAAAATTAGAAGATGTTAGGGCGACAGTGATCGGTCAGCAGGGTTGACAGTCCGGTGATATTTGCCAAATACTGACCCCTACTTCATCGAAAAGTCATTGCGATTCCTATTTGTTATTAATTTAATAATATGTATGCCTATTTTGCGGGGATATCAGATATTCAGCAGCACTTGCGTTTACATCATATTCCATGCAAATACTAATCGATTAAAACAGTTGAGGCATTCCAAAATATATCGGGTACTTTTGTATTGCCCACTTGCCCTTCACCGCCCCCCAATCGCCCCCGGGAATGTCAGCGACCCCCTAAAGCCTCTCACCGCCACCCGGGGGGGGGCGATAACGGCCCTGTTGAGAACCTATGCTTTACATTGTCGAACCAGCATCTCTGCTGATGGCCTCTCCTACGCCCACCTTCCACCGTGCCCTGGAGGATTGTTTTTGACAGGCTATTGTGCGCAACACATGACCGAACCATGTCGGTTTGCGCCGTTTGATTGTTGCCATAATGTTCTCTTGAGGGCCTGCAATTGAGGATATTCTGTCCCACACATACGCATTAGTCCTGTAGGACATTCGAAGTATTTTTTCTTATGCATTTATTTTCGTTAGCCTGCAACTTGTTTTCAAGCCTGCAACTTGTTTTCAGCTGCTGTTAGCAGCGTCCATGTCTCACATCCATACAGAACAAAAGTTCTGACAAGGGCTCTGTAAAGTCTAAGCTTCTTTTATCTTTTAAGTTTACAGACGTTCCTTCTAGATAGAAGATTATTACGTCCACTAGGCCCAAAACTCCTGCAGGGTGACAGGGATCCGTCGGTGGGAGGGCTAGAACCCGCGACCTGTCCGTTGTTTTTTGGTTGACAGGCCGGTGAACTAGCCGCTGGACCAGCCGAGCTTTGTTGGGAGACTAATGCTTTTGTGGTCCAGATTTTGTTTTGGCGAGCCATTGCAGTCCCAATCCTTGCTCGAATTTCTGACTCACAGAGTCCGTCTGCTGATATGATTGCTCCTAGATAATTGAAATTATTTACTTTTTCTAGTTGTTGGTTCAATATGATGTTTGCACTTCTGGCATCTGTGGTGTTGATAATTATTTTACTCTTTTCTGAATTGATTTCCATTCCGTATGCCTTTGCTCTATCTGCAAGCTTGTCTGTGAGTTCTTGTAGCTCTTTGTTGCTCCCGGCCAACAGGTCGATATCATTAGCCAATGGAGATTGGTAGATGATAATATTCGAGTGTTTCTTGCATGATTTTTTTCTAAGAAGATATTGAATAGAACTGGCGATAGGTTGCAGCCTTGTCGGACTCCAATCGACATCTTGAAGACATCCCCCATACAACCATTTAGTTGAACTGCACTGCTTGCTTGATTGTAGAGTGCTTCTATTGCCTGAATCATCAGTCCTTCTTCAATGCTGTAGCTTCTCATCGCCTGCCATAGTCCATTGTGCCATAGACGATCAAAGGCTTTCTTGAACTTTTTGTTATGCATAGGCCTATACCGAACTTTAACTACTCTCAAAGGAAGAAAGACACAAAAAGCTTAGTAAATAAATCTATACAAAAGATCTAAAAATTGTGTTAATCGCTTCATATATAGATCTCCCTCTTGCTTTCTCTCTCTAAGTAATCTTTCTTCCCGAGTGGCATCAGGGCATGGAATGGGTTGCCTGAACACCGCAGAAAAAAAACTGTGATTTAACATAATTTAAAACACTAATAAAAGTGCAAGACTAGACTCAGACCACGGAACAGCGAAAGACGCAATAATCTTCTTTAAAGAAGGAGCGTCTGTAATATACAAGATAAGATATATTAACGGGTCTATTTGCCGAATTTTAGTTCGATAGCATGGATAAAAGTGGGCCCATTAGCCTTCCAACTGTCAACATTTTGCGAAGTTAAATTAGAAGATTACAAAAAAACGACCTTTTACTTTAACTACACATTTGGGCAATACGTAATTGTTAAAAAGAATATGTTAATGTTCACAATTACACCGAAATCTCTCTTCAATAATATTATCAATACCATTCGTGAAAGCTATCGTTAATGGACCGTATGTTATGAGTATCTCATCATATGCGGAGCGCATGGGTTAAGTAGATAACACTGTGTAATGAAAGTGTTGTTGTGCTGAAGATATACTCGCATCCGGCATTTGCATTATAGTTGTTTTTTCTTAAATCAGAAAAAAAAAATTTGAAATAATAATTGGACAATAATAAGCCTAATAACATGTAAAAAAAATATTGTTAATGATCATTTTAAATTAATTTTAGACAAATAATAGATATAGAGTGAATTTTAGGCTATTTTCATTTCATACAAGAACAAAACAACAAAATGGCGATGCCCTGATAGCACAGGGAATGCGGACCGAGCTAGATTTTGCTCGGTTCTTTTTCGGCACGCTCGGCTTCCGTCACTCGAATGCTTTTTGCACTCGGTTTGCATGTGAGAAATTTCGGCACTTTTTTTGCGCCTCCGTGCTTTTTATAGCCTACGTATCGCATTTGGACCGATTATGTGCAGTCGAAAATGTTAAAGTTAAAAAAAAATTATTTTCAATTATTTTTAAGAAAAAAAAAACTAATGTGAATATTAAGTAACATAAGGAATTTAAAAGATAATAATTTCATTATATAATTATAATATATAATACATTTTATCGGTATTATTATTACCCTAACCCTATCAGATAGGCCTATGGCCTATGCCTATATGACTATGTGTGTCGCCAACTTGTGGGCAAGTGTAGACAACCATTCAAAAACTTTTGACCAGAAGCCTTTGATATTGTTGTTGTTTTATCACATGAGCCTACATAATTTTCAATCAATAGCTTGCCCACGTTGGCAAGGTGATAAACACTAAAACACTCCCGCTATTCCGTTTTCTGGTTCATTTCACATTTTGGACCTCCTCTTTGAACGACCCTTTAAAACTCAGTCAATTCGGAAAAGTTCAGTCAAGCATATTATAACACTTGGGGAAAAGCAAGGGGATTTTTTTCCACTGTCTAATTTTCGCCTGGGTGTAAAGTTCAAAGGTAACGGACACACGTGGTCGGGCATCCCTACCTGTGTGATCAACCTATATATTTTTTTGGCAAGCTTTCGACGCTATGACCTCTTTAAAAAAATATAGACGCGGTTGAGGTTGGGAAAGGCGCAGTGCACGTTTGAATTCCTCCAATGTCCTAGCTACCTTCTTTCACCCCCACCTGTAACTGACCTACATATCTGAAACGTTAGCTCATGCAAATATTACAGAGTTAGTCATTGTGTGGGCTTTGTCCATAAAGGACGTCTTTGAATATTTAGGGACCCTGGCCCCTATTGTTGGGATAAAATGATTGTAGTTATAATTTGAAAGGTAGCTCACCGGAAGGTTACGCGTTGATTCAGAGTTTACGATTTCAATGGTGCTTTTGTGAAAACGGTAAATGCTTTTTTTTTTGTGTGTTTAAAAACCAATACCAAAATGTGCATCTTCTGTATGGGACCTATCCACTAAAGAAAACATATTTAAAAATTAGAACGAATTAAAGAAAAAAGCTGGCGAATATTCACAACTGACAACTGTAACACCAATAGTTAAATCAGTAAATCTAGAAACACCAGAGCAGGGGTCTGCAACCTAAGCAGCGCGTGCCAAAATTGGCACGCACATTAATTTTCAATGGCTCGAAAAAGACTTCCAAGAATTATCTTTTATTGATGAAAAAACAACGACTGTTGAAGCCGATGTTTCTGAATGACATAGCGACACATTTCAGTGAGTTAAACTTGCATTTACAAGGACCACTGGAATGGATTTGCATTGAAACTGGACATATATCTTGCCGTGAAATCAATTTCAAAACATTTAACTACACGTACATCCCTAAATAAGGGCATATATTTAGATAGTTAGGGCTTTTTCAGAATTATATCGAAGTACTCAGGGCGGAGATTTTTAACCAAAGGCAAGACTTTCAATGTTTAAAACTTTTTAAAAAATGGGCATCCAAATGTCCCCATTTGCGGGGAAAATCTGAAATAAAGCTGCTTAGCTTATGAACGTCATCTGCTATTCTAAACTGATCGGAATTCGCTCTTCTACTTTCAGCTTTTGGTTCAACTTACACTTAGGCCTATAAAGAAATAAAAATAAGTCAGTAATATTTTTAATATTACAAACAAAACATAAAGTGTTTGGAATCACTATTGAATCAAATGTGAAAAAGGTTTTAAATTAAAGGGAAATAATTAAAGCATTTTATTTGTGCTAAAAATTTTAGTAGGCCTATGTTTCTTTTTTTTTTCTTTTTTAAAAGAATAAATGGCTACAAGTAATATCTTTGAAATGAACAAACTTTTAAAAGTATTTGAAAATTATATAAATATTTTATGATTAAATAATTTATCTGTATATTTTGAAACATTACATTAACTACACAATTTGTCTGATTAATATGTATCTTATTAATCTTAACGGTAATACACATAATTCACAGTAGGCCTATAATCATAAACATATTAAAGGTTATTATCTCAGTAAACTGAGATCACAATATAATATATATTAGTAACTGATAGATCTTCATCTAGAACATAGGTTCTCAACCTTTTTCGGCTCACCGCCCCCTTTTACATTTTTTTTCCGCTCACCGCCCCCCAACTTAATTTTAGCGGAAACATTTGTTAATTAAAGGGAGATAATTAACCCTTTTCATTTGAGGTAATATTTCAATTTGTTTTTCTTTTATAAAAAACTGAATGTCTTGCATTTATAACTTTGAAATGATATGATAGAACTGTAAAAATTATTTGAAAATTGTATAAATATTATATGACTAAAGAATTTATATGAATATTTTCAAGCATTTTAATAACTACCCAGTTTGTATAATTACTACGTATCTATACCGCCCAGCTATTGTATTAACCTCTTTACAAATATTAGCAGATGTTAAGGCGACAGTCCGGTGAACCAACCATAAAGACGAGACGGCCGCATAACATATTTGCCAAGCACTTCATCGATAAGTCATTGCGATTCTTTTTTGTTCAATAATATGTATGCCTACTGTTGGGGGGGATCAGATATTTAGTAGCACTTGCGTTTACATCATATTTCATCCAAAAAATAATCGATTCAAATAGATGAGTTGTTGAAATTATAGCAGGTACGTATGTACCGCCCACTTGCCCTTCATCGCCCCCCAATCGCCCCCGGGAATGTTATCGCCCCCCTAAAGCTTCTCATCGCCCCCTGGGGGCGATATCACCCCCGTTGAGAACCTATGATCTAGAATCTAGAGTACCAAATGATAATGTTTAGACATCAATTACCATAAATGTGAAAGTTTGGTAGACTAATAAAAATATTATATTTGTCAAAAGGCAAATAAAACTTGTTCATTAAATATAAAACGCATTAACTATTTTCTCTATCAATCACTTAGCTTTTTTCATTTATCATGCTACGGAGTTAAATAAATTGTCCTATAAAAATAATTTTTTTAAAGTATAATATAACAGGTTGACATTTAGTCATTTGGCACGTAGAGTGATTTAGGAATCCTAGTTTGGCACACTGTTAGCAAAAGGTTGCCGAACCCTGCACTAGAGGGCATAAGTGCAAAGAGTAAAGGAGTAATAATACATAATTAGCCATTAAATTATAGCTTTGAAATACAACACAATAACAATCGATTACAATGCTCAGATAAACATAATGAAAAAAAAACACCTTTTTTTTTAAATCCCTTTTGCGTGAACAAATGCATGTAAGTACTATTTCTTCCCGAGTGGCATCAAGGCATGGAATGGGTCGCCTGAACAATAACCAGGAAAACCTAGTAACTTAACCTTTTTTATGACACTAATAAATATGCAAGACTAGACTCAGACCACCAATGAGCGTATAGGTCGCAATAATCTTCTTTATAGAAGGAGCGTCTGCAATATATTAGATAAGATTAAACAGTATTTGCTTATCAAAAAAAAGAAAATTAAAAAAAAGAAAGAAATTAGATCTATGCCGTGGTTATATTTCAAACCCAAGCAGTTAACCTTCCCTCCTCTGTTTTTTTTATCTTTTCAACAACTACAACTTGATCAACAGGCGGGAAATGCCGACGGCAATTTTTACCACAGCTATGACGACATAGACAGCGACTACGACAAATCTTTCAACGCCAGGAATCTTCCCAATGAGGCAGACGAGGAGCCCAGCGGGCAAGATGACACGGACAGCCACCCGCCAGGTGGACCAAAGTCCGGCGGTCAAAAGGTCACTTCGCCGGGCGGAAATAGTGATACAAAGGCTCCATCTCACCGAAATGACAGAAGGTCACCGCCTGACAGAAGAAGGTCACCACCTGATAGAAGAAGGTCACCGCCTGACAGAAGAAGGTCGCCTCCTGATAGAAGAAGGTCACCACCCGACAGACGAAGGTCACCACCTGACAGAAGAAGGTCGCCTCCTGACAGAAGAAGGTCACCACCTGACAGAAGAAGGTCACCACCTGACAGAAGAAGGTCACCGTCTGACAGAAGAAGGTCACCACCTGACAGAAGAAGGTCACCACCTGACAGACGAAGGTCACCACCTGACAGAAGAAGGTCACCGTCTGACAGAAGAAGGTCACCACCTGACAGAAGAAGGTCACCGTCTGACAGAAGAAGGTCACCACCTGACAGAAGAAGGTCACCATCCGACAAAAGGTCACCGTCTGATAGAGACTTTGACAGAGGCAGATCGCCAGCCGGCAGAAGGTCACCATCGGACAGAAAAAGGTCACCACCTGAGAGACGGTCACCGTCTGATAAAGACTATGACAGGGACAGGTCGTCACCTGACAGCGATTACGACAGGAGACATTCGCCGCCTGGCAGGGGTGATAACCCCCGCAACAGAAAACCCTCTTCAGACATAAGCGGCAGCGATCCTCAAAACGCCACCGAGAACGACAGCTACGACGATCCCTGGGACACAACACCCAGCAAAGCGTCCGACTCGTTGAAATACCTAAGGAGCCTCGACCCCAACGCCCCGTCAGCCCCGAGGATCAGGTCGTACGAAGAGCCCGCTGACGCCTTGCCGCCCCAGCAGCAGCACCCATCCCTACCATCCACAAAGTGCAACACATACGAATCCTACGCTCCAAATTTCAAAGGCTTTGACTATCCTGAGCCCCAGAAACCCCAGAAGGAACAAGCGGCTAAGACAAAGGATGGCAATAATGGCACTGGAGATTATGACGACTACGTCACGTTAGATTTCAGCCCCGTGGAAGAACCTTCCTCGTCATCTCGGTCAAAGAGCAAAAGCAACACTCCGTTTTCTTCTGAGGTAAGTGTGGCAAGCCTTTATGTCTACTTGTTCCTAGACAGTGATTGCATCCTCTGTTATGAGCAATTTAAAAAAAAAAATGTAGATAGGTCCTAATATGTAAGTAAGGACATATGTAATATTTTGCTTATATGTTGCTAAGTAATTTAATGTGTAACCTAATTGGTTCTCTCGAATAATATTTATTATTTTTAGAACTAATTGCGTGAAATGTTGGATGCCTACATAAGATTTAGATTAAAAAGTAGTCCACAAGGCTATATTCATTTAACTGGCACAATTAGACACATTTTCGAGTAGGTTTATGGACTATATTGTAAAGGCCTATAATAAAGTATAAGTAGGTATTATAGGCCTATGGATATAAGCATGTTGTTTTTAAAAATGATCATCATCTGCGCTTTCAGGCCTCTGAGCTAGACACAAATGATAAGAAAAAACTCATCTATGGGCAAGATGAAAATGAAGAGAGGGGAAACTGGACAGGGAAATTTGACTTCATACTTTCATTGCTTGGCTATGCTGTAGGTCTGGGTAATGTCTGGAGGTAAGTTCTTTACAATGTGTATGTTAATTATATGACTGCTTTAGGTATATCTGTGGTTTAAGACTATAAGTTTTGCATTTTAATACAAGTTTTAAGTCATATATGTTTCGTTTGCGTGATCAGTTAAGACAAGCCACAATGGAGGAAAAAGAATTTAAAGTAATATAAATTAAATACTCTAGTCCAGGGGTCAGCAACCTTTTGCTAATGGTGTGCCAAACAAGGATTTCTAAATCATTCAACGTGCCAACAGCCAAAAAGTCAACCTACTCTATTATGCCTCGTTTTATTATTTTTTATAAGACGATTTATTTAACTCTGTGACAAAACTATGGCCAGAACATAAGGAAATCTATAGAGAAAAGTGACAAAACTATGGCCAGAACATAAGGAAATCTATAGAGAAAATCGTTAAAACGTTTTAATATTTGAAAAATTAAGGTGTTAGTGATTATCATCCCTTTTAGTTCTCAGTTAAAACTGAGATTGTATTAAATTTATTTAACCTTTAAAAGACAAAAAGATTATCCTTGAGTGGAATTGATACGTAGTAATCATACAAACTGGGTAGTTAATGTAATGTTTAAGCAATGTGCATACAATTCTTTAGTAACATAATATTATATAATTTTCAAATACTTTTTACAGTTTGGTCATTATATAGTTATAAGTTGTGGGCCCTTCAGTCTTTTCTAAAAGAAAAATTAGAAACACAAAACTAGAAATATTAGCGCAAAAAGGGCTAATTATTTCCCTTTAATTAAAATACAGTTTCTAAATTTCATTCAGTAGTGATGCCAAACATGTTATGTTTTGTAATAAAACAAATATTATTGACTATTACTGACTAATTATTATTTCTTTATTTAATTCCACCATTATGGCATTCATTACAAGATTTAATTAGAGAGATACAATTAATTTACGTTAAACAGTTGTAAATAATAATTTCCTGCACTAATTGTTTGTCCATTGAACCAGGCGTTTATCTTTTTAACATTAGTCTTGGCGCGACGGACGTTTTGGCGCAGCCGTTTTGGCGCAGGACGTTTTGGCGCGATGGACTGAAAACACATCACATCATTTAATCAAATTAACTTAATAACTTCATTTGATGAAAATAATATTGTGTGTATATTAAATGAAACAAATATCATTAATTCTCTGACCATCTTGTCTACGATTGACCCTGGTTTTAATAACTCCCAACTATTTTACAACAGTCAAGTTTTTTTAAAGGTGTAGCCACTGAGTTACTTCATGAACATGTGTAGTATTAGAATTTTGTTGAAAGACTAGCACGCGTAATTTTCGCATATAGGCCTATTACAGGCCTAACGTTCTCGGGGTTTAATAAAAAAAACAACAACAAACAACGTCCTTATTAAGACGACATAGATATACATAAACAGATAAATAGATAAACATTTTATGCCCACAAATAGATACTTAAGTCTTTATGCATATATAAAAAACAAAGTTTTTAAAGTGTCCTATAAATGCATTAAAGTAGGCCTACATCGTTTTAAATTGTTATTATTTATTATTATTAGTTTCATTTATTATACAACAAAAAAAATGTTTTATCTCAATTATTTCCTCGCGCCAAAACGTCCCGCGCCCAAACGGCTCGCGCCAAAACGTCCCGCGCCAAAACGGCTGCGCCAAAACGGTCGCGCCAAAACGGCTGCGCCAAAACGTCACGTACCGGGCTTGGTGAAGTATGAACAAATGATTCCATGAATTTGAAAGTCTTGCCTTTGTTTAGAAAAAAAAAACGCTTTTTTTTTCTTCAAACTATATACTAAAAAGCCCAACTATATATCTTAATATATGCCTTAATAAAGTTAAGTACATATAATTAAATGTTTTAAAATTGATTTCACTCAAGATGTACGGAAATCCATCAGTGATCTAACAGGTCAAGTCTGTAAAATTACAGCCTAAGATAAGTGATATTTGACCCCGTCCTTGTCAATGCATTCAACTCACTGAAATGAATCACTATGTCATTCAGAAACATCGGCTTCAACTCTCAGTTTTCCTCATTCAGAACCGGGTAATCAATTTAAAAAAAACACTCTTGGAGGTCTTTCGCGTGCCATTGAAAATCGCTCTGCGTGCCAAGTTTGGCACGCGTGCCTTAGGTTGCCGATCCCTGCTCTAGTCATTGCATAAGAAATAAATTAGAAGTATTTTATCTATGTGTCTTTCTGAACATTTTGTTGGAATGCTGTGTTGCATTTCTAAATTTGCATTTAATCTTTCATAGTATATATTCTTTATTTTAACTTCTATTCTGAGCTGTTTCTAAATCTAGTGATTTTAACAATAGTTTTACTCCACTGAGCTCTAATATATATAGCTCAGTGTCTTATTCAGGGCTTTTTTTTTTTTTTTTTTAAATAGGTTCCGGTACTCAGTGATGGATTGCCTAATTTTTAAAGCAGTTTCGCATTTTATATTTTAATTCTTATTGCGCGCAATTTTAAAATAATTCTATTTTAACAAATTAATAATAAAATAAATTACCGTAATAAAAAACGTTAAAATACAAGGAAAGTAATATTTTTTTCCCCACATTGAAAAAGGTGCCGGTACGCCGTACCGGTGCGTACCGTCACAAAAAAAGCACTGGTCTTACTTGATTATAGAATAAACATAAAATAAATAGCCCTTTAGTAATGGAGTAGGCTACTTTGGTAATCTTGTAGACCACACATAGACCATTGTGTATGTTTGCAAGCAAGTACACATTTCTGTAAAAGTTCTTTTTTTTTTGTTGGAGTTTTAAGTATTATATAGACTATATGAGATAATGAACACACAACTTAATTTCAAGAATATTTTATTTTCAGATTCCCATATTTATGTTATAGAAATGGGGGCGGAGCTTTTTTATTCCCCTACCTTCTGATGATGTTTATGATTGGTTTACCTCTCTTCTATCTGGAGGCAGCACTGGGCCAGTTCACTAGCTGTGGGGCCACAACTTGTTGGCATTTTGCTCCACTTTTTAAAGGTAGACATGATGATGAAAGTTATGATATTTTTCAAATATTTAAAAGTTAGTTCATCAAATGGTTGTCTGATCTATAAGGCAAACTTTTGTAGCTGCAAAAGTAAATGAACGTGAAGTATGTATACAGGGATGGGCAAACTAAAGGGCTTACGGTTTAACCTTCCATTGGAATGGTTCATGCTCCCTTTACTAAACAAGACTATTAACTCTTTGCCTGTTTGTTAGTTGCTATTTGTTTAATTATAGAAATTTATTGATTAAACTTATGTAATGAATAGTACCCACTTCCACCTGATGTCTGGTATCAATTTTATAAATTCCCTTTGATTTTGGTAGAAAATGTCTCTTTTCTATCCCGCTTTAAACACTTTTATGGCTCTCATGAGCTGTATACCTATAAAATCTGGCTCTCAGCTACAAAAGTTTGTCCACCGCTCTAATAGAAGAATTTAATTTTTGGAATATGTATCGTTTAGATTAATCTATTCAATGTCTGTTTAATGTAAATTTACATAAGATAAGACAACCGAAGCATTCCACTTGATAGTGCCATCTAAGTACATATCCAGATTGTCTTAAAACATGGGCCTACTGCCATTTAATTAACTCGTGTTGATCCCACTAGGTCTTGGTATAGCAATGGTTATATCATCTACTCTCACTGCCATATACTACAACATGATCCTGGGATGGGCCTTGCACTATATGTTTTCCTCATTCACAAGCAGTCTTCCATTCCTGAGCTGTGACAATGACTGGAATACAAAAGGTCTGTATCAATGCACATTTATAAGAGCAATCTGTTTAGGCTACACATGGTAAACTTGTCAGAAATTCTATACTGCTGAACTGATACTGAATATTTCATAAAATTAATACATATAAAAATAGTTGAATAAGTATAGCCTATGATTTGTAACGTTTGTAATATAATGTTTAGATAATTTATTTATACATAGATATCTAGTATTAAAGTATACATTGTTATTATAAAGCAAACTGCTGATAAAATTCTAATAAAATCTTATTTAAAGGACAGTGTTATTTGTTCATTATATATGCCGGCACATTGTAAAAAATTCAGTGTCTAAAAAGTTAATATAAAAGATTTTAAACGACATAAAACATACAGTGTAGGCCTACAGTATAATATTTAGGCTATATGTACCCGCTAATTATAGGCTATAAATCAATATCAAATTTCCCCTTTAACTTTTAGTAAAATGTATATTGTTCAAGCTAATTACATCAAAGTTTCTATTATTTTACAAATGCAAAAAAAATTCAGATTGTAAACTGAAACTTCCAATCATGTTGTGCAAAGATCAACAGTCCCAAGATGGGTTATGTATGGGGGACAATGGGAAAGAAATTGGCATCTGGAATAAGACACTGTTTATGGAAGCTACAGGAAGGAAAGTTGCATCACCATCACAGGAATACTGGGAAAGGTAATTCAGGCTTTTCCAAAGTCTCTTTTCTGGGGCATGTTATAATTCAGTTATAGTTGGGATAGCTACAGTTTTGATGTATTATTATTGAATTAAAACAGAGATTTTATCTTACCTTATATATTACATATGCTCCTTCTATAAAGAAGATTGTTGCGTTCTCCGCTCATTAGTGGTCCGAGTCTAGTATTGCATTTTTATTAATGTTTTAAATGATGTTAAGTTACTGGTTTTGCTGGGTTTTATTCAGGCAACCCATTCCATGCCCAAATGCCACTACAAGTTAACTTTAGTTCAATGTAAACTAAGAAGTTAAATATGGCCAAGTTTCAGAGTTTGAATGATCATTATTGTGTCCTCCACCTGCATAATAAAGTATATAAGGCTTCCAGGTCATTTTAATCCATTAAGATTACCCAGTGTATTTAGGGGCAAATTTTACCTATGGGTTTTCTTTAATAGAAAAGATACACCAAGATGAAAATAAAGTTTGCTAAGACACATATATAACACTACATGAAAAAACACTACATGGAATTTATCATCTCTTTTACAGAAGACTTGAAGAAGAATTGTGTAATCTGCTGTCTCTTTTCTTTACTCACATTTAATGCAGACATCAGAGCCCATTTCCAAGAAAGAAATCTCAGTCTTTTGTCAATTATTTAAGTTCTAATCTAGTCCATAGAGGAAATAAAATACAGTTCTCCATTTCCTTATTATTTACGCATATTACAAACAGAAAACATTATTATTTGACCAGGGAGACTGTTTTCACTTTTCCCCACAGTAGCGCTTGGTATACCAAGACCTTTGGTCGTACCAAGACCTTTGGTCGTACCAAGACCTTTGGTCGTACCAAGACCTTTGGTCGTACCAAGACCTTTTCTTATTACCCACTACCAAATTTTAGACCGAGTCCTTTGAAGGGTTAATTAAATACTGTGCTTCTAGCCCACAATTTCATTCCATAACATGTTTTAATAAAACTATAATTTTAAAAAGACGATATTATTTTTTGGCTACCATTACCATCCATTAGGCTATTTTCTGAAACTTCTTACTAAATTCAATTTTACCATTAAAAGTTTCTTTTAAGATAAGTAGGTATATTTTTAATATTATGTTGTTAAAGATGTATCACGTGCATTCATTCTTACCTGCCAGGCATGTTCTAGCATTCAGTGATGGCATTCAACATTTTGGTACACCTAAATGGGACCTGGTATTGTGTCTGATGCTGGCATGGGCAATCTGTTTCTTTTGTCTAATAAAGGGCATTAAAAGTACAGGAAAGGTAATTGTACTTACTCCGATCTATTAGGGGTAAATATTTTGCCTGTATGAATTTGAATTTTTACTAGAGATACATTATACATTTATTTATTAAAAAAATAATTATTTTAATATAGTGAAAATAATGTAGCTTTTTTTTAAACTGTGTTGATAATTACATAACAAACTTTCAAAATAAAAATTACAAATTTAATGTTCACAAGAATGAACTTGAGCTTTCTTTGTCACCAACTTACCTTATGTTATATTTATGAATGCAATAATATCCTCCAGTCCAATCTTGTTGCTGGTTTGGAAAGACAACCCATTTAGGCTAATAGAAAAAATAATTTATTGAGTTATCTACCTTTAAACAGTACACACCAAGAAATTTTAATTCAATCTGTGTTATTTAATAGAGTCTGAAAAACATAAGTTAATATATTTATAACAACATTGAAAAATTTTTTGTACATCCACAAACCAATAGCCAAAAAATATTAAGCTATATCTTAATGTTTACTTTTTTTTTTCACTGTAATTGACAATGAATAGATATGTTTTTTTCTGAATCCTGTTCTAGGTAGTTTACTTTACAGCCTTGTTCCCATATGTGGTCTTGTTCATTCTGCTGTTCAGGGGCGTGACATTAGAAAATGCTTCAGAAGGAATCTATTATTTCATTACACCAAACTTTAGCCGACTAGGGGATGCCAATGTGAGTATGTTAATTCTTATCTTATCTTATACATTACAGACGCTCCTTCTCTAAACAAGATTATTGCATCCTACGTTCATCTGTGGTCCGAGTCCTTTATTGATGTTTTAAATGATGCTAAGTTACTGGTTTTTCCTGATTTGTTCAGGAAACCCATTCCATGCCTGAATGCCACTCGGGAAGAAAGAGTACTTATATGCATTTGTACTCGCATAAGAGATAAGGAATATTCAACTTTCTTAAAACTACATTTGTGATGAATGCTATTTAAATTTTCATTAGACTTTTGATAATCACAGGTGAATATTCAGAACAAACCAGTGAAAGACCATTAACCAAATTAATTATTTTAGAAAAATTTCAGGATAGAAAACTAAAAGGGAAAGTAGCAAACATAACATATGGCACTATATTCCTAATTAGACGCAATAATTATATTTAATACTCTGAAAAATCTAGGGATAAAAATATAACTTATTTTATGTTTTTATGCTAAGACAAAGGCATGAAAGTTTCTTTCTTTTGGTTTAGACATGTGTTGTCTAAATGGGTCAACAAAAAAAAACAACATTAACCCCTTAAATACTGTGGACGTCACATTGACTTCATCATTTCCGTACACTTACATACCAAGGACGTCACATCAACATCACAAATAAATAAAAAATGGTAAAAATATGCAAAGTCTACAAATATTTATATTAAAAACCTACGGTAGTTAAAGGGTTAACCTGATTTAAGATACTTATTACAATGCAAGACTAAATATAAACCATGACTAAGCATCGAATGCAATAATCTTTATAGACAGAGTATCTGTAAATTTTATTATTAAATATCTTTTCATCTTCAATTAAACACATAGACCTACCCTCCTGCCCCCCTCCCCCGGCCTAAATGTGATGTTATAATATACTATAATAATTTATAACAAGCCTACTTTTTCCTTTGCTGTTACATTTATTCTTGTCACATATCAAATGCCAGTTTGTTTGATTTCACAGGTTTGGAAAGATGCTGCCAATCAAATATTCTTCTCCATGGGCATTGCAGGTGGTGGGCTGATTACTTTATCCAGTTACAACAGATTTCATAACAACATACAAAGGTCAGGGAATTAAACTTTTACCATCCTGATATAATCAATATTAATAGATACAATAGATAGCTCAACTAATCTTATGTTACAGATAAAACTGTTCTAAAAAAAATATTATTTATCTTACCACAGAGATGCAGTATTAGTTGCCATTGGTGATTCTCTCACTTGCCTTCTGGGTGGATTTGTTATATTTTCCTACTTGGGCTACATGGCTGGCCAGCTTGATGTCAGTGTTGAAGATGTGGCAGCAGATGGTAAAAAATCTGGCTTTGTCCTGTGCATTATTTTTCATTTAAACTCTTTTTTAACAACACATACTAAAGGGTTTAAAATTTTAACAAAACTATGTTCATGAATTAATCTAGTTATATTGAGGACTATATGGTGAAAATTAGTTTTAATTCCATGCATATTACTTCTACTTCAGGAGCTGGATTGGCCTTTGTTGTTTACCCTGAAGCTATTTCAAGTCTTCTACCTACAACATTGTGGGCATTACTTTTCTTTGTTATGTTATTAACCCTTGGCTTAGATTCACAGGTAGGCTGGTAAAATAAAAATTGAATTGCTTAATGAACAATATTGAAAAGTATTCTGAAATAGAATTTTTTCATTAATATATATATATTTAACGTTTATTTAAAGTAGAAATTTTAGAAAAACTTCATAACAGAAACTCCCTTTTCCACAGTTTGCAATGCTAGAAACTATTATGACAGGTTTAACTGACCAGTTTCCTCAACTACGTCCAAAGAAAGTTTTTGTTATTCTTGCTATTTGCATAATTTTGTTTATCATGGGCCTGCCATTAACAGCTCCAGTAAGTATTATAAATTATTTAAAGAATTGATTATTTCTGAAACTTGTATCTAAAGCAATTGATTACAGTGCAAGTGGATGAAACTGTCAACATATGGACACCAAGATACAATTAACATAAACATACCTTTTAATGGATAAATATTGTTAGAGGGAAGAAATTCTAAAGTAACAAGTTGTTATGATTACCACTATGCTATAAACCTTTATAAACTATTTATAAATTGTAATGTTTCAATGAAATAGTTAAAAATTACCTGTTTTGTATTGGCTGTACAATCCACTTGTAAGTCCAAGCTAAAAAAAGAACTGATGCAAAACAAAGCAGTCTTCTTAAGGAACAGTTTACTGAGTTTCTTTGTAAAGTAGTTGTCAATTTTAATAACTTAAATAGCTAATATTGTTTCCAGCAATTATTAGGTCTAATTACAAAAGAACTAGCAATGATTTACTGACTCATAGTTTTGTATATTTATTTCTGTGTAACATACAAGCCATAAACCAATTTCTGTTTATTCTTTTATTTCTCTAGGGTGGTATGTACATGCTACAGTTGATGGACAACTATGTGGGAGGATTAACTCTCATCATCATAGCTTTCTTTGAAGTTGTATCAATTACCTATATATATGGTGGGTTATCATTGTTGTTTTTTTTCTAAGTATAGATCTTAGCAGTTAAGAAATAAAATATTGAAAATATTAAAATATTGATTTTAACAATCACAATAAGTAACATGCTTAACTATAAAAATAAATATATCTATATGACATCCGCCCTGCCTTCAAAAGATGACTAACTTTGATGATTTACTTTGGTAAATATATAGGTCATGTTATTTTAAACCAACAAAAAAAGTCAATAGCCTCCCTTTAAAATTCAAATTAAAACAACATTATTCTTTCTTATTGAAATGTTGATACTATTTAATATCAATGAAAAATTATAACATTGAGTTTTATTATATTGTTATTTCATAAAAATTTTGAATGCTTTTTTTTTTTATTACAGGTGTGCGAAGGTTTTGTATGGACTTGCATACTATGACAGGCAGTACTATATTTATTTATTGGAAAATTGTGTGGTGTGTAGTCAGTCCATTTACTATTGGTGTAAGTAACTCACTGTTTATGACTCAAGGTTTTTAATACACATAAGTACAATTTTACCTTACAATTAATTTGCAGACTTGCATTCTAAGAAGAATATAACATCATATGCATTCAGATTTTATGTCAAGTTTTTTTTTTTTCTAATTAGTTCAGGAAACTGGAGGAAACACATTCTATAACAGAATGCCACTCTAGAATAAAGAGAGTTTAGTCTTTGTATAGTAAATGGTTTGCAGTAGGTTGGATTGGTCCTTTGCAATGTTCACTGTAGCGTTCAATAATTCCAAATGAAAAATATATAATATTTATGTCAGCAATATTGGCTAAATATCAATCACAAATCAGCCAACGTAGTGTGATGACATTACACGCCTTAATAGATAGATGAAGCATTCCACTCAGACCATTTTGATCCATAGGGACTAGTTTCTGTGGCCACAGCATACTAGAAGATTGTGAGGCCTGCACAATGTCCAGCCACCTTTACTTTGCCCTAACTAATGTAAACTACCCATCAAAGTGGGTAGACTCCCCGACCCCCCAGACCTGGAAAAAAAAACACCTAGCCTTCAGCAAGATAGGCCTACAAACCTAAGAACTTTGGTAGGCTAGCAGATCATGCTGCCCCTTGGCCAACGTTCGTGTCCCTTGTCAGACAGATGAAGCAATGCTCAAATGTGATACCAAACATGGATGTTGTTGGTTTTCAAAGTAACATGATTGGATTTGATATACATTTATTTTTATGGTCATCTTTGTGCTTTCTTTTTTTTTCAGTTCATATTCATCTTTATGTTCATTGATTATCAAGGATCAACTTATGGTGACTACGTTTATCCAGGCTGGGCAGAAGCAATGGGCTGGTTTATGACCATGACTTCTGTAATTGCTATACCCATTGTTATGATTTACAAAATTTGTAAGGAAAAAGAAGGAAAGACACTCTGGCAGGTACTGCTTGTTTAAAAATTACACATTAATACTTTTAACCTTTTAAGGACAATAGTAGCAAAGAATACATTAACTTCTCATGCTTGAAACAAACCAAGCTGGTGTATATATTTAACAAAGGCGTGAATGGAATATGCTGGAATAGCTTGTCTTGCTTTTTATTTTAAATATGTATATAATGGGGTCAAAATTTTATTTCTGGTAAATTATAAAAGTAGGCTAATAAGAATTATTATAATATTAATAATATTATAGGCCTAATAGTCATATTGGACAGGGCTGCAGTTCAGTTGACTCAACTATTGACAACCGCTTAAAATAGGCAAAAGTGGAGAAAGTTGACTGCTGAGGTGTCCATTTACTCCCCCCAACGACCACAACGGTCATGAGATAAATGATGATGATGAATCATATTTAAGAAATTGCGGAAATAATAGCAAGCTTTTGGTGAATGATCATAAATTGACAGACATAATTTGAAAATGGTCTTAAAATTGTAGAATTTGATTTATTTTACTTTGTTAATAGAAAATACGCCTCTTGTGTTTGCCCTCTGTGTATTGGGGACCAGCGTTGAAGAAGCACAGAGAATTAATCACATATGTTGAAGGATTTCAAGTAGACCCATTGAAGGCTTTGCAAACCAACAGCTCTTTAAGAACACTAGGATCATCAAAGCCATCTGTTAAGGTAAAGAATTTTTAAGCCATTAATCACAACAGCCACATTCTTTTTTTAACCAATGAAAATAATATTTTTTTAAAAACCTTATGCAAAAAAACAAAACTATTGTCTAAAAATGGATAATGAATTAAATGGTTAATATTTTTTAACTTGCATTGTATGAGATGAATATTATAAAAAAAATAGCATCAAAAACATAAAAAATAAAAATTTTAAATTTAACCCCATTTAGTCATTAAGAAATATAACCATGTTAAATGTTCAATAATAGAAACTCACTGCCCTGGCACATTATGTAGCAAATTTAGACAAGATTTTAATTTCATTAAGACTTTCCTTTTTGGGGACAGTAGTCTTATAACTTATAAAAGATGTCAATCTCTGTCAAATAATGGGCTAATGTAATAAACTGACAAATATGTCTATATAGGGCCTATAGGCCTACATTGTAAGAATATAAATTACCAAAGAAATAAAGAAACAAAATGTCTCATTTAAAAAGGAATATTTCCCAAAGCCTATAATTTTTATACTTATATATAGCCTCATTTAAAATTTAAAAATTCATTTCTTTAGCATATATTAAATAACCGGAAACCTGAATCTTAAAGAAAATTTCTTATATTTTTGTTAAATCCTAGGCTGCAAATGGATCAGCTAAAAGCCACCATCCAAAATCTGGTGTTATAAATCTTGTATATGATGACTCTCTAGAAACTATAAAGGTAATAAGCCTATATTATTGTGTTATTACTGTTTTTATTCATTAGGCCTACAATAGATATTCAAATTCTGTTATTTATTGTAATTTCTTGTTGTTGCTTTTTGCAAGACTTAAACTGCCTAAGAATGATAGACTTTTTCTTTTAATAAATGCACAGAAAATCTCCATTTATTAATTGAAGACCTTGCTGCTAAATTGCATTAAAATACAAAGTGTAGGCCTACACAACAGAGATTATTTAATTCTAAATTTTGTTTTAATTTGTGCAGAAAATATGGCCTAATGTTTACAGAACTTTTGTTCATATTTGTATTATATCTTTTGTTAAACTGGAAAGTAGTTGGAACTGTTCAGTTTTATTTGAGCAAAACATTTGACAATATTTAACATTTTGGTACTTATAGTAATATAGCTTATATATTGCATTGCACACTTACAGTGTTAACAAAACTGCGCATTCTTTGAATATTTTTTCTTTACCTGGGGTTAGGACTGAAGGGAAGAAACATTAAGCCATGGTAAACAAGCATATATGTAAAAAGAAAAGCTATAAAAAATGAATCTAATTCAGTACATTCTTTTTTTTTAAATACTTTTTTAGGCTGACAGTCAGAAATCTTTATTTGCTTCAAGAATTTCTGTGTTATCAGCATTTTCTAAAGGGACCCAGCGTTCTGAAAAATCTGGATTCTCATTTGAGTCTAACGTGTAAAAGAGCTAATACTGCTTAAGCATTAGTGTTTGATATAACCTGAAACTTGTATTGATGAAGCTCTTATTTCATACTATCCACATGATTATAAGAAAGCCCCATGATAGGCCTATTAGGTTGAAGAAACTCAAGTCTGTGAATCTCCATTTGGTTTGTCTGTTGAGAGATTCTTTTATTTCATGTTGCCCAGTATTTTTCTGTGATCCATAGCCTAATATCAAAACCTTTTTTTTATGACTCATTACTAATGCAAGAACCTGTAAATTGTGGTTTTTTTTAAATTGATGATGATTGTTATTAATATAGAAAATAGCTGATTACAAATGACATTTTTAATATTGTGCAATTCAAAACAGTTAGTATTTGAATGCGCTTTACATTGACATATTCATTTAAAAGTGTTCAAATTATCTCATTAATTACTTTCATGTTTTGGAATGATTTTATAAATCTGGAACAGCCATTACTGCACACATATTATGGGCTGTTTGCTTTTTTTCTAAATGGTAGCCTACTTATAGAGCACCAAAAGTCTGGTGGCATATATTTGTAAAGCAGGTGAACCTGTTTACATTTTCACTGATATCGGTTGAATGAACCACTGACTTCATTATTTTACCATACATAAAAGAATTCTAATCTGTTTGATTTTCCAAAATAGGGAGGGGGGGGGGGGTCACCTTAATATCATGCATATCACAATGAATGTGATATTTGGATATCTCAAATCTCATGTAATGCCATGATCTATAGTGTGATACTGAGGCATTCATAAGATATGTGAATGACAAACATAATTTTACATTTTATACTAAGTAGGCTATGTTTTATATTAGGCCTATATTTTTTTTAGGTCTCTAAAGTAATCCTTGTGGTCTACTCAGCCTAGAGGGGTACCTGGGCATTGCACTGGTCTCAAAATCTGTTTGAATATTGTATAGTTTTGGGGCCTATTTATATTGCCTATGACTAAAATACTGATGAAATCCGTAGGATTATTCATAAATACTTTAAAAGCTGTAGGCCTTGTAGTGATTTCTATATAATGTTGACAATTAAATGTTTTCCTTGTCTTATCCATGTATCAAAATATTAAGCCTTTTGTATATTTTTATAGTTTTATTGTGTAAAAACAAATGTGCCTAACAATTATGTAAATATATGCATTTTTTAAATTTGTGTATGAATACTCCCCAACCCACTGATGAAATTAGTTTTTTTTAGCAAGTGTATTGTTTATTACCTGTGTATTACACAATCAATGATGTCCTATCCATTTTATCATTGGTTAGTAGCTCCTAAATTGTACTGTTTTGTTTCTTGTTTATTTTGTATTTCATCGTTTTAAGAGTAGGACTTTTAAGGTCTTTAAACCGTTTACCTATGCAAATCTCAAGCTGACTGGACTGAGGACTTCTTCTGGTTCAGAGATGATCAGTGGCGTAATCAGGACTCCAGTGTTGGCTAAATAGCCCTTGACAATATCTCACAGCTCATACTATTCTGACTACTTGATTGTCTTACTTTTAGAGGAGATTATATTTTATTTTTAGTTGACAAAGTTTTTATAATTTATATACAGCAAGCATTAATTATTAGGCATTATTTTAGTCTTGCAGTTTTGATAACAGTTTTAAAAAAGATGATTTTGCAGACCTATTTCAGGCAAATTATTTCCAATATAATATATTGGAAATAATTTGCCTGAAATAGGTATTATATATTATGTGATATTTTGGTGAACAGCTAACAATGGGAACTTATGTTTGACTAATGATTTTATTTCTATCATAGTCAGCTTTAGTTTAATCTTGGTTAAAAATAATTAATTCAAAGTAACACAAATACTGCAGATGCTTCTTCTATAGAAAAGATGAATTGCACGGATGTTTCTATGTGGATTTTAGTTCAATCTTGTTTTTATAATTGCAATAAGTAATGTTAGGTTGCTGACTTCCTCGATTATTTCAGGCAACCCATTCCACGCTCAAAGGCTACTCAGTGAGTAGCTCTTGCATTCTTATGACTTGAAGTATATTTCAACCTTAATACAACAAAGAAAGATCTGTTGTCCATCTGTGATAAATATTGTCTACATTTGGCAGCTAGTTTCCAATGTAGAAGAACATACTTAAATGAAACAATGAAAACATTATTTTATGCCATGTTGGACTTAAACCTTAAAATTTTGATTTTACTTGATAATCCTTTATTATTCTTTTTATGTAAATTATTTATGTTTTTTACACATATTTCTACTTTTTTCTAAAAAAATGTTATATTGATGTTTTTTTTAAACATGTTTTTATAAAGTTAATATAAACTTCCTAATCTTGTTTTACTTATATTTGTGTGTGTGTGTGTTAAAACTTGTGTAATTCTAAATTTATTCCAGTTTTACCTAATGCATTTGTTCATTAGTAGGCCTACAACAACTGTATCTATGTATAAAAGTCAATTTGAGCTGCACTTTCTCCTATCAAATTGTGAGCATCTCAGACTCACATTTTTGTTCTAAAGTGTGTTTTTTTATATGGAAACCATCCCATACATTATTGGGCGAAATTAAAAATGTCTGGGTATTTTTCTAGCCACACGATTTTTTCATAGACAGATTCAGAGGGTTACTTATTCAAAAGTAAATTGTAAGAAATTTAATTCCTAATCAGACGATTTGTTCTTTAAACTGAACTCTAAAGTTGGGTTTTCACTTATATTTTGGATAGGGTATTAATCTTATCTTATGTGTTACAGATGTTCCTTGTATATATGTAATTTTAGACATGTATCTGAAATCATAGGCAAAATCTTGAAAGGTTTCAATAAAAGTCAAAGAACAAACCAAGTCTAAGTTAGCATTTGAAAAAGCAAATATCTATAGCAAAGATTCTTAACATTACAAGAGAATATGCTTTTCATAAAGTCAAGGCAAAGTTAATAAATTCAGACTATATATTTTAAAAACTCAGAAGAATTACACATTTTTTCAAAGAATGAATGGTCTTTAAACACATTTAATTTTTTTTTATTAAATGTTACTGAAACCTTAATATTTACTGGTAATTTGATTTCTTTAATATAACTGTATATTCTAATAAGGACATGTGCTTCTGATTTACAATGGATTTCAAAATGAAACTTAGTGAAGCAAAAGTTTACATTTTTTTTTATTTATAGTAGATTGCATTTTTTTATTATTATGAGAAAAGCAGAATTATTTTCATTGTAACAAACACAGATAGAAAATAGAAACAACAATGATTAGTGAGTGCCCCAGGCTTTCTTTGTACATAGAATGGAAGTTATCTCAATAAAACATGGGATTACATTTGTTCTTCATTAAAACACATTGCCACAAAAACAAAAAATGTACATCAGTGGTGCGGAAATATTGCTGCCATTTGAAGTGCTTTGTGATCACATTAATATGATATAATGTACACATTTTAGATTCTTTTGGTACAGAGGGTTTCACTGGTTGCTCTGGCCTCAACATACAAGGGCATTATTTGGCCAATACAAAACTACACAATTTAAATCACCCAACAGTTCTTTTTGTATCATAATATTTATTGAAATTTTAAAGTACACAAAAAAACATATTTCCTGTTGCAATATAGTATAATTTATCTTGTATACTTTTTTAATGGTACAGACACATCCGCTACTACATTTCTCAACTTGTGTCAGATACCAATCGGAGCTGGGGCACCCTGGAGAACCAGTTGTGTAAATGCGATTGTTTATCCACATTAAAACCACAGAGAATGGCGGCAGCCTAACCGTAACACCCCACAACATCATATGAACTACAATAATAATAATAAAACAAACACTCCGCATTTTTTTCTCCAGCACTTTTTCTCAGCGCAATATTAGACACTCATACAAATTGCACACTAAACACATTTTATGTTCATTTATTAACAGAAGAAACATAGACATTTGCTGGTATGAAAATAAATAAAATTCATCTCAGAAAAATGCTTCATTACCTTAAACAAACAAACAAATTATATGATGATTCCGAGAAAAAAAATATTTCATTAAAAATCATTTGAGTATTTCTTTGTCATTTTATAAAGCCAAAACAGGGTTTCACATAAAAGTTCTGTGTTTATCTGTTGTTGTTTTTTTGTGTATGCTATTTCTTACAACATTCCAACAAAAGGAGACGTCTTAGTTCAGTTAATTTAATACATATGTGCAATTAAATGTATGTAACAATTGACTGGAGCTTACAAAAATAGAATACAGGCCACTGTATGCAAGATCACCGGTCGACATTGTTAATTTAGAGTTTTTTTTCCATCAAGTTACTCTATCACGTCTCTGTATTTACTAGATGGTGGAGTGACCAGCACCACATCATACTCAGCCTGGTCGCTGTTTTATATTGGCTTATTGCGCTTACATCGCGCCCCCCCCCCCCCACCCCCATCATTCACCCTAAATTGAATGCTCTGTACAGAAGCTAGTACAACAAATAAATACACAAGGCAATTCAATCAATGGTGGTGACATTAGAGGTTAAAAGGAGAAGCTCTTCTATTTTACAAAACTAGCAATAGGCGTTCATCTTACCTCCTCTGGAAACTCTTTGCCAAAGCTTTTTGGGGACTTTCGTAGTTCACTAGTGAAATGCAGCAATTATCGTATTGGTAACAACTGTCTTGGCAACATTAACAAACTGGCTCGCTCAACACATACACAATATAGACAAAAAAATATTGTTAACAAAAGTAATTTTCAAGACATAAAACAAATGGATATTATTCTGTGTTTTCCATGGACCTGTAAAATAATAAAATACAATTCTGGCACATCCACAAAGATGACAAACAAAAAAGTGCATAAAATCTAACTCTTTTTCTGGTTTTCAATTATTTTGTCCAGTTTTTTCAAAATCTCTTGCAAAATGTTCATTTTTTTCTTTTCCATTTCGAGTAATTCTTCTTTTATAGCCAATTTTCTTTCTTCCAACTCGGACCTGGAACTGACTTCCTTGTCTTCCGAGACGGCGCTGAGCTTCCTTTTTTTCCCGGTAACTGGTGTTTCGTCTTTACTTTTTATACTCGACTTTTTAATGCTGGGTGTTGCTGTGGTGGGTGATTCATCGCCCCCGATTTCATCAGGTGACAAAATGCTCACAACATTGTTCCTGGAAGTGTGGAGGATCTTTTCACCGTTCTCTATCGCATCGCGGAAGCGCCTAGGTTCCCGACGGTTTCTCTGCGGCCGCAATGGTGAAACTGCTGGAACTACTTTTTTTGTTGTTTTCTGTCATGGATAAAAAAAACTATTTTTAGCAATTAAAAAGTAAATGTTATTACTTATTTTACATAAACTCTAAATGCTTTTCAAATAGTTGAATGCTATGTCAACTAAATGAGATGAGATGCTTCAGTAACCTGCTTGGTATCTGCTATAAAGACCATATCTCCAATGAGCAGATAGGGAAAAGAATACTCCAGGAAATTGGACAATACGAAGACCTGCTGGCCACAGTTAAGAAAAGGAAACTAGAATGGTATGGCCACATAACTAGAACCAACGGGCTTGCAAAAACCATTCTGCAGGGCACCACCAGAGGAGGGAGAAAAAGAGGAAGAAAAAAATATGATGGGGGGATAACATCAGGGGAGTGGACAGGAATAAAACTGTGCTACGCATTGACAAAGGCTGAGAGACAGGAGGAATGGAGGAGGCTGGTGTACAAGTCATCTGAGGCGCCCCAACGGTCCAACAGACTACGGGATATGTAGGATGTAGGAAACTAAATCAAATTTTACTTTACATTGTTCAAAAAACATAAAGTGAACTTTAAAGATTAAAATAAAGTTAAAAGTTCATTATTGATCCATCTACTAAAGGCTACTTTGTCCAATAGCAATGTAGCATTAGGCATGGCTTAAGTGTGGCCAGCTCAATGCACATACCAGGTACTCATTTAAGAGAAAGAGGGATGAATTCTTTAGGCTCGAGAAATCTAACCTTAGACATAAAAGCTTTGAGTCTTCGATTGTCTAATTATGAATCATACAAAAAGTCCTAAATTTATGGCTTGAACCTGAGACTTTTGTCATGTCAAACCAGTGCTTTGCAGAGTTTGCATCTAGAGCAGAATAATGTAACTAGCAACATCTTACCAAGTGGATACTTTCACCATCTTCTTCCTGAGACTCTTCATCTTGGTCATCTTTTTCATTAGAACTGTCATCGTTGGCTTCTTTAGAGTCCTCTCCATCATCATCTACTATGTCTTTCTTATCCTTGGTGCTAGTATCTCTGAAAACACACAGAAAACACTTTACTATTTTACCCTAAATATTATTCAGTTCTTTGTTTAACCCTTGCCCTATCAAAGCAACTGAATCAAATTCTTCATAGTATAGTTTGTCATGGAGTTTTGAAATCATTGTATCGGACTCAAATCCTCCTATTTTAAGCCTATTCACCTTCTAATACGCTTAAAATAACTCTATTATCTTTGCCTTATTGAAATAATAAAGCCTTTCCCTCATCAGCCTAGCCCAATGCGTCTCTAAATATTTCTGATTTGACATCAATTTTTGTAGAATTAGAGCTAAAAATGTGTTATTTTCAATCATTCACTAAAATTGGATCAATTGCAAACAAACGTGTAAAAATATTGTCACTCTTTTTGGTCAGAGTTTAAAGGTTGGCATTGAAAAACTTGCATTGGGATCAGAAGCAAAACAACCCGTAATCGGTGATGCGCGGCGACTCCAAAAGGGGGGGGGGGGAAGTGTTCACACACAAATATACCAGTGTAGTTTTGTTCTATTTCACTAGAAAGATATTTATTGTTCAAGGTAACTCTTTTATAATAGATATTGGAATCTCATACTTCCGGCACATGTTTGCAGTTCACCAAAGAGACTATATGCTTAGAATTAGAAGAGACTTTTAAAGCTAATAGGAGGGCAGAGTGGCCAAGCTGCAGCGCTATTGGCTGGCATATCAAACCCTGGTGAAGGCTAGGACTTGTTCCCTGGTCTGGAGGGTGTCCCTGAGTCTACCAGTTACTAAGGCTACAGCATAGAAAGGGACTGTCTGGCCGGCACGCCTTTATTTCCCACCAAACAAATGTTAGGTGCCCTTCAGAGCCTGGCGGAATCATAAAAACCGTACATATTTTCATTTTAATGCAATCACATATGAACTTACTCTTTTCCGAGTCTTTTAGCTACTCTCTTTTCTATGTTTAAGATGTCCTTCACTGAAATAGACCTGCCAGTTTCCTTGGTTAATTTATCCCTGATTAACATTCTGGCTAATCTTTTATCCTCATGCATGCTGACTAGATTGTAAATCTCGTTCTCAGTTTCTTCATCCAGCTGCTTTTGCCTTGACAGTGACTTGTACTGCTCCTAAGTATTAAAAAAAAAAAGTAATATTTTTAAAATCCCAACTTTTTCCAGTCAAATTATTTATATTGTAACCTACCTCTTGTTTATATTTTTAAATTTTCCCAAAACATTCCTAAACTCCATGAAAAATCACACTATATACTGGGACTGGTTTGTGTAAATTGTCTTAAATGTTATCCGGTATAGCATATAGATAGTCCTACTTGACTAAAGAACATTTTATTTTGGGATAGTCTAGTTATTCAGTACTCAGAGCTTGTATAATAGATAAGCTCTTCAAAAATTTTGTAAGGAAAAATCCTTAAAACAACATTGTTATTGTTGATAATAATTTTGAATCTGCACAGTCCAATTTACAAGCTTTCCCAAACTGGGTCATTTTTCCAAAACTTTCTCAGCCCGTACAAAACCAGGTAAGTAAAGTACCCATCTGACCATACTGATCATAGGGCAGGTGAAGCAGAGTTAACCAGTCTCTATGGCCACATCATACTAGGGGGATTGTGTGGCCAGCACAATGCCCAGCCACCTTTACTTGACCCCAACTAATGCCAGGTACCCATCAGAGCCGGTTTGACTCAGGGACACCCTCCAGTCCTGGGAACAAATCCTAGCCATCAGCAGGATTCCAACCTAGAACCTTCGGTATGCCAGCCGAACGTGTGCGGCCCCTTAGCCACCATGACCCTTAAACAAAAAACTGGTAGACCTACCAACATGATATCCGCAGAATTTTTGTTTGCAATAATGAAATGCTCAGTTTAACTTACCATTATATAACAATATAACATTAAAAACCATTTAGGCCTACCTCTGTCACTTCATGATTGTGGCAATCTAATTTACTTTCTTTTATTATCAATCGTTGACCATCGGGCGTAGCAGCCAGCCTCAGGCGAACTGGGCAATCAATTTTACGGGATCTGAGAGGCAATACAGTAACTTGTTTTTGTAGGTTAACTTTCAGAAATATACAAATAACTTTAGATTTTAATTAGACCACTGACTAATCTCATCAGATTAAATTTAGGCTCTTAATTAGTCATTATTATTTAAAATTCATCAACGTCATGTCTACATGATATAATCTGCAATAATATTATGAATTATGATGTAACAATAAAAAGTTAATTTTCAATTAAACACAAAAAACACAAAACAATTTAAAAATAAAGAAAACATTTAAAAATTATAAAACCAATTCAGAAAAGAGCTGTAAATATTCACAACTGACAAAAGTAACACCATACAAAGTTAAATCACTAGACCTAGAACCAGTAGAGGAGAGAACTGTGCAAAGAGTATAAGTATAATAAAGTAGTAATAATTCATTTATTATTATAATACAATTCATTGTATATATATAGTCTAAACATAGGTTGTTGATTAGAGCCCACCTTAAAACCAAACTTACTCTAAACTTTTAAAAAAGCAACAATAATAAATTTTAATAGGCCCAAGGGCAAGGCATATATCATTTTCAAAGATAAATAAAAATTTCCATTTCCTTATTATTTACACATATTACAAACAGAAAACATTATTATTTGGCCAGGGAGACTGTTTTCACTTTTCCCCACAGTAGCGCTTAGTATACCAAGACCTTTGGTCACAGCAAGACCTTTGGTCGTACCAAGACCTTTGGTCGTACGAAGACCTTTGGTCGTACCAAGACCTTTGGTCGTACCAAGACCTTTGGTCGTACCAAGACCTTTGGTCGTACCAAGACCTTTGGTCGTACCAAGACCTTTGGTCGTACCAAGACCTTTGGTCGTACCAAGACCTTTGGTCGTACCAAGACCTTTGGTCGTACAAAGACCTTTAGTCGTACCAAGACCTTTGGTCGTACCAAGACCTTTGGTCGTACCAAGACCTTTGGTCTTATTTTCTTATTACCCAGTACCAAATTTTAGACAGAGTCCTTTGAAGGGGTAATTCAACACTCTGCTTCTAGCCCACAATTTCATTCCATAACATGTTTTGATAAAACTATAATTTTAAAAAGACGATATTATTTTTCGGCTACCATTACCATCCATTAGGCTATTTTCTGAAACTTCTTACTAAATTCAATTTTACCATTAAAAGTTTCTTTTAAGATAAGTAGGTATATTTAAAATATTATGTTGTTAAAGATGTATCACATGCATTCATTCTTACCTGCCAGGCATGTTCTAGCATTCAGTGATGGCATTCAACATTTTGGTACTCCTAAATGGGACCTGGTCTTGTGTCTGATGCTGGCATGGGCAATCTGTTTCTTTTGTCTAATAAAGGGAATTAAAAGTACAGGAAAGGTAATTGTACTTACTCCGATCTATTAGGGGTAAATATTTTGCCTGTATGAATTTGAATTTTTACTAGAGATACATTATACATTTATTTATTTTAAAAATTATTATTATTTTAATATAGTGAAAATAATGTCGCTTTTTTTTAACTGTGTTGATAATTACATAACAAATTTTCAAAAAAAAAATTTAAAATTTAATGTGCACAAGAATGAACTTGAGCTTTCTTAGTCACCAACTTACCTTATGTTACATTTATGCAGTGCTTTTTTTGTGACGGTACGCGGCGTACTAGCACCTTTTTCAATGTGGGAAAAAATTATTACATTTTTTGTATTTTAACGTTTATTATTAATTTATTATATTATTAATTTGTTAAAATTGAATTATTTTAAAATTGCGCGCAAAAACAATTAAAATATAAAATGCAAAACTGCTTTAAAAGTTAGGCAATCCATCACTGAGTAACGGCACCTATTTTTTTTACAAAAAAAGCACTGTATTTATGAATGCAATAATATCCTCCAGTCCAATCTTGTTGCTGGTTTGGAAAGACAATAGGGTAATAGAAAAAATAATTTATTGAGTTATCTACCTTTAAACAGTACACACCAAGAAATTTTTAATTCAATCTGTGTTATTTAATAGATTAGACTAACATAAGTTAATATATTTATAACAACATTGAAAAATAAACTAGAAATGTAGAATTGTACCTTTTTTTGTACATCCACAAACCAATAGCCAAATAATATTAATCTATATTTTAATGTTTACTTTTTTTTTTCACTGTAATTGACAATGAATAGATATGTTTTTTTCTGAATCCTGTTCTAGGTAGTTTACTTCACAGCCTTGTTCCCATATGTAGTCTTGTTCATTCTGCTGTTCAGGGGCGTGACATTAGAAAATGCTTCAGAAGGAATCTATTATTTCATTACACCGAATTTTAGCCGACTAGGTGATGCCAATGTGAGTCATGTTAATTCTTATCTTATCTTATACATTACAGACGCTCCTTCTCTAAACAAGATTATTGCATCCTACGTTCATCTGTGGTCCGAGTCTATTCTCGCACCTTTATTGATGTTTTGAATGATGTTAAGTTACTGGTTTTTCCTGATTTGTTCAGGAAACCCATTCCATGCCACTCGGGAAGAAAGAGTACTTATATGCATTTGTTCTTGCATAAGGGATTAGGGATATTCAACTTTCTTAAAACTACATTTGTGATGAATGCTAATTAAAATTTTCATTAGACTTTTGATAATCACAGGTGAATATTCAGAACAAACCAGTGAAAGACCATTAACCAAATTTATTATTTTAGAAACATTTCAGGATAGAAAACTAAAAAAGGAAAGTAGCAATCATAACATATGGCACTATATTCCTAATTAGACGCAATAATTATGTTTAATACTTTGAAAAATCTAGGGATAAAAATATAACTTATTTTATGTTTTTATGCTAAGACAAAGGCATGAAAGTTTCTTTCTTTTGAATAAGACATGTGTTGTCTAAATTGGTAAAAAAAAAAAAAACATTAACCCCTTAAATACCGTGGACGTCACATCGAATTCATCATTTCCGTATACTTACATACCAAGGATATCACATCAACATCATAAATAAATAAAAATGGTAAAAATATGCAAAGTCTGCAAATATTTATATTAAAAACCTACGGTAGTTAAAGGGTTAACTTGATTTAAGATACTTATTAAAATGCAAGACTAAATATAAACCATGACTAAGCATCTAATGCAATAATCTTTATAGACAGAGTATCTGTAAATTTCATTATCAAATATCTTTTCATCTTTAATTAAACACATAGGCCTACCCTCCTGCCCCCCTCCCCCCCCCCCCCAAATGTGATGTTATAATATACTATAATAATTTATAACAAGCCTACTTTTTCCTTTGCTGTTACATTTATTCTTGTCACATATCAAATGCCAGTTTGTTTGATTTCACAGGTTTGGAAAGATGCTGCCAATCAAATATTCTTCTCCATGGGCATTGCAGGTGGTGGGCTGATTACTTTATCCAGTTACAACAGATTTCATAACAACATACAAAGGTCAGAGAATTTAACTTTTACCATCCTGATATAATCTATATTAATAGATACAATAGATAGCTCAACTAATCTTATGTTATAGATAAAACTGTTCTAAAAAAAATATTATTTATCTTACCACAGAGATGCAGTATTAGTTGCCATTGGTGATTCTCTCACTTGCCTTCTGGGTGGATTTGTTATATTTTCCTACTTGGGCTACATGGCTGGCCAGCTTGATGTCAGTGTTGAAGATGTGGCAGCAGATGGTAAAAAATCTGGCTTTGTCCTGTGCATTATTTTTCATTTAAACTCTTATTTAACAACACCTAAAAGAGGGTTTAAAATTTTAACAAAACTATGTTCATGAATTAATCTAGTTATATTGAGGACTATATGATGAAAATTAGTTTTAATTCCATGCATATTACTTCTACTTCAGGAGCTGGATTGGCCTTTGTTGTTTACCCTGAAGCTATTTCAAGTCTTCTACCTACAACATTGTGGGCATTACTTTTCTTTGTTATGTTATTAACCCTTGGCTTAGATTCACAGGTAGGCTGGTAAAATAAAAATTGAATTGCTTAATGAACAATATTGAAAAGTATTCTGAAATAGAATTTTTTCATTAATATATATATATTTAACGTTTATTTAAAGTAGAAATTTTAGAAAAACTTCATAACAGAAACTCCCTTTTCCACAGTTTGCAATGCTAGAAACTATTATGACAGGTTTAACTGACCAGTTTCCTCAACTACGTCCAAAGAAAGTTTTTGTTATTCTTGCTATTTGCATAATTTTGTTTATCATGGGCCTGCCATTAACAGCTCCAGTAAGTATTATAAATTATTTAAAGAATTGATTATTTCTGAAACTTGTATCTAAAGCAATTGATTACAGTGCAAGTGGATGAAACTGTCAACATATGGACACCAAGATACAATTAACATAAACATACCTTTTAATGGATAAATATTGTTAGAGGGAAGAAATTCTAAAGTAACAAGTTGTTATGATTACCACTATGCTATAAACCTTTATAAAGTATTTATAAATTGTAATGTTTCAATGAAGTAGTTAAAAATTACCTGTTTTGTTTTGGCTGTACAATCCACTTGTAAGTCCAAGCTAAAAAAAGAACTGATGCAAAACAAAGCAGTCTTCTTAAGGAACAGTTTACTGAGTTTCTTTGTAAAGTAGTTGTCAATTTTAATAACTTAAATAGCTAATATTGTTTCCAGCAATGATTACGTCTAATTACAAAAGAACTAGCAATGATTTACTGACTCATAGTTTTGTATATTTATTTCTGTGTAACATACAAGCCGTATACCAATTTCTGTTTATTCTTTTATTTCACTAGGGTGGTATGTACATGCTACAGTTGATGGACAACTATGTGGGAGGGTTAACTCTCATCATCATAGCATTCTTTGAAGTTGTATCAATTACCTATATATATGGTGGGTTATCATTGTTGTTTTTTTTCTAAGTATAGATCTTAGCAGTTAAGAAATAAAATATTGAAAATATTAAAATATTGATTTTAACAATCACAATAAGTAACATACTTAACTATAAAAATAAATATATCTATATGACATCCGCCCTGCCTTCAAAAGATGACTAACTTTGATGATTTACTTTGGTAAATATATAGGTCATGTTTTTTTAAACCAACAAAAAAAGTCAATAGCCTCCCTTTAAAATTCAAATTAAAACAACATTATTCTTTCTTATTGAAATGTTGATACTATTTAATATCAATGAAAAATTATAACATTGAGTTTTATTATATTGTTATTTCATAAAAATTTTGAATGCTTTTTTTTTATTACAGGTGTGCGAAGGTTTTGTATGGACTTGCATACTATGACAGGCAGTACTATATTTATTTATTGGAAAATTGTGTGGTGTGTAGTCAGTCCATTTACTATTGGTGTAAGTAACTCACTGTTTATGACTAAAGGTTTTAATACACATAAGTACAATTTTACCTTACAATTAATTTGCAGACTTGCATTCTAAGAAGAATATAACATCATATGCATTCAGATTTTATGTCAAGTTTTTTTTTTTCTAATTAGTTCAGGAAACAGAATGCCACTCTAGAATAAAGAGAGTTTAGTCTTTGTATATTAAATGGTTTGCAGTAGGTTGGATTGGTCCTTTGCAATGTTCACTGTAGCGTTCAATAATTCCAAATGAAAAATATATAATATTTCTGTCAGCAATATCGGCTAAATATCAATCACAAATCAGCCAACGTAGTGTGATGACATTACACGCCTTAATAGATAGATGAAGCATTCCACTCAGACCATTTTGATCCATAGGGCCTAGTTTCTGTGGCCACAGCATACTAGAAGATTGTGAGGCCTGCACAATGTCCAGCCACCTTTACTTTGCCCTAACTAATGTAAACTACCCATCAAAGTGGGTAGACTCCCCGACCCCCCAGACCTGGAAAAAAAAACACCTAGCCTTCAGCAAGATAGGCCTACAAACCTAAGAACTTTGGTAGGCTAGCAGATCATGCTGCCCCTTGGCCAACGTTCGTGTCCCTTGTCAGACAGATGAAGCAATGCTCAAATGTGATACCAAACATGGATGTTGTTGGTTTTCAAAGTAACATGATTGGATTTGATATACATTTATTTTTATGGTCATCTTTGTGCTTTCTTTTTTTTTCAGTTCATATTCATCTTTATGTTCATTGATTATCAAGGATCAACTTATGGTGACTACGTTTATCCAGGCTGGGCAGAAGCAATGGGCTGGTTTATGACCATGACTTCTGTAATTGCTATACCCATTGTTATGATTTACAAAATTTGTAAGGAAAAAGAAGGAAAGACACTCTGGCAGGTACTGCTTGTTTAAAAATTACACATTAATACTTTTAACCTTTTAAGGACAATAGTAGCAAAGAATACATTAACTTCTCATGCTTGAAACAAACCAAGCTGGTGTATATATTTAACAAAGGCGTGAATGGAATATGCTGGAATAGCTTGTCTTGCTTTTTATTTTAAATATGTATATAATGGGGTCAAAATTTTATTTCTGGTAAATTATAAAAGTAGGCTAATAAGAATTATTATAATATTAATAATATTATAGGCCTAATAGTCATATTGGACAGGGCTGCAGTTCAGTTGACTCAACTATTGACAACCGCTTAAAATAGGCAAAAGTGGAGAAAGTTGACTGCTGAGGTGTCCATTTACTCCCCCCAACGACCACAACGGTCATGAGATAAATGATGATGATGAATCATATTTAAGAAATTGCGGAAATAATAGCAAGCTTTTGGTGAATGATCATAAATTGACAGACATAATTTGAAAATAGTCTTAAAATTGTAGAATTTGATTTATTTTACTTTGTTAATAGAAAATACGCCTCTTGTGTTTGCCCTCTGTGTATTGGGGACCAGCGTTGAAGAAGCACAGAGAATTAATCACATATGTTGAAGGATTTCAAGTAGACCCATTGAAGGCTTTGCAAACCAACAGCTCTTTAAGAACACTAGGATCATCAAAGCCATCTGTTAAGGTAAAGAATTTTTAAGCCATTAATCACAACAGCCACATTCTTTTTTTAACCAATGAAAATAATATTTTTTTAAAAACCTTATGCAAAAAAACAAAACTATTGTCTAAAAATGGATAATGAATTAAATGGTTAATATTTTTTAACTTGCATTGTATGAGATGAATATTATAAAAAAAATAGCATCAAAAACATAAAAAATAAAAATTTTAAATTTAACCCCATTTAGTCATTAAGAAATATAACCATGTTAAATGTTCAATAATAGAAACTCACTGCCCTGGCACATTATGTAGCAAATTTAGACAAGATTTTAATTTCATTAAGACTTTCCTTTTTGGGGACAGTAGGCTTATAACTTATAAAAGATGTCAATCTCTGTCAAATAATGGGCTAATGTAATAAACTGACAAATATGTCTATATAGGGCCTATAGGCCTACATTGTAAGAATATAAATTACCAAAGAAATAAAGAAACAAAATGTCTCATTTAAAAAGGAATATTTCCCAAAGCCTATAATTTTTATACTTATATATAGCCTCATTTAAAATTTAAAAATTCATTTCTTTAGCATATATTAAATAACCGGAAACCTGAATCTTAAAGAAAATTTCTTATATTTTTGTTAAATCCTAGGCTGCAAATGGATCAGCTAAAAGCCACCATCCAAAATCTGGTGTTATAAATCTTGGATATGATGACTCTCTAGAAACTATAAAGGTAATAAGCCTATATTATTGTGTTATTACTGTTTTTATTCATTAGGCCTACAATAGATATTCAAATTCTGTTATTTATTGTAATTTCTTGTTGTTGCTTTTTGCAAGACTTAAACTGCCTAAGAATGGTAGACTTTTTCTTTTAATAAATGCACAGAAAATCTCCATTTATTAATTGAAGACCTTGCTGCTAAATTGCATTAAAATACAAAGTGTAGGCCTACACAACAGAGATTATTTAATTCTAAATTTTGTTTTAATTTGTGCAGAAAATATGGCCTAATGTTTACAGAACTTTTGTTCATATTTGTATTATATCTTTTGTTAAACTGGAAAGTAGTTGGAACTGTTCAGTTTTATTTGAGCAAAACATTTGACAATATTTAACATTTTGGTACTTATAGTAATATAGCTTATATATTGCATTGCACACTTACAGTGTTAACAAAACTGCGCATTCTTTGAATATTTTTTCTTTACCTGGGGTTAGGACTGAAGGGAAGAAACATTAAGCCATGGTAAACAAGCATATATGTAAAAAGAAAAGCTATAAAAAATGAATCTAATTCAGTACATTCTTTTTTTTTAAATACTTTTTTAGGCTGACAGTCAGAAATCTTTATTTGCTTCAAGAATTTCTGTGTTATCAGCATTTTCTAAAGGGACCCAGCGTTCTGAAAAATCTGGATTCTCATTTGAGTCTAACGTGTAAAAGAGCTAATACTGCTTAAGCATTAGTGTTTGATATAACCTGAAACTTGTATTGATGAAGCTCTTATTTCATACTATCCACATGATTATAAGAAAGCCCCATGATAGGCCTATTAGGTTGAAGAAACTCAAGTCTGTGAATCTCCATTTGGTTTGTCTGTTGAGAGATTCTTTTATTTCATGTTGCCCAGTATTTTTCTGTGATCCATAGCCTAATATCAAAACCTTTTTTTTATGACTCATTACTAATGCAAGAACCTGTAAATTGTGGGTTTTTTTAAATTGATGATGATTGTTATTAATATAGAAAATAGCTGATTACAAATGACATTTTTAATATTGTGCAATTCAAAACAGTTAGTATTTGAATGCGCTTTACATTGACATATTCATTTAAAAGTGTTCAAATTATCTCATTAATTACTTTCATGTTTTGGAATGATTTTATAAATCTGGAACAGCCATTACTGCACACATATTATGGGCTGTTTGCTTTTTTTCTAAATGGTAGCCTACTTATAGAGCACCAAAAGTCTGGTGGCATATATTTGTAAAGCAGGTGAACCTGTTTACATTTTCACTGATATCGGTTGAATGAACCACTGACTTCATTATTTTACCATACATAAAAGAATTCTAATCTGTTTGATTTTCCAAAATAGGGAGGGGGGGGGGGGTCACCTTAATATCATGCATATCACAATGAATGTGATATTTGGATATCTCAAATCTCATGTAATGCCATGATCTATAATGTGATACTGAGGCATTCATAAGATATGTGAATGACAAACATAATTTTACATTTTATACTATGTAGGCTATGTTTTATATTAGGCCTATATTTTTTTTAGGTCTCTAAAGTAATCCTTGTGGTCTACTCAGCCTAGAGGGGTACCTGGGCATTGCACTGGTCTCAAAATCTGTTTGAATATTGTATAGTTTTGGGGCCTATTTATATTGCCTATGACTAAAATACTGATGAAATCCGTAGGATTATTCATAAATACTTTAAAAGCTGTAGGCCTTGTAGTGATTTCTATATAATGTTGACAATTAAATGTTTTCCTTGTCTTATCCATGTATCAAAATATTAAGCCTTTTGTATATTTTTATAGTTTTATTGTGTAAAAACAAATGTGCCTATCAATTATGTAAATATATGCATTTTTTAAATTTGTGTATGAATACTCCCCAACCCACTGATGAAATTAGTTTTTTTTAGCAAGTGTATTGTTTATTACCTGTGTATTACACAATCAATGATGTCCTATCCATTTTATCATTGGTTAGTAGCTCCTAAATTGTACTGTTTTGTTTCTTGTTTATTTTGTATTTCATCGTTTTAAGAGTAGGACTTTTAAGGTCTTTAAACCGTTTACCTATGCAAATCTCAAGCTGACTGGACTGAGGACTTCTTCTGGTTCAGAGATGATCAGTGGCGTAATCAGGACTCCAGTGTTGGCTAAATAGCCCTTGACAATATCTCACAGCTCATACTATTCTGACTACTTGATTGTCTTACTTTTAGAGGAGATTATATTTTATTTTTAGTTGACAAAGTTTTTATAATTTATATACAGCAAGCATTAATTATTAGGCATTATTTTAGTCTTGCAGTTTTGATAACAGTTTTAAAAAAGATGATTTTGCAGACCTATTTCAGGCAAATTATTTCCAATATAATATATTGGAAATAATTTGCCTGAAATAGGTATTATATATTATGTGATATTTTGGTGAACAGCTAACAATGGGAACTTATGTTTGACTAATGATTTTATTTCTATCATAGTCAGCTTTAGTTTAATCTTGGTTAAAAATAATTAATTCAAAGTAACACAAATACTGCAGATGCTTCTTCTATAGAAAAGATGAATTGCACGGATGTTTCTATGTGGATTTTAGTTCAATCTTGTTTTTATAATTGCAATAAGTAATGTTAGGTTGCTGACTTCCTCGATTATTTCAGGCAACCCATTCCACGCTCAAAGGCTACTCAGTGAGTAGCTCTTGCATTCTTATGACTTGAAGTATATTTCAACCTTAATACAACAAAGAAAGATCTGTTGTCCATCTGTGATAAATATTGTCTACATTTGGCAGCTAGTTTCCAATGTAGAAGAACATACTTAAATGAAACAATGAAAACATTATTTTATGCCATGTTGGACTTAAACCTTAAAATTTTGATTTTACTTGATAATCCTTTATTATTCTTTTTATGTAAATTATTTATGTTTTTTACACATATTTCTACTTTTTTCTAAAAAAATGTTATATTGATGTTTTTTTTAAACATGTTTTTATAAAGTTAATATAAACTTCCTAATCTTGTTTTACTTATATTTGTGTGTGTGTGTGTTAAAACTTGTGTAATTCTAAATTTATTCCAGTTTTACCTAATGCATTTGTTCATTAGTAGGCCTACAACAACTGTATCTATGTATAAAAGTCAATTTGAGCTGCACTTTCTCCTATCAAATTGTGAGCATCTCAGACTCACATTTTTGTTCTAAAGTGTGTTTTTTTATATGGAAACCATCCCATACATTATTGGGCGAAATTAAAAATGTCTGGGTATTTTTCTAGCCACACGATTTTTTCATAGACAGATTCAGAGGGTTACTTATTCAAAAGTAAATTGTAAGAAATTTAATTCCTAATCAGACGATTTGTTCTTTAAACTGAACTCTAAAGTTGGGTTTTCACTTATATTTTGGATAGGGTATTAATCTTATCTTATGTGTTACAGATGTTCCTTGTATATATGTAATTTTAGACATGTATCTGAAATCATAGGCAAAATCTTGAAAGGTTTCAATAAAAGTCAAAGAACAAACCAAGTCTAAGTTAGCATTTGAAAAAGCAAATATCTATAGCAAAGATTCTTAACATTACAAGAGAATATGCTTTTCATAAAGTCAAGGCAAAGTTAATAAATTCAGACTATATATTTTAAAAACTCAGAAGAATTACACATTTTTTCAAAGAATGAATGGTCTTTAAACACATTTAATTTTTTTTTATTAAATGTTACTGAAACCTTAATATTTACTGGTAATTTGATTTCTTTAATATAACTGTATATTCTAATAAGGACATGTGCTTCTGATTTACAATGGATTTCAAAATGAAACTTAGTGAAGCAAAAGTTTACATTTTTTTTTATTTATAGTAGATTGCATTTTTTTATTATTATGAGAAAAGCAGAATTATTTTCATTGTAACAAACACAGATAGAAAATAGAAACAACAATGATTAGTGAGTGCCCCAGGCTTTCTTTGTACATAGAATGGAAGTTATCTCAATCTCAATAAAACATGGGATTACATTTGTTCTTCATTAAAACACATTGCCACAAAAACAAAAAATGTACATCAGTGGTGCGGAAATATTGCTGCCATTTGAAGTGCTTTGTCATCACATTAATATGATATAATGTACACATTTTAGATTCTTTTGGTACAGAGGGTTTCACTGGTTGCTCTGGCCTCAACATACAAGGGCATTATTTGGCCAATACAAAACTACACAATTTAAATCACCCAACAGTTCTTTTTGTATCATAATATTTATTGAAATTTTAAAGTACACAAAAAAACATATTTCCTGTTGCAATATAGTATAATTTATCTTGTATACTTTTTTAATGGTACAGACACATCCGCTACTACATTTCTCAACTTGTGTCAGATACCAATCGGAGCTGGGGCACCCTGGAGAACCAGTTGTGTAAATGCGATTGTTTATCCACATTAAAACCACAGAGAATGGCGGCAGCCTAACCGTAACACCCCACAACATCATATGAACTACAATAATAATAATAAAACAAACACTCCGCATTTTTTTCTCCAGCACTTTTTCTCAGCGCAATATTAGACACTCATACAAATTGCACACTAAACACATTTTATGTTCATTTATTAACAGAAGAAACATAGACATTTGCTGGTATGAAAATAAATAAAATTCATCTCAGAAAAATGCTTCATTACCTTAAACAAACAAACAAATTATATGATGATTCCGAGAAAAAAAATATTTCATTAAAAATCATTTGAGTATTTCTTTGTCATTTTATAAAGCCAAAACAGGGTTTCACATAAAAGTTCTGTGTTTATCTGTTGTTGTTTTTTTGTGTATGCTATTTCTTACAACATTCCAACAAAAGGAGACGTCTTAGTTCAGTTAATTTAATACATATGTGCAATTAAATGTATGTAACAATTGACTGGAGCTTACAAAAATAGAATACAGGCCACTGTATGCAAGATCACCGGTCGACATTGTTAATTTAGAGTTTTTTTTCCATCAAGTTACTCTATCACGTCTCTGTATTTACTAGATGGTGGAGTGACCAGCACCACATCATACTCAGCCTGGTCGCTGTTTTATATTGGCTTATTGCGCTTACATCGCGCCCCCCCCCCCCCCCCACCATTCACCCTAAATTGAATGCTCTGTACAGAAGCTAGTACAACAAATAAATACACAAGGCAATTCAATCAATGGTGGTGACATTAGAGGTTAAAAGGAGAAGCTCTTCTATTTTACAAAACTAGCAATAGGCGTTCATCTTACCTCCTCTGGAAACTCTTTGCCAAAGCTTTTTGGGGACTTTCGTAGTTCACTAGTGAAATGCAGCAATTATCGTATTGGTAACAACTGTCTTGGCAACATTAACAAACTGGCTCGCTCAACACATACACAATATAGACAAAAAAATATTGTTAACAAAAGTAATTTTCAAGACATAAAACAAATGGATATTATTCTGTGTTTTCCATGGACCTGTAAAATAATAAAATACAATTCTGGCACATCCACAAAGATGACAAACAAAAAAGTGCATAAAATCTAACTCTTTTTCTGGTTTTCAATTATTTTGTCCAGTTTTTTCAAAATCTCTTGCAAAATGTTCATTTTTTTCTTTTCCATTTCGAGTAATTCTTCTTTTATAGCCAATTTTCTTTCTTCCAACTCGGACCTGGAACTGACTTCCTTGTCTTCCGAGACGGCGCTGAGCTTCCTTTTTTTCCCGGTAACTGGTGTTTCGTCTTTACTTTTTATACTCGACTTTTTAATGCTGGGTGTTGCTGTGGTGGGTGATTCATCGCCCCCGATTTCATCAGGTGACAAAATGCTCACAACATTGTTCCTGGAAGTGTGGAGGATCTTTTCACCGTTCTCTATCGCATCGCGGAAGCGCCTAGGTTCCCGACGGTTTCTCTGCGGCCGCAATGGTGAAACTGCTGGAACTACTTTTTTTGTTGTTTTCTGTCATGGATAAAAAAAACTATTTTTAGCAATTAAAAAGTAAATGTTATTACTTATTTTACATAAACTCTAAATGCTTTTCAAATAGTTGAATGCTATGTCAACTAAATGAGATGAGATGCTTCAGTAACCTGCTTGGTATCTGCTATAAAGACCATATCTCCAATGAGCAGATAGGGAAAAGAATACTCCAGGAAATTGGACAATACGAAGACCTGCTGGCCACAGTTAAGAAAAGGAAACTAGAATGGTATGGCCACATAACTAGAACCAACGGGCTTGCAAAAACCATTCTGCAGGGCACCACCAGAGGAGGGAGAAAAAGAGGAAGAAAAAAATATGATGGGGGGATAACATCAGGGGAGTGGACAGGAATAAAACTGTGCTACGCATTGACAAAGGCTGAGAGACAGGAGGAATGGAGGAGGCTGGTGTACAAGTCATCTGAGGCGCCCCAACGGTCCAACAGACTACGGGATATGTAGGATGTAGGAAACTAAATCAAATTTTACTTTACATTGTTCAAAAAACATAAAGTGAACTTTAAAGATTAAAATAAAGTTAAAAGTTCATTATTGATCCATCTACTAAAGGCTACTTTGTCCAATAGCAATGTAGCATTAGGCATGGCTTAAGTGTGGCCAGCTCAATGCACATACCAGGTACTCATTTAAGAGAAAGAGGGATGAATTCTTTAGGCTCGAGAAATCTAACCTTAGACATAAAAGCTTTGAGTCTTCGATTGTCTAATTATGAATCATACAAAAAGTCCTAAATTTATGGCTTGAACCTGAGACTTTTGTCATGTCAAACCAGTGCTTTGCAGAGTTTGCATCTAGAGCAGAATAATGTAACTAGCAACATCTTACCAAGTGGATACTTTCACCATCTTCTTCCTGAGACTCTTCATCTTGGTCATCTTTTTCATTAGAACTGTCATCGTTGGCTTCTTTAGAGTCCTCTCCATCATCATCTACTATGTCTTTCTTATCCTTGGTGCTAGTATCTCTGAAAACACACAGAAAACACTTTACTATTTTACCCTAAATATTATTCAGTTCTTTGTTTAACCCTTGCCCTATCAAAGCAACTGAATCAAATTCTTCATAGTATAGTTTGTCATGGAGTTTTGAAATCATTGTATCGGACTCAAATCCTCCTATTTTAAGCCTATTCACCTTCTAATACGCTTAAAATAACTCTATTATCTTTGCCTTATTGAAATAATAAAGCCTTTCCCTCATCAGCCTAGCCCAATGCGTCTCTAAATATTTCTGATTTGACATCAATTTTTGTAGAATTAGAGCTAAAAATGTGTTATTTTCAATCATTCACTAAAATTGGATCAATTGCAAACAAACGTGTAAAAATATTGTCACTCTTTTTGGTCAGAGTTTAAAGGTTGGCATTGAAAAACTTGCATTGGGATCAGAAGCAAAACAACCCGTAATCGGTGATGCGCGGCGACTCCAAAAGGGGGGGGGGGGAAGTGTTCACACACAAATATACCAGTGTAGTTTTGTTCTATTTCACTAGAAAGATATTTATTGTTCAAGGTAACTCTTTTATAATAGATATTGGAATCTCATACTTCCGGCACATGTTTGCAGTTCACCAAAGAGACTATATGCTTAGAATTAGAAGAGACTTTTAAAGCTAATAGGAGGGCAGAGTGGCCAAGCTGCAGCGCTATTGGCTGGCATATCAAACCCTGGTGAAGGCTAGGACTTGTTCCCTGGTCTGGAGGGTGTCCCTGAGTCTACCAGTTACTAAGGCTACAGCATAGAAAGGGACTGTCTGGCCGGCACGCCTTTATTTCCCACCAAACAAATGTTAGGTGCCCTTCAGAGCCTGGCGGAATCATAAAAACCGTACATATTTTCATTTTAATGCAATCACATATGAACTTACTCTTTTCCGAGTCTTTTAGCTACTCTCTTTTCTATGTTTAAGATGTCCTTCACTGAAATAGACCTGCCAGTTTCCTTGGTTAATTTATCCCTGATTAACATTCTGGCTAATCTTTTATCCTCATGCATGCTGACTAGATTGTAAATCTCGTTCTCAGTTTCTTCATCCAGCTGCTTTTGCCTTGACAGTGACTTGTACTGCTCCTAAGTATTAAAAAAAAAAAGTAATATTTTTAAAATCCCAACTTTTTCCAGTCAAATTATTTATATTGTAACCTACCTCTTGTTTATATTTTTAAATTTTCCCAAAACATTCCTAAACTCCATGAAAAATCACACTATATACTGGGACTGGTTTGTGTAAATTGTCTTAAATGTTATCCGGTATAGCATATAGATAGTCCTACTTGACTAAAGAACATTTTATTTTGGGATAGTCTAGTTATTCAGTACTCAGAGCTTGTATAATAGATAAGCTCTTCAAAAATTTTGTAAGGAAAAATCCTTAAAACAACATTGTTATTGTTGATAATAATTTTGAATCTGCACAGTCCAATTTACAAGCTTTCCCAAACTGGGTCATTTTTCCAAAACTTTCTCAGCCCGTACAAAACCAGGTAAGTAAAGTACCCATCTGACCATACTGATCATAGGGCAGGTGAAGCAGAGTTAACCAGTCTCTATGGCCACATCATACTAGGGGGATTGTGTGGCCAGCACAATGCCCAGCCACCTTTACTTGACCCCAACTAATGCCAGGTACCCATCAGAGCCGGTTTGACTCAGGGACACCCTCCAGTCCTGGGAACAAATCCTAGCCATCAGCAGGATTCCAACCTAGAACCTTCGGTATGCCAGCCGAACGTGTGCGGCCCCTTAGCCACCATGACCCTTAAACAAAAAACTGGTAGACCTACCAACATGATATCCGCAGAATTTTTGTTTGCAATAATGAAATGCTCAGTTTAACTTACCATTATATAACAATATAACATTAAAAACCATTTAGGCCTACCTCTGTCACTTCATGATTGTGGCAATCTAATTTACTTTCTTTTATTATCAATCGTTGACCATCGGGCGTAGCAGCCAGCCTCAGGCGAACTGGGCAATCAATTTTACGGGATCTGAGAGGCAATACAGTAACTTGTTTTTGTAGGTTAACTTTCAGAAATATACAAATAACTTTAGATTTTAATTAGACCACTGACTAATCTCATCAGATTAAATTTAGGCTCTTAATTAGTCATTATTATTTAAAATTCATCAACGTCATGTCTACATGATATAATCTGCAATAATATTATGAATTATGATGTAACAATAAAAAGTTAATTTTCAATTAAACACAAAAAACACAAAACAATTTAAAAATAAAGAAAACATTTAAAAATTATAAAACCAATTCAGAAAAGAGCTGTAAATATTCACAACTGACAAAAGTAACACCATACAAAGTTAAATCACTAGACCTAGAACCAGTAGAGGAGAGAACTGTGCAAAGAGTATAAGTATAATAAAGTAGTAATAATTCATTTATTATTATAATACAATTCATTGTATATATATAGTCTAAACATAGGTTGTTGATTAGAGCCCACCTTAAAACCAAACTTACTCTAAACTTTTAAAAAAGCAACAATAATAAATTTTAATAGGCCCAAGGGCAAGGCATATATCATTTTCAAAGATAAATAAAAATTTTGTCGTCATAATGCACGATCACTCCCCAATTTTTTTAGACCGATAGACAAATGTTTTTTGCTTTTTACTTAAAATAAAAATCAGATAAACAGTTGTTTTTTTATTTCCAAGGTTTGGTAGATGTTTGATGAATTGGATCTTTACTTTTTTTTTTTTGTGGATGATGTGAAATAAAAAACTAGGACTAGTGCCACTAGGGTCTATTCCTGCTTAAATTTAAATGACTTTATAATATATAAATCTAATTATTCAGTAGGCCTAATCAATTCTAATGAAATCTAAACTGCCTGATTTTATATGATTCTACAACTAGGGCCTACAACTATGTATGTCTGTCTAGGCAACTAAACTTAAACACTTAAACTAATACTATACTAATAGGGCCTAGATAAATAAATAGACTACTTACTAATTTGACTAGGCTACTATGACTACTATGAGTATGAGTGACTATGACTAGGATATAGCACTATAGGAGTATAGCAAAGTGAATTAAAGTTAAGTAAGACTAGACTAGACTAGATCTAGTAATTAGTAGTAACTACTAAACTAGTAAGACAATTATAAAATAAAAGAGTTTTAAGACTTAGGTTAGGCTATAACTATAAGTAAGTTACCATAACAACTTACGTCGCATTTCGTATTCCACTTGAACGGGACATTGATTTTTTTGGACCAAATGTGCATGCATAATGCAGTTGTGAAAATTTTATATCAGGATTATACGTTTTTGAGAGTGAGCTTTCTTGTGCTTTTTCCACTGTTCGTGAGTCCATTCTTGAAAACTGCACATAGTGACTATCCTCATATTGTTCCATTGCTGCTTGAAATGCATCAAAGGACTCAAACTCCTTGCCTACCTCCATAAATTGTGCCATAATGTTTATGTTTTTGTGGCCGTATTCAAATAATAAAAAGAGGACTAAATTAAAACAAAACAAATTCCAATGTTTATAATCTGAGCCTCCAGGTTTAAACAGAGAACTCTTCTAGGTTGAAAATTATGTTTACTACTTTCTATACATACGTATAACGTGTCAATCACGGTTGCGTGTCGTTGAAGTTTTTTTTTCTAAAAACGTACAAGTGCACAACATGAAAGTGGTTTTAGATACATACATTGAACTTGACCCTTGAGTACTAACCAATGTTGTACGTTTAAACCCCCGTAACAAGAAGTGCAGTGCTGAAATTGGAGAACTAGAAAACCAAATTAGCTCAAGGGGTTCTTAACTCTTATATCATTTTAAAATTCCCAAACTTTTGAATTCCCAACTTATCAAAAACCTTCCATACTTTTTTTAAGGCATGTGTGAAGTATATAGGTTAGGTAGGCCTAGTCCAAATAAACAAATGTTATAGGATGTTTTTAAGTTCTTACTTGTTTAAGAAAATACATCCTGACAGCTTATCAGTAGGCTTATTCACATAATATTTTGTTAGTGTAATTCACAAACCCTTTATAAACCTTTTATAAATTAGAACAAATTCCTAGATAGGCCTGTCTTATCATGATTATTACGATTATTATACATGCCACTCTGGATCATCCAATCCTCCTAAAATTTCATTCCACAGATTATATTTTTATCCATTTTTTTAAATTAAATTACCAGTATATTATTATTATAATTATATTCAATCAATTTATCACTTACAAGGTGCAGATAAAAAATTTATAAACTGCAATTAGAAGAGAGCTATAGATCTAAATCTAATATATTTAAAAAATAATTTTTTTACTGAATACTTTTAAGTTTAAGAAAGTAATTTTAAATAAATATTGTAATCGCGTAAAAAAAATAGGCAAGTATTTTTATTTAACAAAAATCTAAATTGTCAGTAGATTAACAATGTCTTTTGTTTTTTAAAATGTGAAAAAAATTTTTTTTGAAAAAAAGGTATATCTAATTGGAGAATCGAACCTGGGTTGCCAGCGTAGCAGTCCGCTACGCTAACCACTGAGCTAGCGAAGACTCTTGTCCGATGTGAAAAAATATTAGACAGTATATAGGCCTAGGCCTAAAAAGGTCAGTGACACAAGCTCACGTGTTTTCAAATTGACCAACGTGGATCCATAGGGACACAAACACGATCTTTTTATATATATAGATAATCTATCTATAGGCACTACCCGGTAATTTAAATTGAACCAGACCTCATAATATGGCAATCCAACAGATTTAATTTAAAAAACAACAACAAAGAAACAATTTAAAATAAAAATATTAAGAGTTTTAAAAAATAAAGATTATTTATATTATTTATAAATCAGATAAATAAAGATAATTTATAAATCACATAACTCCAAGCTATTGCATTTACTGGTTAATTCTCAGCAGGGCTGTGGAGTCGTAGGACATTTGGGGTACCTAGAGTTGGAGTCGGCAAACAATGCACAGACTCAATTTAGATTGAAATTTTTTTTAAAGCAAGTTTAAATGTCCCAATTCACAAAAAGTTATAATTAATGACATCTCTACTGTAAGAATAAAGACCAATGTATGCAGTGCCTCAATACGAATATGTAATATGTAACCGCAATACGAACACGTTAAGTGACCGTGATGAAGCATGCTTTTCATGTGCTTCACTATAAGGCACGCTACGCACAATTAGAAGCGGCTATACTTATACTTTTTATAGTGTTGTACAGAGGAGTTGGAGTTGGAGAGTCAAGAGTACGAAATACAAAAAACTGAGGAGTCGGAACATTGCTCAGTGCACTCTAAATTCACAATTAATTCTGTAATAAGTTTTGGTGGGGAAGACATAAAAACACTAAGTTAATAGAAAGGTCTATTTAAGCTATTCTTTGCTGGAGCTTCAAATGAGAGCACTTGGTGCACTTTAAACAAATGGAAATAAATATTCAGTGAATGCACTTTCTTATTTTATATATTGAATATTATCTTATACATAACAGCCGCTCCTTCTATAAAGAAGATTATTGCGTCCTATCTGTGGTCCGAGTCTAGTCTTGCATTTTTATTAATGTTTTAAATTATATTAAGTTACTGGTTTTCCTGGTTTGTTCAGGCAGCCCATTCCATGCCCGAAAGCAAACCCCGGAAGAAAGAGTACTTATACTTATATGCATTTGTTCTCGCATAAGGGATAAGAAAAGCAGAAATTCACTTTTTATAACTCCTTTAATCCCATGGAAGCCGAGTGGCAGCATGTTTGACTGGCGATCCAAAGGTCCTGGGTTCGAATCCTGGTGGAGGCTAGGATATTTTCCGTGGATTTGAGGGTGTTCCTGAGTCTACCCAGCTCTGATGGGTACCTGACCTTAGTTGGGGTAAAGTAAAGGCGGCTGTGCATAGTGCTGGCCACACAATGACCTAGTATGCCGTGGCCACAGAAACTTATGAACGCTGCTTCACCGGCCCTATGGATCAATTTGGTCCAATGGGATACATACTACTTTTAGTCCCACATGGCATTCATCTAAATCTTAAAATCAGAGCTCTTCTTTTCACTTTTTAAAATTTATTATAACTATTATTCTCTAATTTTGAATTGCAAACTGGCAACTATCCTAATTTTTAGGCCATAGATAATTTGCCCTCTCTTTAACTTTTACAGGTAAAAAGAAAATCACATAAAAAATGCATTTTTTGGCATTGTACTCTTTAAGTTTGGCTTTTTTTCTATAACTAGTATCCGATTTCTTCTCTGTAAGGAAAGGATCCTGGATTAAAATCCTTGTGCAGGCTAGGATTTGTTCCTCATTCTGGAGGGTGTCCCCGAGTGAACCTGCTAAGGAAACTGGTGAACACTGCTTCATTGACCTTATGGATCAATTTGGTACGATGGGATTCACTGAGCCTAATTATTCAAGAAAAGTATTATGAATTGTTGTTCCACCCTCATTTTCTGTGTGACCGAATCAATAGCATTTTTCTAGAAATAATAGCAGAGTTTGAACTTTCTAAAAACAGCATTAGACTTTTTTTTTACTAAACCAAGCAGCTAAATGATGACTCGTGCACTAATGTATTAATTAAACATGATACTTTTAGTGACAAATGTAGAAAGAAAGAAAAATATGTTATTTAATATTAAATTTACAAGAATCCAACCCTTTTTGAAGCCTCTATTGAAATAATTAACAAGAAAAAAGAATTTGTTAACCAAAGAATTTTTTTTATTTATATTTACAAATATTCTCCCAATACAATCCAATTCTTCTTCAACTTATAATGTTTTCAACTTTGAGGTGAAATATCTAGTTTAATAAATGAAATGAATGAATGGCCTGAAATGCGTTCACACTATACCAGTATACCAATCTAAATAAAACAATTAAACACACACTGAGTACCATTAATGTGAATGATATAGATGACTTTGAGAAAAATGGAAACAATATTTTTCTTTTGTGTACCAAGATTTTTCAGAGTAACAAAAACAGGATAATGGTGAAACTATTTCAAAATTTAGTCATTTTCCACAAGTTTTATCTTTTCCTTTTTTCTTTAGTAAAACTGTTCGTTCTGTCGTGGTTGTTAATTAAAGTTTCCGAAGTGTTTAATAAAAATGTTGCCCTGTTATCATTTTTCTTTCTCTTGACTCCAAGTTTCGGTGTTGTGCTGTCCCAAAGTTCCTCCGCTATTTTCTCTATTTTGCACTTTTTCTTCTGAAGTGCCTCGCTGTGATCAGCAAAGCTTTCTGCGCTGGATCGGTTTCTTTTTTTCCTTTTACTTTTTCTAATTTTACGTGGTCTGCCTACAATGATACAAAAATTGACTACGATTAACTAAAAAATAAAAAGTGCAAATAAAAAAAAAAAAAAAAAAAAAAATTTGAAATCGAATTATGTGCATAAAAAATGTATGAATATTTCTCGTTTATAATTTGCTGAAACTTCATTCTAGGAGCATGTTTTTAAATCCATACCTGAACCAAAGGGCACAAATCTGGGTTTAAGTCCTTCTGGCATATCGACATGTTTTTCCTTTATAGGATCCACACCTGATTGAAAGGTTGAGGGTGGTAGCCTGTAGGATTTGCTCACATTCAGAATTCCACAAACCTGTGGGCCTGTTCATGATTTTAAAAATCAAATCAAAATCAACATAATATGAGGACCTGTTAAAGATTTACAAATCAAAACTCATTTCTTAAGTAAGATATAAAAGGAAATTAAGTGTTTATTTTCATTGCCTAAAATTTATTTGAAAATTATTTTTTATTAAAATGATTTATTCTTTCCGGTTCTACAAAAAAGTATATTTCTTCAATAAAAAAAATATACATTATCTATTACTATTAAATTTTTGTTCATAGTGTCAATATAAACTGTCATATATACCTAAAGTTATCCCGCTGTCTCTGCTTTTGATTATTGGCAAAATATCTTGAGGCTGAATAAAGAGATAGAATGTTAACTGTAAATGTGGAGAGGTAAATGTGACTAAATTCAGGGTTCTCACATTTAAAAAAAAAATAATTCAAGTGTCAAGGCTGTTTCCAGACTATTTCAAGGCTATAAGAGCCAAATTCCAGGCTGCTGGAACACGTTATTTGGAAAATGGTCACACGCCTCCTCCCCCTAAGTGACCTAAATATTGCGTGAATGAGGTATTAACCTAAGGCTCAGTCAGTGGGCATTTATGGCGTATAAAAATAGGATTGGCGTTTTTTGTCTGACCTTCATTTTTATTATAAATTTAGATATAGATTTAGATTAATTCCCAGGCTGACAGGCTATTTTTCCAGGCTAAAATGCCAATATTCAAGGTTGTCGAGGCCTTGATTTGTTTGTTTTTTTTATTCCAGATTTTTCCAGACTGTGTGAGAACCCTGTAAATTTAGATTAGAAATAAATGTGTGTACCAGAAAAAAAATTAGAAAGTTTTTTTTTTAAGTCTAACTTCATTGACCAGTAAACTTTTTATCACTAAGGAAACAAGAGTTTGATGTAATAATAAGTAAAGACATTTATATAATGTGTTTTTTTAAATCTAAATCAAAATTTGCTACAACAGAAACTAGCATTCTTTCCAACAGCCAACCATTACAGACATCTAAAAGGGGGTAACCGCAAGGGCCTTATATTTCTTTTGAATTTTCCACTCACCTGTTGTGCGAAAGAAGTAAGCTCATAAACACTAAGCAATTGATCTTGTTCTTTATGAACCTTCATTTGAGAAAGAAAGACACAAAAGAAAACACATTTGTAAGACATTTCAATGAACATTTTTGTTTGTAGTCCAGAGCTAGGTTATTTAAATATAATTATAATCAATGAAATATCTTACCATCACATATTTACACTACAATCTATTTTGTTATGTCTAAGCTGCAATGAACCTGCCAGCTATCACAATAAGAATTTGAAACTAGAAGTCTCCAGGACCATTCAGCACAACACAGAGGAACGGTTAATAGCAAGGTTTTACACTGGTATGTGAAACATTACAACAGATGATCACAATGGCCACTGCACTAAATCTGAGTACAACTTGTGTGTGTTTTATTTCCCCAAATATTTATATACTTTAAAAAAAAAAAAAGAAGGGATAGGCCTGGACATTTATATATAAATACAAAATCAACTTACTTCAATTTCTGTGATCTGGTTAGGTATGAATTCTTTCCCGTTTATCTTATTGACATCATACTGAAAAATGCATAGATATAAATTGACTTATATAACGAACTACAAAGAAAAAAATAGTTAGAATTCAAAAGTTGCGTTGGGAAATAAAAATAATTATTGACAATATCATGAGATATAGCCTAATCATCAAACCAGTAATCAGTAGAGAAAAATCAACAATGTTAGGGTACCAAGAGATACACATGACATGACATCTAAAAAAAAATATTTTAGATGATACAAAAACTACAACACTGATTGACTACATTGATTATATTCAGTCAATTGATTTTTAAAGACACAACCCAATAAAAGTAAATATGAGATAGGCTAACAGTAACAGACCTAGGGCCTATATAAGTTATTTACAAGTATAAGTCTTTTTAGTTTCTAGGACTCTAGGTTTTTACCTAAACTAAATTATATAACTTATAAGTCCACTAGTAGGCCTACCACTAGACTAGAAATTTAGTAATGTTATAAAAAGTGTTTATCACAGCGCTGCTAAAAAAATATATTCAGTCTTTAACTTACCCCTTTTGGAACTCTAAGCAAGTAAACTTCATCGTCTGTACTTAACTGTATATCTGCTGGATTTATTTCTTGAAAATTTTCAGGTATTTTAAAACTGAGGGAAAAACAAATTTAATAGAACAAAATTTCACGGCAGCAGTAAATTGTTGTAATACTAATTAATCTACCGGGTATTTATTAAAAAAACTAAAACAAACATTTTATTTCCATATATGAGGGGGGAGAGATATAGAAATATTGTGATAACATAAGGTTGTGCTCTAAATGTTTCTAATTAAGACACAAAAATTTACTGTTACTTAGTCTTATCTCTTAATGCCTTTAAATTTTAAATTGTACTTACCTCATTCTTTTGCCAAGTGCTTAAAGTTAATCAAATCTGCATCAAAATCTGAAAATGATGATATAGAAAATCTATATTATACAGAGTTTTAAAATATGAAAGGTTTGTCGCAATTTTTTTTCTACGGCATGTACATTTGTATAGAGCATGGTGGCCAAAATGCGGAACTGATGGTCCTGTGTTTGACCTGGGTGGGGGTGGGGGGTCCTCGACTGAGTCTACCTAGCTTTGATGGGTAGATGACATATAATTATATATAACAATGAATGTTTAGTCAGTAAAAAAAATAATTAATTTGTAGGCCTATACATGATATTTAACATGGCAGGTCCCGAGCCCGGGTGAGAAAGGAGGATGTAGGGCTAGCGACCCAACCAGATAAAAACCTTAAACTACAGAAACTAATATAAATAATATATATTATATGTATACATATTTTAATGTATTATTATATGATTATTATATCATATTATAGTATAATTCATATTTATTACAAGAAGAATGATATTTATATGTTATGAATTACCGGTAGCCTTTTATCAGTGCAACTTATAATTCCTTACATTTTTGTTTAAAATTAAATTTAAAAAAACGATTAGGTTCAACCTCTGTAAATTTTCAAATGTATTTACTAGTGATTATGTAGATATTAAAAATAATCGTCATTACATGCCTTTCATCAAGCTGAATATAATAAAATAATAAAGTAAAGGTTTACAGACGTTCCTTCTAGATCAGATGGAAGATTAGGTCTATTAAACCTATTAGACAGGGATTGGTCGGCGGCAGGGCTAGAACTGGAGCCGCTTTGTTGACAGTGGGGTGAACTAACCGCAGGACCAGCCAGCCTGATAACTTGATTGATTTTGATTGTCAAGTAGTAAAGTAGGTAGCCCATGCGGCTATGCTGGTACCGGTATGCTTTTATAATATTTGTATTAGTTAGTAAAGTAGGGCCTACAAACCTGGAATAGTCTCAGGCCTCTAGGCTATATTGCTATATATATAGGCCTATACATATATACTATACTTAGCTACTATATTAACTATTTTAAACTATATTCTGTTTTACTTCTCAATGACTTTAAACAATCTCAATGAATAGTCTATAGGGGAGTATAATCTATACTATAGGCCAAGTATAGGCTAACGGCTAATGTCACTAATGAGTCTATAGGGGAGTATAATCTATACTATAGGCTAACGGCTAATGAATAATGAGTCTCAAATAGAACTTATAATTATAACTTCAACTCATGGCAATCTCAATCATGGTCCATGGATCAACATGTTAACATGCATGGTCTTTTATTTATATATATAATATATAATATAGAATCTATATATTATATTTTATATTTTAATTGTAAGCAGTTTAAGTATGTAATAATTAATTGTAGGCAGAGAAGAGACAAGAGAAAAGCTGAAAAGTGAAGCACTGAAGTTGAAGAGGGAGGCAACATGGACATGACATGATCATTCAACATGAACATGAATGTCATAAAAAAATAAGTCATAACTTAAACTTGACTCATAACTCATAAACATAAAACTACCATTTTCGCCGGTCTGACTTATCTTTTATACATTGACATTACAGTCAGACGCTCCATCTATAAAGAAGATTATTTATTTAATATAAAATCAGTTGTTTTAATATCCCAACGTTTTTCTAATAATTAGAACAACACATATTATATTTATTTATTTTATAAACAGCAAGCATCCAGAATTTGGATATTTTGTAAACACACCTTTTGAAATCAATGAGCACGCTGAAATGAAAGTAGAAATAATAATTGTGGCCAGATTGTTGATAAATTGACAACAAACATGCATTAAGGACAACTTGTATTTCATATTTTCTTTTCTGTTTAAAATATTGTATTCTTCTTTCGTTTTTCAACTGCCCTATTCCTTACAATGAGTAAAAAAAAATTCCAATGTAGAAAAGCTACTTATTTTATATATAAGAAGCTAAAAATGATTTTATATATAGTCGTTTTTGTAGGCCAAATAAATTATTTACTTTATTGAACTTTAATAATTTTTTTTAAAGTGAACATTTTCCCTTGTTTGATTTAAAAAGAAGAATTATTTGAAAATCGAAATGAATCATATTGTTAATCATACAATTTATTTATTTTTACTTTTTACTGATTTTAAAAAGCATTAAATGAATTAAACAGGAGGGTCACAGCAGACGCTAATCTACGGCCGTACCAATAGCATATTGTCTAATCAAAAAGTACTTTTTGTGTAGCAGTAAAAAATAAAAATATAAACATGACTTCATTAACTTTTATCTTGTGATGTTTACAAAGTAGAATGATCACGATGTTAAGCATATGAAAACTAACATGTATTTTCTACATTAAATAATTAATTTATAAGGATCATAATGTTTGAGCTTCACACTTCAAGTGATCTGTTGGTTTCCCTTTCACAGTTTATCTATAGTTACAGGCAGGGAATCGGGATTGACGGTAAGTTTAAAGTTAGCTTTTAGTCGCCTTAGTTTAGCAGTTTAGCTGTTTAGCCTTTACTTTTTAGGTTAGGCCTTTAGTAGGCTTTACTGGCTTTACTAGCCTTTAGGTCTTAAGTCTTAGCCTTAGCCTGGCCTAAGGTTAGTGTTTTTTTTTTAATTGCCAGTGATAGCTGAAACTCAGCAGATACTGATAGTATAGTTATGCCATGCCCTTAGCCCTTAACTATAATCCTAAATAAGGCTACATTACATTCACAGTAGTGTAGTCAGTAGGGCATACATCAGCAACTGAAGTAGGCCTAACCCAGGGGTCTCCAAACTACGGCCCGCGGGCCGCATGCGGCCCGCGAGGCCCTCTCAGGCGGCCCGCGGAGTCCTTTTTATCTACGGAAAAAAATTATGGAATTTTACTTGTATTCTGCCAAGTTCAACCACCGTTTACGTGGACATTATGTTTTTACCGAATTAAAATTGAGGCGCGCAGTAGTACGTTATGTTTTCCAACCGATCACTTATACAATGCAAAACCTTATTCGCTGCTTAATATTTCTACTTTTCAAATGGAAAGGATTGAGACAAAAACAATGCGAGTTTGGAGGAAAGACAAATAAGCTTAGTGTACATTATTAGGAAGTTCTGAATGTGGTACGGTAGCCGAGCAGCAGCGTGTTTGACTGACGATCTGAGGGTCCTGGCTTCGAATCCTAATGCAGGCTAGGATTTTTTCCCACGATTTGAGGGTGTCCTGGAGTCTACCTGATCTTAGTTGATGTAAAGTAAAGGCGGCTGTGCATAGTGCTGGCCACACAATCACCTAGTATGCCGTGGCCACAGAAACCGGTGAACACTGCTTCACCGGCCCTATGGATCAATTTGGTCCGACGGGATACTTTACTTTTTAATTTTTAGGAAGGGCTGAAGGGAGACAAATTGTAAGCAAATAGTAGGCCTATAAAGGGGGAAAAGGTGGGGGGGATGAAAAGTTGTTTCCCCCACTCTCAAATTGGGCACACCTTTTAAACGCGAACAATGTTTCTAGTACAAGGCCACGCATGCACGCCTTTTCTTCCCACCAAGAAGACTTGCATCAAAGCAAACATAAGGAGAAATATACACATAATTTGGAGAGTGAAGTCCGTGCAGAAAAATTAGCTAAATTACAAAATGACACACACATCTCAGAGGACATTGTTCAGTTAATCCTCAAATGAAAACGAATCTTTAACTAAGGCCAGTTATAAAGTTGCTTACGTTCTGACTAAAAGTGGCAAACCGTTTACAGATGGTGAAGGAATGTTTGTTGGGAGGTGGCTGAGGAACTTTGCCCAGAAAAGACAAAACAATTTTAAAATGTAGCTTTGGGTGCAAATACCATTGCTCGCCGTGTTGCAGATATGGGTGAAAACATTGTGCATCAAATAGCGAAAAATGCAAGCAGGTTTCGCCATTTTTCACTTCAAATGGATGAATCGCTGGACAGCTGTTCCACCTCTCAAATGCTTGTGTTCATTAGAGATGTGGACGAAGACTCGAACATAGCACAAGAGCTGGCTTACATACATAGCATGTATGACACTTTTACCGAAGAGGATATCTTCAATGAGTTGAAAAAAACATTTGCTGATTATAACTTGGACTGGACTAACCTCAGTTGTGTTACTGTTGATGGAGCAAAGAACATGAGTGGCACAAAGAAAGGCGTGGTTGGACAAGTGAAGCAGATGTGTAATGAAAAACAAAGTCCACAACCAATGTTCCTACATTGTATTATTCACCAGCAAGCTTTGTGTGCTAAATATATGGATATTAGCAGTATACTGAATCCTGTGGTGAAGATGGTCAATTTAATAAGGTCACATGGGCTCAGTCATAGATAGTTCAGAGACATGTTGAAAGATACAGACACAGAATCGAAAGATTTACCATATTACACAGCAGTAAGATGGCTAAGTTATGAGAAAGTTCTGAGCAGAGTATTTAAGTTAAGAAAGGAAATAGGTGAGTCCCTGGAAAGTAAAGGCTAGCCACAGCCATTACTGTCTGATGAAGAGAGGGTGTGGAAATTGGCCTTTGCCACAGACATAACTACAGACTAGTCATTTAAATTTTATGAACCTAAAACTACAAGGAGAGTAAAATCTAGTTTCTAATCTATACACCAACGTAAGGCCTTTAGATCCAAACTTGTCTTGTTTTTGGAACAAGCACAGGCCAACAACTTGACGCACTTTCAACAGTGCCACAGCCACAGCCATTACTGTCTGATGAAGAGAGGGTGTGGAAATTGGCCTTTGCCACAGACATAACTACAGACTAGTCATTTAAATTTTATGAACCTAAAACTACAAGGAGAGTAAAATCTAGTTTCTAATCTATACACCAATGTAAGGCCTTTAGATCCAAACTTGTCTTGTTTTTGGAACAAGCACAGGCCAACAACTTGACGCACTTTCAACAGTGCAAGGTATTCATGGCTGAAGCAACAGCTGAGTTCCTCACGTGATTTGCATGCGAGATCATCAAAGAGCTCCAGCTGCAGTTTCAGGAGCGGTTTTCTGATTTGGATTCAAAGGCAGAAAAATTGAGACTGTTTCAAAACCCATTTGAAGCAGACGTGGCCAGTTGCCCAGATGAACTGCAGCTGGAGGTCATTGAGTTGCAAGCAAATGGTAATGGTAATTTATATAGCGCTTCTATCCATGCTATTTTAGCATGCTCAGTGCGCTCTAGAAGACTATTAATCTGTGAGAGGTTTCACTGCTGCCGGTTAAGCGCATGTGATAACAACTCAATATTAACGTCATCTAGTCCCAAAACTCCTGTAGGGCGACAGGGATCTGCCGGTGGCGGGGCTCAAACCCGCGACGTGTCAATTGGTTTTTTGGTTGACAGTCTGGTGAGCTAACCGCTAGGCCAGCCTTATGGATAAGTTCAAAGAAGGACTGGTGGGTTTTTAACAGTTTTTGCCCTAGAAAGACTTTTCTAATATCAAAACGTTTGCATCAAGGTAACTTTCAATCTTTGGAACAAGATACCTGTGTGAACAAACATTTTCAAGAATGAAATACGTAAAGAACATTAAAGTACAAACTTATCCGATGATAATCTCAGGTCAATGTTGATATTAGGGACATCAAATCTAAAGCCAGAAATGTCTGCTATTTTGGCATCCAGGAAACAATTTCACCATCCCCACTAATACATGTGATCATGTGTAGTGCACCAGTGTGTTATTAAATAATAACTGAACACAATAATATTAAATAAATAATTATAAACAGCGTCCATGTTTTGATTCTTTTTAATTTGGACCTTGAGTGTGTAGTTGGCCCCCGAGCTGCTGTTTGATAGTTAATGCGGCCCTCGGGCTGAAAAGTTTGGAGACCCCTGCTAACCTAATGGAGTCTAGCTGCAGTGGCAGTGGGTAAAGTATCCCAGGCCATGGCATATGGGACCAAATTGCTGCAGTGCATTACCATTCCAGAGTTTAAACTCGGTTCATTTCCAGATTATTTTTTTCTTGGATCCTGATGCCCAGCTCTAAATATAAAATAACTGGTCATTGTGCTGGCCACACAATCTCCTCTCATGCATTGATAACAGAAACTGGTGGACACTGACATTTCTGTACCCAGGCCATGGCCATGGGCCTCAAAGCTGGTGAAGTGTGTAAGCCAGATACGCTAGCATTAAAAGATTACACTGGTGGGCTAACGCATGAGGGACATCCACTGTTGCGTATCCAAAAATCATTGCACAAGCAAGTGCCAACAAGATTCAGTGGGGAGGAAGGAATGTCAGCAACAATAACCCCCTTGCCAAGCCCGGTGCCAGGATGACTAGACCTATAGTATGGTATTTGTACTGTCTAGCAAAAGTGCAGGCATACAAGCAATGCCGCCTCGTTAATGAACGAGGGGGAATTCCACAGGGGGAAACAGTGTAGTGCATTTGCTTACTGATACTGTATGAGCCTGTCATGTGGCATGCCTTGGACAGGGTCTTGGCATCCCTCCCCTTCCTTGATTCACCTTTTCCATGTTATGCCCTGGACTAAGGAACTGGAAAGCTAATCCAGTGTTTCATTGGACACTGATGCAGAAGAGACGGTCAACTGGTCAACCAAGTGCTATTTGACTACCCAGGTTTGCAGGATCTTAGAATGGATGGGAAAGGCCAATCGTTCATGCAGATGTACATGGTGATGTATCCATGTTGCGAGATACAGTAGAGTTTTACTTCAGGCCCTAAGAGAGTAATTTTGTGTTCTCACTTAAAGAGAAGTGGGGTTCAATTCTGGTGGTCAATGCTTCATTTACCCGCCTAGGGTACTTCATGGCGTAAAGGGTATAATTTACTTTACTTTACACATTGTCACACTTCAAGACATTATTGTAATCTTTAGTTACAAATGTTTTGGTAAACATTTTCAGACCTGGTTATCACACCTCGCATTCTCAATCAGGAAAAGGGTGGAACTGTAATATTTGCATGGAATGATGTTATCAAAGACAGGGTAAGTGCTTTAAAATGTAGAAAGAAATATATGATTTGAATCTTATCTTATATGTTGCAGATGCTCTTTCTGTATATAATGTTATTGTGACTTAGTCTTGCATTGTGAGTTTTAAATGATTTAAGTTGCTGGTTTTCTTAGTCTGTTCAGGCAACCCATTCCATACCTGGATGCCACTCTGGAAGAAAAAGATTTAATATGCTCTTCTTCTTGCAAATGAAATAAGAAAAGTGTTTCTATACCCATGTTCAAGTATTAATAGATTGCTGTTGTGTTGTATATATCTACGTTACAATTATGCTTTAAATATGATTACTTATTACTTTTCTCTTTGCCTGTCTATCCTCTAGTGTTTCTAGGTCTAGTGATTTAATTATTGATGTTACACTTGTCAGTTGCGAATACGAACATTGAACCTTGCAGCTCTTTTCCGAATTTGTTCCAGTTTTACTATATTTTCTTTGTCTCATCGGGCATTGCATCATCTACAAAAACTTTCTGCAGGATGCCACAGACCCAGGTCCTATATATCCTCACTAAATATTGTCCTTCAGAAGTCATGCTTCATTTAAATGAAATAAGATGAAAGACATAAATGATACATTTCTTCAATGATATGTAACTGTAACTGATCTGTTTTAATTTCAGCCAGATTTGCTGGTTACAATATTTGGACTGTATGAACCAGAAGCACAAAAGTATTCAGTAAGCTTATATTCTCTTCTTCCTTCTAAAATTTCTCAACTCACATGGAAACATGGTTAAAACTCAACATAAAAATAACATTTCTGTAAGAAAAACTAGATCATACATTTGATTGTTTCATTATTTTACTATATTCACTTTTCCATTTCCTCCATTTAGGTTATTTACACCTACGATAAGCAGGTCAAGGTTGTTTCCTGTTCGGTGAATCAAGAGAAAACTCTGTTGGGTAAAGTGCGATGCTCAAACTCGTTTAGCAACATAACTATGTCCTTCATTCTTCTATAAATGGTTTAGAAACAGTAAAGTGTGCACTAATGTAAAAGTCGCTAAATGAAAAGAATCCCATCACTTAAAACAGTTTGATGGAATTGAAAAACAAACAATAATTGCCCCCCAATTTTTATTTTTATTTTTGCAATATTTTAAATTTATATCTTTTATTCTGATTTATTTGATTTTATTTTGGTTTTTCATTTTGGCAGCTTATGATGTAATTTCTTAATAGTTGTTATTTATAAGTGTAAATTTGAATCAGTTCTCCTATATGTGTTGGACACACGTAGATTAGGAGAAACTACCTGCACTGGTCTACAAACTTTTATAAACAAGGGCCTAAGTAAAGTACCGAAGTCAAATCTATATATATAAAATAAGAGTGTTTGTCCGCATACGGATCCCCATTGGTCAATTTGAAATCACATGAGTTTCTGTCACTGACCTATTTAGGCTTAGGCCTATATACTCTCTATTAATTTTTCACATTGGACATGTGTCTTTGCTAGCTCAGTGGTAAACGTAGTGTTGCTATGCGAGCAACCCGGGTTCGATTCTCCAGTTACCTTTTTTTTCGGCAATTTTTTTTTCAAACTTTTAAAAAGAAAAGACTTTGTAAATCTTCAGGCTATTTAGATTTTTGTTAAATAAAAATACTTGCCTATTTTTTTACCCGATTACAATATTTAAAAAAAATTACTTTCCTAAAAGTCTTCAGGAAAAAAATAATAATTTAAATATAAGATTTATAGCTTTCTTTTAAGTGTAGTTTATAAATTTTTTATCTGCACCTTATACAGTCCTATTTTTTGTTTTCACCCGGGTAACGCCGGGCAATGTAGCTTGTACTTAATAAAAAAGAAAATCAGTGAACTGCTAGAGCAGTTGTAGTATTCTGGTTTTTTGTATAAATACTTTCATTTAAATGTCCTTTATACAAAATCTAACATTGTTCTTACTAAATTACTTTTTGTGTGTTCATTACGCCATCTGTCACCTGTATGGATTATTATCGTGTTATGAAACATTATTATTATTATTTGTAATAATTTGACATGTATACTTAATGAAAAGTTTTTAAATGTCCTTTATACAAAATCTAACATTGTTCTTACTAAATTACTTTTTGTGTGTTCATTACACCATCTGTCACCTGTATGGATTATTATCTTGTTATAAAGCATTATTATTATTATTTGTAATAATTTGACATGTATACTTAATAAACATTAAGCTGTTGAAAACATTAGCTAACATTCTTTTTTTTTATATTTTCTATGTTAATGGTTTGCCGTTCATTTGTAGCATTCAGCATTGCCAAACCAGTGGATCCCTTAGTTGACAAGAAACAGAAAGGTAGAGGCTTTTGTTGAACCTTGAAAACCCCCATCTTTTCTCGTACACCAAATGTCTTGTTATTTGTTTAATTGTCTTCAATTACTTCCTTTCACGCATACTTTAACACTCTTATTAGTTGAAATCTTTAGTTGAAATTTGTTATCACATACAGAACACATCTAGTGCATGCAAACGCATTAAAATTTAGTTACTTGCTGACCGGCAGCCCGTTCGGCTGGCGTACTAAAGGTTCTGGGTTCGAATCCTGGTGAAGGCTAGAATTTTTTTCCCAGGACTAGAGGGTGTTCCTGAGTCTACTTAGCTCTGATGTGTGCCTGACACTAATTGGGTTAAAGTAAAAGTAGCTGGGCATTCTGCTAGCCGCACAATCCCCTAGTATGCCATGGCCGCATACATTTTTAACGCTGCTTCACCAACCCTATGATCAATTTGGTCGGAAGGGTACTTTAATACTTATTTACAACTGTCTTTAAAAAGAATGTTAATTGATAGTTAATTAATCCTGTAGAAATGAAATATTCAAACGTATAACATTTATGATTAAAAATTCCATTTGTGTAATTAAAATAGGCTTAAGATTTAAGTTTTACAAGTTTTCAATTTTTTTAATCTACTTCTTTCTATTTTTCATTGTTTCAGTTGTGTTTCAAGGCTACCTGGCAGAACTGCAATCGGCTGAGAAAAATGTCTACTCCCTCAACATGGAGCGCTCCACGTTCCTCAAAGTCCAGTTTCTTTATCCGGAACAACAGCCAAAGCAGTCTCACAGTAAAGAATCGGACATGCTTGTGTTCTTACATAAAGAGTGTAAGTCATAATGTGATACTTATGTTGGTTTTAGTGAAGGCATTTATGCTGTTTTTTCATACTTGTATTGCACAATAAAAATGTTCGTATTTCATGACTGTTATCATTTCACTAACAATTTTAGCTATCAGCTAATTTTTTTGATTTTCAATTAGCGCCATATCTTTTGATGTAATCAAGAAAAAAAAATTGTAGACTTATCCAGCCTTGAGAAGTTTAGCTGTATTCTTGCACAAAAATTAGCTTTATAAGTATGTTTTTGTGGCTCAGCTTACAATATATTTGTTGGTAGCTCTATATAAATAAACATCTTATTATTATTAACTTTGTTTTTGGTATTCTTACATAAAGAATAAGAGTAAAAATATGTTTGTGACCACTATTTTATTATTTTTGGCAACTCTTTATTTTCAGCCATTGGGTTATACAAAATCCCCACAGCTCGAATTGGAGAGAGAGGAATAGTAAGTTAAGTTTGATGATTTTAGTATTTGTACTTTGCTGATAAATAAAGTGCTGTTTTCTAGATGTTCATTTTATAAAGTATTTATTTGATGCCTTGTATGCTATCAACATTTTTGTCACCTGCTCTTCCTCTGTATTTTCGGGCATAGGGAAGTTTTAATCCATGGCTTCTTAATTGTGTAGTCTGTTTTCACATTTTTTAAAGGTTCTGTTTCCAAGATTTGATATTGTTTTCTTAATAAATGTCTTGTATTTAAAAAAAATAATAATTTGTAACAGACAAGTATTCAAATATTTGTCTTAAGTCTGGGTGTTAAAAAAACACATAGTCTTGTATATAGAAAAAAAAGTTTTTCTAAGTTTTCACTTTATAGACACTGCAATATATTTTTCACTTTATAGACACTGCAATATATTTTTCACTTTATAGACACTGCAATATATTTTTCACTTTATAGACACTGCAATATATTTTTCACTTTATAGACACTGCAATATATTTTTCACTTTATAGACACTGCAATATATTTTTTACTTTATAGACACTGCAATATATTTTTTACTTTATAGACACTGCAATATATTTTTCACTTTATAGACACTGCAATATATTTTTCACTATATAGACACTGCAATATATTGTTCACTTTATAGACACTGCAATATATTGTTCACTTTATAGACACTGCAATATATTTTTCACTTTATAGACACTGCAATATATTGTTCACTTTATAGACACTGCAATATATTTTTCACTTTATAGACACTGCAATATATTTTTCACTTTATAGACACTGCAATATATTTTTCACTTTATAGACACTGCAATATATTTTTCACTTTATAGACACTGCAATATATTTTTCACTTTATAGACACTGCAATATATTTTTCAATTTATAGACATTGCATTATATTTTTCACTTTATAGACACTGCAATATATTTTTCACTTTATAGACACTGCAATATATTTTTCACTTTATAGACACTGCAATATATTGTTCACTTTATAGACACTGCAATATATTTTTCACTTTATAGACACTGCAATATATTTTTTACTTTTTAGACACTGCTATATATTTTTCACTTTACAGACACTGCAATATCTTTTTTACCACATTTTTAAAACATTTACTTTGATTTTAAAATTGAATTTTCTTTTTAAAATTGTATTTTGATTTGTTAAATAAATAAATGTTATATTATCAACTAGATGATGAGTGGTCAGCCAAAAACGGAACAGGTTGTCCGCAAGTTTGTTTGGTGCCAGTGGGACGTGCAGCATCAGCGGCTGCATTACATCCACAATGTCAGGTCGGCTAACAGCAGCACCATCAGCCACAGCATGTCCACTCTACAGTTTAACAACAACAGCAAAGCTGAAATCATGGTGAGCCTACACTTTTCATACTTTAAACTCATAGCCCTGATAAGAAATGTCTCCCTCCTTACATATGTATGAGTCCTTGGATAAAAGCTCTAGAAGTAGAAGTTGGTCAACTGCTTTTGCTTCTAATTAGCTCAACTAAAATGACCTAACCATATTATTATTACAGTCATATTCTACAAACTTGCTGATTAGGGCAAACCGACATCGGTTAAGGCTAAGCCACACTAGAAGCAAAATCAGTGATTTGCTGCGATTGAATTCAAAAATCACGATGATTCTCCCCGTTTCTAATGTGGCATAGCGCAAAACAAGTCAGTTTCAGTAGTAATTCTTGATGATTCACAGATTTAGAACATGTTCTAAAATTTGGAGTCACGATTCTTGATTCAAGCTGTATCAGCCAATGGGAAGCGAAATTAGATCATGTGATAATTAGCCTAGTTAAAAAAAGTAAAGAAAGATGGCTGCTATTAAATCGTCCAGTTCGCTTAAAAGAACATTGTAAGCTCCATAAATCTTTCTTCTTTCGATCCAAGGTTTAACCCACCATTTTCGTTTTTGATTTCTTTTTGCTTTAAGTAGAACAGACACAGTGGGACATACCAAATTTACTTCGTCGTCACTGCTCGAATTCATTAGTCGTGAACATAAAATAGGGTGTCAAGAACAGTCACTCTCAACACTTTCTTGATTCTTTTGAAAATAAAATTGCGCGTCTTCGTTTATCTGTCAATCGTGTTTTAGGTGTGGCATGGCTGATTGTGAAACAGCGTATTTCTTATTCACTCTGAAACAAATTCTAGTGATTCGCTGAAACATGATTACAGTCAAAACGTGATTCTTGAGTATAGTGTGGCTTACCCTTTAGATCACTTTATCTAGGGAAAGCTACAATTGGCAGGCAATGTGGCAGCCTTACAATCTACTTTTTTTGGCATTTACACAGCAAAACTTGTTTGTTAGATAAAGTTTGATAGCTTCAAAATCTTAACTACCAGGAGTAGATATTAGACTTGTACTTTTCAGTTCAAAGTTGTTAAATTTTGACTCGCATTTGTTTTTTTCTTATTTATAAAATATGTTTCTCTATTTCAGATCAATATACCAATCAACTTTCCTTTCCCATATGTCAGAACAGCAGATAAGTAAGTACAAACTACAATGAAAGAATTTTACAAACCCGTTCCCTGACAAGTTCTCTCCCTTATTCATGCATAACAAGTTTTGTTGAAATAGAACTCTTTAATAACTGAATTTCTTTATGATTATGTACAATATGTTGGCAATAGTTGTTTTAGATTACATATACATCTGGATTGTGAGACTAGTTCTTCCTATACAATCCAGGGATTATAATATTAGAATTGCATCAAAGAGCCTTAACCCTTCCCGTACCGACCTACTTCTATCTATGCTGCCTTCAGTTCCGCTATATACGCGCCCGGGACTGTAAGGGTTAATATGAACAAGTTTGGTTGTATTTAAGCATGAAATGGTTTGATGCTACATGATCATTTAATTAATGAGCTAATTAGGTTGTTTCAGGGACAAAAAAAACAAGAACACTTAGAGCCACGCCAGGGCATTTATTATTTCACTCATTATTTCAATATTTACCTAAGATAACATGCTTTAGAGCCCTGCTTATATGTTAGGTGGGTAGATGCTTCATTTATTTGATTTGTCCTATGTTTGTAAAGTTTTAAATCATCAATTAGTTTTATATTTCTTAGCCTAGAGATTATATCAATGTTCTTAGTTGTATGTTAAATGCGCTCTGAGCCTACATTATGTTTGTTGGAAGCGCTTTACAAATATTATTTTTATTTGAGCAATCTAAAAATTGAATCTAAAAGCCAGGTTTATGCAAGTTGAAATATATGAGTTATGTTATTGTTTTTTTATGACTTTTTTTTTTAAAGAAAAGGGATAACAGCAGGTTTAGTTTTACACTAGCTTTGAAATCCATTTAAACAGATTTGTTCCCCTTGATTATAACTACAGATAGGCCACTTCTATTCTCAATTCTTTATCTCTGCATCTGCCTTAAATGGGCTGCATCAACACTGGCAGCCCCCCATAACCCACTTTGTTGAGAATTAATTCCATGTAAGAGTCTCATTATAAACATTAACAAAACATAACAAACTCACTTTATAATACTTTCAGGCCCCATTATGGTGATATTCCCTTTCATCCAGGAATTCCAGGTAAAACTTCGAGCTTTTTTTTTCTTTTATTTCAATAAATTATTTCTTTCTCCTACTTTTTTTACTCTACATCTCCTTCCTTTTTAATAAACAAGCTTTTGCTTATTTTCAGACCTGTCACTGAACATTGCAGTCTTAACTCAGTCAAGTGGAACATTCTGTCTGTGCTACCACAAATTGCTACCTGATCACATGTCTCTACCAGGAACTCAGGTGATACATATACATTTATGAAAAATTATGTAATATAACCGACATGTTTTTTCAGATATCAGATAAATATACTATGGTATCCTCCCATCTTGAGAGACGATGGCTACTTAAATATGTTTTTGAAAAATTATGTAACCAACAAAACCTTGTTTCATGATGTGTTTTTCAGCAGTCAGATCGATATAGTTTTGTAATTCTTTCTTATCCTCCCATCTCGAGAGACGATGGCGCATCACCGAGGGCATGGGTTACGCTTGTTCATGTGGCTGAGCAGACCAGCCCTTGGGTGACTGTTCCTATCGTATCTCTTGCATGTGTGTTCCGTAGTTCTTGCCTTCTTTTCTGCCATCTAACTCTTATTTTTTCAGAAAGCTCTTTTATTCTGCACTCCTTCGTAAGGTGTATCCCCCTCCTCACTGATAGCAGCGCGCCAGGTGGAATGATTGTCTGCTTTCTGCTCCCAAGTCATTTGCATCATTGCTGGCTGCCCTTGTATCTCTTTGGCAGACATCTTTGTAACAGAGGCGTGGGCGACCTGTTTTCCTCTTTCCAGCATCCAGCTCTCCTTATAGACGGTCTTTAGGGATGTGACCATGGCTCATTCATTTTACACGACCAAGCCATCTTATTACTGAGATCATTATGAGGAAATACATTTAAAAGAAGTCAAGTGTAGTCTACAAAGGCTCATTCAATGCTAAACTCTTACCAAGTCACTAGCAATAGCTAGATACAATGACACTAAGCCATGGTCTGAATACCTAGTAACTAATTTGATCAGTGTAAAATTTATTAAAACTATGGTGTTAAACATTTATTCCTTTTTTTAATGTCCTATTACCTCTTGATGTATTACAACTACTAAACACCAACAACGGAACCCTGACATATTAACAATAATGCCGTTATTCCAAACTGATGATGAAATCAAATTTCTTGCTTCTAAATCTGAATCGATGCATAACATTTCAGAGGCACTGTCAGTTTATATTACTAGCTGTCTTAACTAAAAAAATAGGAAATCTAAATTTAAGCATTTCAGTAGCTTTGAATGAGACTTGGCATTAAATAGAAAAGCTTAGAACTCTAAGACATTTTAAGTCCACTGGAACAAATATAACTATTACTTGTGTTATGATTGATCCAGGGGTATGTTTTCTTTACGATTGGGGTCCTTACTGTAATAAGCATATAACCAAGTCAACTCACATGTTTAGAAAATTAAGAAGAAAACACTATTTATTTGTAGAAAAGAACGGATGAACACCACATAATAAAAAAGGTCTGACATGTAGAGCATCTAAACAAAAGACTCTCAGGTGAACACATAACGCAGTCACACACTGGCCCCCAACCAATGAAAAATCCGGATTATACAAATATTGGTTAATAAGGAGTAGAGGTGACCCATGTAACACTTGATTTGTCAACAATTTTTTCCAAGACTATCATTATGCAAATGTAATTTTTTTTTCTTCATATTTTAGTCTACAAGTGACTGCCATAATGTTGAGTATTACATCAGTATGGTTCATCATGGTGAGTTTTTGATTTGTATTAATCTCAATCATGATTGTAGAAATTGTTGCTTTAGTATTCTATTGTGACATTGTCTTTAAATTTAAAGACTAGAGAATCCTTGGGAATTGGGGGGGGGGGGGATATGATATTATTTGTATAGCTGATTAGCAATGATTAAAAGGGAAGGTACTAAGTTGTATGAATTGTTGCAAGGGGAGATAATGGCCAAAAAATATATTTCTGCATGGATAGATAATTCACCAATGCATTAGTGATATGGGAAGTGAAAGTAAGAATGCAATGGTGTTATAAGAAGGGAAAATAGTAATGCATCGTGGTGAGAGAGTTTGTAGACTTCAAGCAGTTTTGATAGGAGAGGCTTTTTAATGCATTGATAAAAGGAGACATGCCAATGTTTTTTCAAGGGAGATTATTAGAATTAGAGGATTAATGTATTGGTTGTAAAGTATGACTGGGGTGTTTGCAATAAAGATGAGAGAGCGAATAATGATAAAATAGTGTGTAAGTGAATTATATTGAGTATAATTTGGTTGGACTTCATTGATGTTTTGGTTTTTTGCTCTAGGAAATTTAGATTCTATTTCTATTTTAGTTTTGTTTGTTGTCCAAGTACAAGCATATATTATGGTCAAGCATCCATCAATGTATGTGCATTGTCCCATAAGCTGGTCCATAATATGTCATGATTTCTTTCTGCTCCAGCTAAAACACTGTACGGGTGCGTGTCCAGTCTCCCTAAACACGTCATCTGTCAGAAGAGATTGGTGTTTTCGTGGGTCGGTGAGTTGGCGGCTACTCTATATAAACATTTTAAATCTTTGAACAGCTGTGACCTACTTGTTCTTGTTAATCATATAATGTAAAGAAAAAATACATTGCTTTTTCATACATGCATTATACATAATAATGCATTTTTTTAATAAATATTTCCATTCAGCTTTTACATTTGAACCATAGTACTTAATATTCAAAACTGCTGCATTGATTATAAAAAATAGTTAGGCTGTAAAATATTCACATTTAATTTTTTTTTCTACGAGAATTTTTTTTAATGTTATATAGATTTGTATTGATGAGTTTACATATAATTACTAATTACATAAAAGTATGATATTAAACTATATTTCCTTATATTATGCTTTAAAGACAATAGTGTCTATTACATTTACTATTTCATATTTATATTCATATATATTTACATATACTATTATATCTTATAGGGAGCTACTTGCTTGTAATGTTGCCTGGATATTTTGTGCATTTACTGAATGTTGGACCAAGTTTTGAACCTTGTCATCACATTCTCTTACATGGTAAGATTATTGCATAGCGGCTCAGTATGTCTCCTTACATTTTCAGTCAAGTTTTGAACCTTGTCATCACAGTCTCTTACATGGTAAGATTTAAGCGTAATGGCTCAGTATGTCTCCTTACATCTTCAGCAAAGTTTTGCCTTTTTTACCTGTTCAGTGTCTTTATGTCTGCCATTAGAACAAAGCCATATATTTTGTCTGCATATATTGCATATATTGTTACATTCTTCTTCTTAAATGGTTAACTACTGAATTAAAAGCAGTAAAAAAACAAGCTGCGGCCAAATTAAATTTGTATCCTGTTTTTTCACATGCGGGTGTGTGTACATATGTGTGTGTTGTTCTCTTATCCATTGAAAGATTTTAAAAGGAATTATACCATTTAGTAGGGAAATGAATTTTGTATAAGATAAAAGTTATCAGAAGTTAGTTAATTTGTTGGTTTAGACCATATGTTCTCAACGGGGGCAATATCGCCCCCCCCCCGGGGGGCGGTGAGAAGCTTGAGGGGGGGGGCGATGAAATGTGATGTAAACGAAAGTGCCGCTAAATATTTGGTATCCCCCAACAGTATGCCTACATATTATTATATTAATAAGAAATAGGTATCGCAGTGATTTATTGATGAAGTAGGGGTCTGTATTTGGCAAATATAGTGGTCCTGTGGTTGGTTCACCGGACTGTCAACCCTGCTGACCGATCACTGTCGCCCTAACATCTGCTAATATTAATGATATTTTGATCTCAGTTTAACCGAGATATCCGTTTTGTACTTAAAGCCTTATATACCAGAGTAGGAGTATTGTTAAATTGTATAGATAAGTAGTAATCATACAAACTGAGTAGTTATTGTAATGTTTGAAAATATACATATAAATTCTTTAGTCATATAATCAACATATATAATTACCGTGAGTTTGTTTGTTTGTTTATATATATATATATATATATATATATATATAAATTTATATATATATATATATATTTGTTCGCTATAGGCTCCTAAGCCGTTTGACTTATTGGGACAAAAGTTAAATGTATAAATCGGAAACGTCATCCAAAAGAAAAATTTATTTTATGACTTATAATCATGATTGAGTTAATTTTATAAATCAAAAAAAGTATATCCAGCTATACAAATAAATATAACCGTACATAGCAAATGGCCGTTTCCGTTCATTTACTATATTGAACGCGAGTTTCACTATGTTGAACGCGAGGGTCTTTTCGGGTTTTCCCAATTCTGCTGTTGTTTTTTTTAATGTGGCGAGACCTTTTTTAAAAGATACGCACCGCAATTTGGCTTGGAGAGTTTCAATGGAGTAGGCTACTTAAAAAAAATACTATCGTATGACGTAATGTCTATCAAATTATTTCTTTTTTCATTTTTGATGTATGCATTATCCTTTTAAGTAAAAGTAACCACATGTTTTAATTATGTAATGGATTTACGTCGCTATTGGGAATATCCTTTAATAGGCGACTTTATAGACTATATAAATTAAATGATACGAATTATAAAAAAATCAAGTTAGGCTTATAAATGATTACTTTCAAATACCGGGTACCATAAGCTTGACAGCAACAATATAAAATAAAAACCAAATACCAAAAGAAACATTATCAATACTGTTTTATTGATACAATAAGCAAGAACAAAAATTAAATACCGAACAAATCTTTCTCAGTTTAGTTTTTATTACATTGAAAAATTATTTCCTTTTTTTATATATTATTAACCTTTTTATTGTTTTGTATTTATGTGTTTTTTTTCTTTAGATAGTATATTTTTGTTAATTTAATATCATTAATAACAAGTCAAGTCAACACAACTGTTCGCTACATTTTAATATCGAATTAAAAAGTCTCTTAAAAAAAAACGGACTAGCCTTTCGGCTCTTGTGTCCAGGGCGTAACGCTTAGGATTGAGAAATCTCTGTCCGGGCTCCAGCCACCCAACGTCACGCCTAAGGCGTGGCGTGCCGTGTAACGGGGAAGGTTTCCGCAGCCCAGTGATCGTTCACTGCGGTTCCCCTAAGGATCATTATCGTGGTGGCTCGCCAGTATACCTGCACTGTCACCTGGTAGCACAAATCCTATACTATAGGTACATGCATTCAGGCACCGGGTGGTTCTCAAGACGGGATTGCTGCGTCCATTGCTTCCTCCCCCCACCCCCGAGACCAGTGGCCTCTCGGCAATGTAATGGACCTCGGACCCGCCGCGGGGGCTGTGCCCCATGCGTTCGCCCGCCAGTGTATTCTTAATGGGAATGTATTGGCGGTTTACACACTACGACAGTCCTTTGGGCCACAATTCTTATGCATATGCCAGGGTCAGGTCGACCAGAAACAAATAAAAATAACAAAAACTAAATACCAAAAGAAACATTCTCAACACTGTTTTATTAATACAATTTTTAAAAGTTACGCACCGCAATTTGGCTTGGAGAGTTTCAATGGTTTACTTAAACAAAATACTAGATCTAGCGTATGACGCAATGTCTATGAAATTATTATTTTTTTCATTTTTGATGTTTGCATTATCCTTTTAAGTAAAAGTAACCACATGTTTTAATTATGTAATGGATTTACGTCGCTATTGAGAATATTCTTTAATAGGCGACTGTATACACTCTATAAATTAAATTATACGAATTAAAAAAAAACAAGTTAGGCTTATAAATGATTACTTTCAAATACCGGGTACCATAAGCTTGACAGCAACAATATAAAATAAAAACTAAATACCGAAAGAAACATTCTCAATACTGTTTTATTGATACAATAAGCAAGAACAAAAATTAAATACAGAAAAAATCTTTCTCAATTTAGTTTTTATTGCATTGAAATATTATTTTCTATTTTGTTAAATATTATTTACCTTTTTTATTGTTTTGTATTTATGTGTTTTTTTTCTTTTAGATAGTATATTACTGTTAATTTAATATTATTAATAACAAGTCAAGTCAACACAACTGTTCGCTACATTTTAATATCGAATTAAAAAGTCTCTTTAAAAAACCCGGACTAGCCTTTCGGCTCTTGTGTCCAGGGCGTAACGCTTAGGATTGAGAAATCTCTGTCCGGGCTCCAGCCACCCAACGACATGCTGAAGTCGTGGCGTGCCGTGTAACGGGGAAGGTTTCCGCAGCCCAGCACTCGTTCACAGCGGTGCCCCTAAGGATCGTTATCGTGGTGGCTCGCCAGTATACCTGCAATGTCACCCGGTAGCACAAATCCTATACTATAGGTACATGCATTCAGGCACCTGGTGGTTCTCGAGACGGGATTGCTGCGTCCATTGCTTCCTCCCCCCCCCCGCAAGACCAGTGGCCTCTCGGCAATGTAATGGACCTCGGACCCGCTGCGGGGGCTGTGCCGCATGCGTTCTCCCGCCAGTGTATTCTTAATGGGAATGTATCGGCGGTTTACGCACTACAACATTCCTTTGGGCCACAATTCTTATGCATATGCCAGGGTCAGGTCGACCAGAAACAAAAAAAAATAACAAAAACTAAATACCGAAAGAAACATTCTCAACACTGTTTTATTAATACAATTTTTAAAAGTTACGCACCACAATTTGGCTAGGAGAGTTTCAATGGTTTACTTAAACAAAATACTAGATCTAGCGTATGACGCAATGTCTATGAAATTATTTATTTTTTCATTATTGTTGTTTGCATTATCCTTTTAAGTAAAAGTAACCACATGTTTTAATTATGTAATGGATTTACGTCGCTATTGAGAATATCCTTTAATAGGCGACTGTATACACTCTATAAATTAAATTATATGAATTTTAAAAAAAAACAAGTTAGGCTTATAAATGATTACTTTCAAATACCGGGTACCATAAGCTTGACAGCAACAATATAAAATAAAAACTAAATACCGAAAGAAACATTCTCAATACTGTTTAATTGATACAATAAGCAAGAACAAAAATTAAATACCGAAAAAAATCTTTCTCAATTTAGTTTTTATTGTATTGAAATATTATTATCTACGCTTTTTTTATTATTTACCTTTTTATTGTTTGGTATTGTGTTTTTTTTTCTTTTAGATAGTATATAATTGTTAATTTAATAGGCTTATTTTGAATAACAATTCAAGTCAACACAACTTTTGGCTACGTTTTAATACCAGACGCTTGACAGTTACAATTATTATGTATATGCCAGGGTCAGAAACAATTAAAAAGAACAAAAACTAAATACCGAAAAGAAACGTTCATTGTATTTATTGTAATAGTCTCTTTTCTTTCTCTTAACAAAACATATTGTAGTCGTTCGTTTCTCCGTCATTTTGACGGGCATAACCACTAGTATTTATATAATTTTCAAATACTTTTTACAGTTTCATCATTTCAAAGTTATAAATTGTAAGCTATTTATTTTTAATGAAAAAAAAAAAAAGAAATAATAATATGAGCTCAAATAAAACGGGCTAATTATCTCCCTTTAACAAAAAAATGTTTCCACATTTGATTCAATAGTGATGCCGAACAAGTTCTGTTTTGTAATATAACAAATATTACTGATTATTAGACCTAAGGCTTTGCAACCAAAATTGAAACAAAAATAGACAAATTGCTAGGAACACACCAGGCAAACGATTCACATTGATTTATTAAAACCTTTTGTTAAGGCAATTTTTTTATCTATTAATTCTTACAATATGTTTCCTTTTCAGTTTTTTAATCAATGTGAATCGTTTGCCTGGTGTGTTGCTAGTAGTTTGTCTATATTTGTTTCAATTTTGGTTGCAAGCTTCTTTTTCTTTTTTTGACAACCAGCATAAAATCGACTTTCCACAAAAGAGTGTGATAAGAATGCAATACAAAATTGTTGCCGAAAACTCACAGACCTAGAGAAACTAATAGATTTTCTCCCAAAGAATTGCATTTGCTTTTCAAAAACTCGAGGACTTCTGCTAACCAACGCACCTCTGTGTCTCTGTGTGCAGTAGCCATCGCTTGTAGTCCTCGTCAATGAACAATATTTATTTTGCAACATAGTACACTAGTATAATAAAGGCATAGATATTGTCAAAGACAACACAAGAAAATTCTAAAATGGCAAACAATAAGAAATGATATAGAGACAATAATAGTAGTACTTATTTTTGTATACCACACCGAACCTAAGTGGTTTGATTTTACTACAACCTCCTTAGATGTAGATCTTTTTTTAAGTGGAGGATTATTAACGATTTTTAAATGGAGCAAGTTGAATTTTAAACATTTAAAAAATGGGCATCCAAATGTGCCCATTTGCGGAAAAAATCTGGGAGGAAGCTGCTTAGGAAAGTCATCTGCTATTCTTAACTGAATGGCATTAACTCCTTTACTTTCAGTTTTTGGTTCAACTTACACCTGTGAACATATTTTATCGCACATCAAAGCTGTTTTAAGCATACAAAAAGGTCAAATACACTTGACCACTCATTAATTGATACAGACTAATTACATTTAAACGAGTTTTTATGCTCATCTTCTTTAGTTAAACATAAATATAAGTATTTCTAAAACATATTTATTTGTATTATTAATTTAGAAAGGTAAGAGACTTATTTAATAGCACTATAGTATGTAATTTCTGTAATTATTAATGTTTAAATATAAACACCTTAAATGGACAAACAATGTGGGAAATGTTTATTCACAACTGTATAACGTAAATTATTTTAATCCTCTAATAATTAAATCTTGTTATGAATACCATAATGTTAAATTTATATAAAGAAATAATAATTAGTTAATAATAATTGTTACATTACAAAACAGAACTTGTTTGGCATCACTATTGAATCAAATGTGGAAACATTGTTTTAATTAAAGGGAGATAATAAACCCATTTTATTTGAGCTAATATTTTAAATGTTTTTTTTCTTTTATAATAAATAAATGGCTTCCAATTTGTATCTTTGAAATGATCAAACTGTAAAAAGTAATGTAAAATTATATAAATATTATAGACTAAAGAATTCATATGTATATTTTCAAACATTACATTAACTACCCAGTTTGTATAATTACTTCGTATCAATTCGACTCTGCTATAGTTATGTTGGTCATTTGGTCATGTCTGTCATAACTATAAAAAGAAATCTCAGTTAGCCTGAGTTAAAAATATGATGAGCTAATAACTGTTGCTAGATAGTAACCTTTTATGTGATATTTGTATAATACATTTTATATTATTTTTACTATAGGGCGTTTGCAATCAGTGACAAAAAGCATGTGATTTTTCTTTATTTTGTGTAGTGGTGTACAAGTACAATGGCCGCTGTATTAATAAAGCTTCATATAGGCTTGAGCTTTTTTTAAATGATGTTTTGTGTTTTAAGTCTTATTAAGATTTAAGCTGTATTTTGTCTGTTAAATAAAATAGGCTATTTTATTATTATCATAGACATAGATCATAGACGATGTGAGCCTATTAGTGACTTGGCTAGATAGCCTATTCACCAACACTATCACTTGGCATCGTAGCTGCCCTACTTAGCCTACGAAACATTAAAAGTGTAGGCCTATAAAGTGAAATTGAAAGTGTAAATAGGTCTGGCCGGCCCTAGCCTAATCACATTAATCAATTAATCTAAAGTACTACTATTTACCTCCTTATTTTTGAGTAGGATAGCCAATATTCATATGTGAAGTTGGCATGATAAGAAACTTCACCATATGCCATATTTGTTTCTCTATTTAAAAATGACGTCACTAAAAAAAACTTAAGCTCCGCCCATTGCAAACGCTCTATTATAATCTTAATTGGGTGTGACCTTTTGAACTGAAATGATCGTGAACTTCTGTGAAATTTACCCCCATTTTCAAAACCATTTAAAACAAAACCCATTAATAAAAAAACATGCTTTTGGTGCTGTTTGACAATTGATTTCAACAGCCAGTTCTCGTCTTTTAGAAATATACAATGGCTACAAGATTAGAGGAATCCGTTTTTAGCACCAAAAGTGAGTAGGCAATTAATACTCAAAGTGTTAGTCGGGTTAGCCTAAATGTAGCTTTTGTTTATAAAATAAGTTAGTCAAGAGTTGCGTCCTTGGTAACTATAAAAACACAATGCGGAGATTCATAAAAAACAACAACACGAAAATTCTTTTGCATCAAGCAATTAGTTTGGGATTATAAATAGGTGATTCTTCAAATCTGACATTCACAATCCATCGTTTTCTTTTGGCGCCATCTTTTGGAAATGAAAAAAAAATTAATTCTCTACATATTTTTGTACACCCAGTAATGTAGCACACAGACATGTTTCAAAACAAATGATCAAATAAGACAGGAAATGTTCTTCTTTTTTACCTTTTATGCATGCGTAATAGTTAAGACTTGTCAATAATTTAATATAGAGTGTTTCAAATGCATTTTAGGACATCTCAGTAAAACTGAGATAAAAATATTATTAATATTAGCACCTGAAAACATCACAATTTTCTTTATAACTGGATGAGTCCACGCTACCAGTCAATCAAGCTTTACTTTTAGCTTATGATTATTTGAGTACAGGGATCGGTCGGCGGCAGGAATAGAACCCGCGACATGTCGGTTGACAGTCCGGTGAACCAACCACAGGACCAGCCGGCCGCACACCATACTTGTCTATTACTGACCCCTACTTCTTCAAAAAGTCATTACGATTCCTATGTCTTATTAGTATAATAATATGTAGGTCTACTGTTGGGGGATATCAGATATTTAGCAGCACTTGCATTTAAATCACAATTCATCCAAAAACGAATTGATTCAAATAGCTGAGGTGTTATATCAGGTACGTTTGTACCGCCCACTTGCCATTCACGCCCCCAGTAGCCCCCTGGAACGTCTGCGTCCCCCTAAAGCTTCCAACCCCCCCAACCCCCCACCCCCAAGGGGCGATAACGCCCCCGTTGAGTACCTATGGTTTAGATAATAATATATGTTAAAATGTGATTTTTTTAGAGAAAAATCAGACGGAAAATTAAAAAATTGACACTTCACCTCATATTTCTTTTTCCCTAAATAAATGTATAGCTTTCACTCATAATTATTATAAAGTATATCCAAAAACGAACACAATAAATCCAAGATGAAATTAATTGAGTAGTATTTACACAAACAAGATAATATTATCAATCAAAACATTTTCCGAAAACTGAAAAAAAATAATTTTTTTCCCGCTTATTATTACCGAAAGTTAGCACAGAAACTAAGAATGTTTACACTTTGAAATCAAAAACAGGTTCATAAAAAAACTTACTGTCAATAACAAAAAAATTTTTTAGCAAAATTTAAAGAAATAATGCAAAAATTTAGCTTTAAACACGGCGAAATAAACTTAACGCTGTTATCAGCTTGCAATACGGAATTAACAAATGGCTTTGGCGCTCCCAGATGCTTACAGTAGTTAATCAGTAAATGTCCTGTGGTCTGCTCACAATAGCAACACTTTGACCTGTTTTGCATGTCACAGTGCTAATTTGCCTATTTGGCTTTTTTTTTTTAAAATGGATCTGGGCAATTAGCAATAGCTTCTCAACAATAAACCCAAACAAGTTCCAGCTTGCAGACTTTGTATTTGACAGTTCAATGAGAGAAAGAAGAATATGATTTTTTTATTCTTGAGACAAAGCTATAATTTACGTTAATTTAAAGCCTATTCCAAACGTAACATAAACAAAAATTTCTTTGTTTTTTTCAGATTATACATTTGGTTCAGAGACATTCCCGAACCCAAGACCAATTTCAGTAAAGTAAGTATCTGAAAATTTGATCGGCATTGAAATATACTGGTGTATTTTTTTAAAAGCATCTGAAATTTCATTCTAAGGTTTTTTTTAAAGCTTTTTTTGCTAGCTTGTTATTGTTTAGTTACCAATTGATTGATATTTACATTATGTACATCCGATCGATATATAATATGTTTTTGAACACCCTACATGATAAAATTACACAATTCCTGCGAAAAGTAAACATAAAATAGAATGAATATAGAAAGAATTCTTATTTCCCAATTACTGTGGTTAAACACGTCGGCACTAAACTTTCAAATCAAAACCTGCTCAAAAGGACTGAAATTTTTCTTATGGACATTTTGGGTTCAAAAGGTTGTTGAGCTCTGACAGCTTTATCTAAATAGGGTATAAAAATTTAATTTGAAGAGCTGGGTCTATTTTTGTGTGTGTGTGTGTATGCAGAGAGAGTGTATCCTAAATATTGGATGAAGTCAAGATATGAGTGGCAGGGGGGGGGGGGGTGTCTCTTTGGTTGAAAGTATTGACAGAGCCGACTTCCGTCTTTCAGATTCTCTGTTGAAGATGATGGGAGCTCAGGCCATTCATCGAGCATGAGCCACTTCTCTACCTCCATGTCCTGTTCCGTTAAAGACAGGCAGTCGTCCAGCGCAGGTTCCCAGAGGTCCATCCCAGTTTTCTCCGACTACTGCTGCAGCATGAAGACCTTGCTGCCTTGCCAGGGCTTCGTGCGGGAATCAGGGTCTATAGGTCAGCACATTTTTCTTATTGCATCACTCTTATGTTCTTTGGAATTATTACTATTTATAGTGTAACCTATGGCGCATGGTGGGTGAGCGGTAGTGTGTTAGGCTGGCGTAACGAAGGTCCTAGGTTCAAATCCTGGTGAAGGCTAGAAGTTGTTCTCGGGTCTGGAGGGTGTCCCTGAGTTTACCCAGCTCTGATGGGTAACACTTTTTTGGGGGTAAAGTAAAGCCGGCTGGGCATTGTGCTGGCCATACAATCTCCTAGTATACAATGGCCACAGAAACGAGTGAATGTTGCTTCACAGCCCTATTATAAATTTGGTCAGACAGGATACTTTACTTACTAAATTTACTAAAGTTCTGGGAGGATATAGCAGCAGAGAGTGTGCGATTCTGTCTCAATGGCCATTGGTTCGAATCATGTTTTTGTGTATGTGTGTATCTAGTTCACTGTGCATTGGTTAACAAATCAATTGGTTTTACCTTGTATCAGTTTAGGGAGAATGTGTAAGTTATTCTGGAAGAACTAACCCCTCATTCAATGTCAAATCATTAGGCCCAGCAAGAAATTATTTATCCCCAATTTGGCTAGTTTTGCATTCCAAATAATGAATTCACCTTTTGAATTCATATTTTTTTTTTAAGTTACCCACTTTTCAGATAGCATAATTATAATATGGAGTTAGTATTTAAGGCAATTATTTTATTCCATGCCATCACCAATTAAAATGATTTTGCCCAAAAGTTTCATTTTTTAAGACAATTAATTTCATAACAGGACAGCTGCCATTTTGCTACAATTGTCGACAACTCAAAGAGATTATTCTATATAAAAAAAGTCTTTACATAAAAACTTCTAGTCAAAGAAACCATGTTGATCAAAGCTTATTTGTTTTGTTTTCTTTAAAGTTAAAAAGCTCTTATATTCTTTAAAACACTGATGTATAAATAGGATTTTATTATATTTTGCAGCCCAGAATTTGTATGATTATCGGAGCGGCTGCATGATGAAGCTTGTCCTGAACACCGACCTGATACTGGACAGCTTCCAGAACACTTACTGGCAGACGCGGCTGGCCATCTTGCATTACATGATCCTTCACAACAAGGATGTTTACATAGTCAAGAAGGTATCCTTGTCTTGTATAATCTATTGCAGGGATCAGCAACCTGCGGAACCCATGCCAGACTTGGCATAGTGGTTTTCAATGGCACGCGGAAGACACCCCCCCCCCCAAATATACAAGAAATTGAGTGCTAGAGCAGGATGACTTTTAGGCTGTTGGCACGCTGAATGAATTAGAAATCCTACTTTGGCACACTGTTATCAAAAGATTGCCGACCCCTGATTTATTGAATGATAGCTGTTCCTCTAAAGTTTGAAATTCTCTTACTCCACTCAGTTCTTTATTATAGAAAGAATTCTTATTTGTCCAGTTACTATTTAGATTATTGCATTATAACCTGCTCTAAAGGACTGAAACTTTTCTTATGGACATTTTGGGTTCAGAGGTTGTTGAACTCTGACAGCTTTATCCAGTTGTATGGCCAGGGAATCATCAAATCTGAGTAGATTCTTGACCGTAGAAAAAAGCTTGTGTTTACCAGGTTATAAGTAAAAAAAAAAGTAAAGTATCCTTCAGACCAAATTGATCATAGGGCCGGTGAAGCAGCGTTTACCAGTTTCTGTGGCCACTGCATACTATGTGATTCAATGATTGCGTGGCCAGCAAAATGCACAGCCTCCTTAAATTTACCCCAACTCAGGCCAGGTAGTCATCAGAGCTTGGTAGACTCAGAGGCACTCTCCAGACCCGGGAAAAAATTCCAGACCAGCCGGTCCTGTATAGCAGAGTGTTGAACCCTTTTAGTTGAAATGTAAATTAAAGTCTTTTCTCTTTTACGGTGCAGTTCACTTTGAAATGTATGATTGTGCTTGATTAATCTATGCATAGGGTTACCATAAGTGCTCAGATGAAAAAGAGGACACATAAAATGTTCATCAAATCCGGTTACCAGCCCGTAGCCGGTTTCTAGGGTTACGCCAATTTTAAGTGTTGTACAAATAAAAGTAAAGTTAAAGACCAAGTGAACAGCTTTTTCTCAAAGGGACGAGATTTGTAGAAGTCTCATACGGAAGTGACGTGTTAGAAGGACAATAAATAAACAAAACACGACCCACAAAATCTATATTTAACCATTTTGTTAAAAAATAAGACCGGGAAAAGATTTAAAACACGTGAAAATATTCATTTTTCCTTGTCGGAATTCCTTCTCTGCCGTCACTTTCCTTTGTTGCCATATCAAATGGCTACAAGATTTGGATTTTTCATACACACATTTAAGTGCTAATATTGAACTAATTACTAGAAAGTTATGTTTAATATTTTGCATAAATGATTTTATTAGCATTTGGGTAGGGAATACACTATTTACTATCAAAATAAACGTTTATCTCAATTTTGATAAAAAGCTGTTTACTTGGTCTTTAAGCTACATAAAATAATCTCTTACTGTTAATGGTTTCAAATTCAATTTTAAACTTTATTGAGTAAGTTTCAGTACCATTACATTACACTGATTGTACACAGAAATAAAACAGTGACCAACTTACAAAACAACAACCTTACCATTGAGCTAAATATTGCTAGAGCGCGCATTAAGTTCACAGACTAGAATAATAATAATATAATACTATTTTGTAATCTCTGTTCCATGAATAATGAATTAAACATGCATTCCAGCAATATTTAGCTCACTGGTAAGGTTACTAAGGCATTCTAGTAAATAACAGAGAAAAGTAAATAAGAATGTATCGATAGGGAACGGATGGGCAAAAACCCGGACAAAAGCCATATTCCTGGAAAGCCTCCCGGACAGGGCCCTAAAAAGAGGAAACATGTCTGGGGGAACCCGCATGCATGGTAACCCTATCTATGTATGCATGTATTGATTGTACATTGTGTGAGTAACATGTTTGAATTATGAAAAATATTTTTTTCTTTTAAATTTCTTAAACTCTATTGTAAAGCAAGTTTACTCAGAAATAATAAAGATTATTATTATTGTTAACTATTTTTGTTTCAATTATATCTTTCTTTCCCAGTTGTTTGAGATTCTTACTGAAAATCTGACCATGTCTGAGATCACCAGCATGTTCACTGAGTTTCTAGTTGGTAAGTAAATTTAGTCTTGTTTGCCCCCTAGAAAACCTGCAGACGTTAAAACCATTCAAGTCTAATTTAAGGTTGTGTGATGGGGCACAATGGCGTAGCATTACGGCTGGGATACCGAACGTCCTGGGTTCGAATCCTGATGAGGGCTAAGATCTGTAGGGTGTCTACCCAGCTGAGTCTACCCATCTCTGATGGGTACCTAATTTTAGTTTTGGTAAAGTAAAGGTGTCTGGGCATTGAACTGGCCACCCAATCCCCTAGTATTGCATGGCCACAGAAACTGGTAACTCGGCTTCACCATCCCTAAGGATCAATTTCGTCTGGCGGGATACTTTACTTTTTACTTTAAGGTTATGTAAGGTAATAATAGAGATAAAGAAAAAATTTCTTATACCTAGGCATGGACAATGGCTTAATAGTATGTCCCGCCCCCCTGTGTTGTTGCAAACTTTCTTTAACAGAGGCAAAGTAAAATTGTTTAGATGTTATGTACTCATTTTGTATTCTTAGCCTCAACATATGCAGAAATGAAGAAACAGGTGGACAGGGAGGTTTTGAACCTGTTGGCATTTACTGCATCGCAGACGCTCCGGGGCCAGTATGAGAAAGTAAGCTATTGTTATGTTCTGTGTTTTCTGTTGTCCATCTGGTTCACTATGAAATATTTCACTCAAGCCACTCGATGAACTTTTAAAGAAGACTTTAAGGCTTGAACTTTTTTTAACAACATTTATAACAATGGTAGATAAAAAGTAGCTTCTTAATCAGTAAGCAAAAACAACCAACTACACTATGCATCCTTTATATAGGTTTTTGTGCAGAAATGGATCAAAGTGGGTTACCCAAAAAATTTTCAGAACGCAATTCTAACACAAATAATCCCTCTGCCATAATTAAATATAAATAAATACCTGTAGACAAATCATTGATACAATTCTAAATTTAATAGGAAAACTATTTAAACATGGTATACACATAAAACAATATAAACAATAAACTTTTTAGCATTGGTAAAAATATTAAAAAAACAGCAGTTGTTTGTTGCTGCCTTGTGATCAACATTGTCCAAACATTTCTTTACCGCTTTCAGTCTTAAAATAACATACACAGTGAACCCTCGTTTATCGCAGTAGACAAGTTCCGAGACCGGCTGCGATAGCTCTGCAGAGTAGGGTCACCATATTTATAGTATTTATTTAACGTCTATTTGGACTTTTAAAACCCTCGCTTTACGTGCTGTTAACAAACCACCATTTACAGTAACGTACAGATATCTACAGTATGTACATACAGTAAACATGCACAAATGTTTAGCAATAAAGCAGTAGTTGTATGTATTACGGTACTGTACAATTTTTTTTTAAATTCCGGAAAATCTGCATTATATTTTCTTATTTTAAATAATGAAAAAAATCAGCAAAGTCGAGAATTCGTGAATGTTGAACTGTGGAGTAGTGAGGGTTCACTGTAATACATTATATAATATAGCTGATATTTGATCTTACAACAAATACATAAAAATTCACTAACAGCAACAGTGAAAAATAATAATAATATGGATCAAGAAATTATACAGGGACACCCAAATAAATTTTCAGTGTGGCTTATATTCATGAACTTCAATTTGACCCGCATTTTGCCTTTGGATTCATACATGCGGCTTATACACAGGTGCGGCTTATTATTGAGATTTTATGGTAAATTCACGTTCACATTCTTTTCTTATTGTCAGAACACAGCAGGGGACAGGCTGGCTCATGTGTCGTACATGCCCCTGGAGATTGTGGACTACAACAAGAAGCTGGTCAAGGACAGCAAGAGCCGGTCCAAGGAAGACTACTGGGAGACCCTGATCCGCAGGCTCAGGCTTCGGCACTCGGAGGTCCCGCCGAGGTTCTCCCACGTGACAGTCATGAGGACCTACAGGCAAGCGGAAATGGAGGAGGCGGGAGGCAAAGTGAGTAGCTCTTTGTGTTTGTTCTAATACCATAAAGTGTTGGGCAATCATGTGGTCTAGCGGTGGTGCATTGGATGAAGTGCTAAAGGTTTCTGGCTTGAAACAAGGTAAAGAACAAGGATGCTGCCATAGTCTGGAGAGTCCCATTGAGTCTAAACAACTGTAATTGGTACTTAACATTAGTTTTGTAAATAAGGCGGCTGGCCATTGTGCTGGCTACACAATCCCCTTGTATATTTTGGCTAAAGAAACTGGTAAAAGCTGCTTTTTAAGTCTGATTGTAATAATACTTTACTATTTTTTTTTAGCGCCTACTATTATTTAATCCTTTTTGTTCACTTTGCTCTTGCTGCAGACATTGTATGGGGCTGAAACTTGTCACATAGACTTATTGCAGATGACAACAATTTCTTTCTAACATTCAGCCCTTCAACCCTACCCCCCGCCCCCTTCCAACTTCTATGACCCACAAAATATTTTATGTTAATAAAGTAAATTTTATACGTTTAAAGTTAATAAAGTATTTTATGTAAATAAAAATAGTTTTTCTGTTTTCAGTAGAAATGAAAAAGGAAGAAAAAGTTTTAATTTATATAAAAAAAATATTTAGTATGGGTTGTTGTTTTTTTACTTGTATTGCAATTTTGTGAAGCCTTCTGTGTTCAAAATTCTTGTCTGCAATGACAAAAAACATGAATTATTTCTTCTTATCAACAGATGCTGTGGGACCCAATGCATGTAGAAGACTCATTCTTTGACGGCATTTACACGCTGAAGATCACTGAAATAACCCCGTCCATCAGGCGATCCCTGCTGTCGGAGACGGTCGGCCCGGAAATGCCAAGCGTCAGCGGGCGTTACAGCCGGATGGACACTGTGCTCGGCCAGGCGCCATTGTTTCTCCAGACGAACATTTCGCCAGAGTCGAACATTTTCAAGAGAAGATTGTCAATGCTGGTAAGTGGATTATATGGGGTAGAATTACCTTTGTTACACTGTTTAAAAAGAGATGAAAACAGTTTGTTGAAATAAAAATTTGCACACTCATAAACAGTATAAAAAATACTACTCTTTATGACATTTTCTTGCTAATTAAAAAGTAGTAAGGCATATTGATCGTAGTTAAAATTTATGTTATGTAATTGATTTTCCTTGCTTGTTCAGGCAACCCGTTTAATCATTGAATATAAATCAAACTTTAGAAAAAAATTGTGCGTGTAATTTTTTTTTAACATCCGAAATTATTCTAGGGAATGATTGGAATCTTCTTTTTCTTTTTACATGTGAAAACTTATTTCCAAAATTAATGTGAAAACTTTTTTCCAAAATTAATATGAAAACTTATTTCCAAAATTAATGTGAAAACTTTTTTCCAAAATTAATGTGAAAACTTATTTCCAAAATTAATGTGAAAACTTTTTTCCAAAATTAATGTGAAAACTTTTTTCCAAAATTAATGTGAAAACTTATTTCCAAAATTTATATGAAAACTTATTTCCAAAATTTATGTGAATAATTTATTTCAAATAATACATTTCATCATTTTACATATTTGTTCTTGTTACCCAAATTGTCTAGTTACATTTTTTAAATTAGCATTTTTTTTCTTCTTTCTTGTCCCTACCCCAATTTAAAGACAGAAGATATTTTACTGAAACACTTGTTGAAATACCTGCCCAAGGAATCACACTCCAAGGCTAGGAACGTTGCAAAGGAATATTTGTATTGCCAGGTAAGCTTTTCCCATTGAGGGTTTTGGCTATTTATTATATTTGGCTGCTGTGGGGGTTTCTAAAACTTCACTGATCATTTTGGGGGTCGGTGGTATGCTTGAACAAAAAATGAATAAATTCCAGTGCAGATGGCACATATCTGGTGCAGAGACAGCTTGGCCAGTGCAAAACTCACCCATCTTTTTACATGAATGAACTGTGAATTTAATGTTCTTTGTAGGCCTACTAGATCTAGATCCATTGCTGCAAATTGTCTTAAAAATTAAAACGTAGGCCTACCTACATTTTAGATAGATAGGCATGTTCCTCTTTTTTTTTTTTTTAAATAAAAGATTGTTAGATAAAGAGTGTTCCTCTTTTTTGTTGAATAATCCTCTTTCATCTTTTTCATCAAGATTGTTCCTCTTTTGAGTCCTTAGGGGTAGGCATGTCTGCCCTTCACCGCAGCTGGGATAAGGGCCGCCAACTATAAGTCTCTAGAGTCCCTCTGTCCTAAGCCTCTCTAGTTGGTTGGTTGTGGGGATGTTAAACAAAAACCGGAATACCGGTTTTGAAACCGAAACCGGTTTGTTTATTGCTTGATAATCATGACTTCAAGTAGTACAATCATTGTTTTTTAGAAATTAGATTAAGCTTATAGTTTAGGAAGAAGTTGTATGTACAGGCTCAGATCTAACCTACTATAATCTCCCCCCCCCCCCACACACACATTATTTACCCCTCTCTACCTTGATAACACACTGCTGTGAGGTTTTATTTTTATAACAACACTTTAGTAGGCTTAATGATCCTAATGATTGGAAAGTAATAGAATTAGATTATCTATGTTCATCATTAAATTGAATTCATCATTAAATCTTTTATTTAAAATAATAATAATTCGCATTTATAATTAATTATCATCGTAGTCTAAAGTCTATAATTTAAAAAAAATGTCTGGAAAATGTCTGGAATGTGATTTTCCAAAAAGAGTATGAACCCTGAATAGAAACTGAGTCAGAATCAGGTCTTGTAACCCAGGAATGAGAAAAAAAAAAGTTTTTTTGGTGAGCACAAACAGAAAATCTTTTTTTTTTTATCATCTATAGAGCATTTGCACTAGGAATGGCTTAGCTTCTAGATCATGTAACTATGTAAATAGAAGCCATGGTGAAGACATGATGAAATACAATTGTTCTTTACCAAGTCTATTTTAAACAAAAAATATAAGGAATTTGTTTACAGAAATTTGGATATTTATCTGTGATACTAGTCTGTAGTAGTCTATCCACAAATTAAAGAATATTTGAGGCTTTTATAGTTTTTCAATAGCTCTTGTGAAACATTTCACAGCATGCCTAATGCTTTACTTTTAGATAGTAAGTTTAGATAGACTAACTCTCGACAATAGACATCCTCTATTAAATACTCTGCACTTGCGGAACCTATTCCATTGATTTTTAATGGTTTAAATTGTAGCTCTGAATGTTTATTTTAATGGCATGACAGTGTTTTATATATTTTTTTTTACTTCATATTGTTAAAATGATGATATTAACAAATATAACTATAATATACTATATAGTAATACAGCTGCCATTGTTCACCCCTACACGAAATAAACAAACAACAATTGCTTTTTGTCAGGTGATCACAAATGTATTCAATGAACCTCACTGAACTATATCAACAAATTACAAATTTGCTCAAGTTTCTTTTTCTTATCTTTTTTTTTTTAAAACCTCTACAGGCTAAAGTTGCTAGACAGTTGTGCCATTTGATTTGGAGCTTACGGGGCAGTGAGCTCTCTGGGCAGCTTGAGGATGCTCTTCTTCCTAACTTGTAAGAAATAAAACTGTACAATATACAGCAGCTAAACACCTTTTCGACAGATTAAAAAAGTACCCTTGGGACGAAACTGATCATAGGGCTGGTGAAGCAGCATTCACCGTAGCCACGGCATACTAGGGGATGCTAATGCCCAGCCCCTTTGAACTTCTCCCCAACTAATGTCAGGTACCCATCAGAGCTGGGTAGACTCAGTGACACCCTCAAGTCCCGGGAATAAAATCCTAGCTTCCACCAGGATTTGAACCCAGAACCTTCGGATCGCCAGTCGAACACACTCAGCCACCGTGCACCACAGACTTACCTGATCTTAAAAAATAAATAAACAAAATGTGTCAAAGAAGATATTATCAAGTCCTGCACCCGTCTTTGCATTCCAGTCTATTCTAGAATTTAGTGCATTTCCATAAGAGTTTTAAATGTTGTTGAATTTCTTGGTTTCCCTAACCAGTTCAGGCAAAACCCCATTCCATGTTCCAACTATTAAGATAATTACAAAAGAATTCGCTCCGAGATATATGTTTTCTTTACTTCCTTTAAAACAAAAGATGCCAGTTTGTATAATTATTTTTGTGTGTGTGCTTACACAGGCAGCTTCCAGGTACGAACGACGAGTATGAACTGTTCCAGTTATTTGAAAGATTTTACCTGACAGTTAGTGACCTGGGCTATCCATTACCTATAGGTACAGACTTTATGTTTTTGAGTTTCATTGTTGTGATTTGAATGTCTCTGTTACTTAATTGTTGTTTTTTCTAATTGTACAAACTTTTTTTTTACTTCATGTTTTACATACAAGGGGGCATTGTGGCAGATTGACAGCGCTTTCGGCTGGCGTACCGACGGGTTCAAATCCTGGTGAGAGCTAGGATTAGTTCCCGGGTCTAGAAGGGCGTCTCTGAGTCGACCCAGCTCTGATGGGTACCTGAATTTAGTTGGGGGTAAAGTAAAGGCGGCTGGGCATCGTGCTGGCCACACAATCTCCTAGTAGAGTGCCGTGGCCACAGAAACTGGTGAACGCTGCTTCACTGGCCCCACGGATCAAATTGGTCCGACTGGATTTATGGAACATCCCTTTTCACTCCTCTTATTTTTCTGCACTTCTGATGGCATTGCCCACATTTACCCTCCAATCTTCTCTCCTCCCCCAGTCTATCTCCTCTTATTTTTCTGCACTTCTGATGGCATTGCCCACATTTACCCTCCAATCTTCTCTCCTCCCCCAGTCTATCTCCTCTTATTTTTCTGCACTTCTGATGGCATTGCCCACATTTACCCTCCAATCTTCTCTCCTCCCCCAGTCTATCTCCTCTTATTTTTCTGCACTTCTGATGGCATTGCCCACATTTACCCTCCAATCTTCTCTCCTCCCCCAGTCTATCTCCTCTTATTTTTCTGCACTTCTGATGGCATTGCCCACATTTACCCTCCAATCTTCTCTCCTCCCCCAGTCTATCTCCTCTTATTTTTCTGCACTTCTGATGGCATTGCCCACATTTACCCTCCAATCTTCTCTCCTCCCCCAGTCTATCTCCTCTTATTTTTCTGCACTTCTGATGGCATTGCCCACATTTACCCTCCAATCTTCTCTCCTCCCCCAGTCTATCTCCTCTTATTTTTCTGCACTTCTGATGGCATTGCCCACATTTACCCTCCAATCTTCTCTCCTCCCCCAGTCTATCTCCTCTTATTTTTCTGCACTTCTGATGGCATTGCCCACATTTACCCTCCAATCTTCTCTCCTCCCCCAGTCTATCTCCTCTTATTTTTCTGCACTTCTGATGGCATTGCCCACATTTACCCTCCAATCTTCTCTCCTCCCCCAGTCTATCTCCTCTTATTTTTCTGCACTTCTGATGGCATTGCCCACATTTACCCTCCAATCTTCTCTCCTCCCCCAGTCTATCTCCTCTTATTTTTCTGCACTTCTGATGGCATTGCCCACATTTACCCTCCAATCTTCTCTCCTCCCCCAGTCTATCTCCTCTTATTTTTCTGCACTTCTGATGGCATTGCCCACATTTACCCTCCAATCTTCTCTCCTCCCCCAGTCTATCTCCTCTTATTTTTCTGCACTTCTGATGGCATTGCCCACATTTACCCTCCAATCTTCTCTCCTCCCCCAGTCTATCTCCTCTTATTTTTCTGCACTTCTGATGGCATTGCCCACATTTACCCTCCAATCTTCTCTCCTCCCCCAGTCTATCTCCTCTTATTTTTCTGCACTTCTGATGGCATTGCCCACATTTACCCTCCAATCTTCTCTCCTCCCCCAGTCTATCTCCTCTTATTTTTCTGCACTTCTGATGGCATTGCCCACATTTACCCTCCAATCTTCTCTCCTCCCCCAGTCTATCTCCTCTTATTTTTCTGCACTTCTGATGGCATTGCCCACATTTACCCTCCAATCTTCTCTCCTCCCCCAGTCTATCTCCTCTTATTTTTCTGCACTTCTGATGGCATTGCCCACATTTACCCTCCAATCTTCTCTCCTCCCCCAGTCTATCTCCTCTTATTTTTCTGCACTTCTGATGGCATTGCCCACATTTACCCTCCAATCTTCTCTCCTCCCCCAGTCTATCTCCTCTTATTTGTACCCTGCAAGATTGACTTTGCGAGTCTTTGTGATTTTGGCACATCGTCCAGATTTGGGCTTTTTTTTTTGTTATTACCTGGAGGTCATCGAATTGCTGGAACTGCTTGGCTAATTTCTGACTTAGCATTATGTGGTCTTTTTTTCGTACAGATAATTTTTTTAGCTTGCATAGTCTCATAGTCAGAATTAATTATGTACTTAATGTTGAGTGTAAGTTTAAGCAACTTAAAGGTTAAGTTTTTTGTCACATTCTAATATGATATAGTCAAATGACACTTTTATTTGAAACCATGTTTTTCTAACATGACAAAGTCCAGTTAGTAACCATAGTAAAGCTAATTATTAAATGAACTTTATTTATGTCCTATTAGTAAAGTTATCCTGTTGGACCAAGCGAGTCCAAAGGGCCGGTGAACGGGTCGTCCCACAGTTTCCAAGTGGCCAGCACAATGCCCAGATACCTTTACTTATTCCCAAATAATGACACTCTCAGCTAGGAAAGAAATCCTAGCCTTTACCAGGATTTGAACCCAGAACCTTTGGTATGTCAGTCAAGGGCATTGCCTCACAGCCATTGTGACCCTTTGTTCTATTACTCAGCTCTAAATCGCTGTGTTAAGTGATAAGCAACCTCTTTATAACAAAGTAAACCTTAATGTAAATGAATTTTTTACTCTGCAGAAAAATAAAGAAGTTAAGGTTAAAATGAACCGGTTTCAGGTTTTTAAAAGTTTTTAATGATTTAGACAAACAAAGGTTTCCCCTTTTTAAAATTGTTGATTTATCTACCGGTAATACTTTTCTTTGTTGAAGATTATTAAAATAATTTATCAGTATTGAAATAGTCTAGTGCTAATGTTATATATTATATATTTATATTTCTTTATTCAAAAGGATTCTCCAGTTTTCTAACTGCACTTGGCTTTAAGTGTCTGGACTTACAGTAAGTTTAATGACAATTTCTTATATCATAAATTATTATTCTGAACAAATGCTTATATGTACTATTTCTTCTCGAGTGACATTCGGTATGGAATGTTTTACCTGAACAAACCAGGAAAACCAGTAACTTAACATCATTTAAAACATTAATAAAGACGCAAGACTAGATTTCGACCATGGATGAGCATAGGACACAATAATCTTCTTCATAGAAGGACCGTCCGTAATATATAAGATAAGAAGTTAGAAGATATTCATCTTAAGTCAAATTCACTATCTCATCAAGAAAGTTAACATACCAATGATGAAGAAGTTAATAACTAATTATTTATATTGTTTACTTTAAAATAAAACAATGGGAATTTTTAAAAATATTTCCCTTCTGTTTGTCATTTTCTTTGCTTGCTTTTTCTTTCAGCCTATTTTTTCAATATGTCGACAATCATATATTGGTTTTGACCCCAGACTTCATTTTACAGATTCTAAAAGGTAAATTTTGATGGCTTATTGGTCACATTGATTATAAAGTCTCAACCCAATAACACTATAACAGGACAAAATAACATGCTGTTTTATCTTATATGATATCTCAACAAGCATGACAAACATGAATAGCGAAGATAAATAAATAATTTTTTTGGCAACAAATCCAACAGAATTGTCTTTTCTCTTACTTCCGTTATGTTCAGAATACCAATAATAGTTTAGATGAGTATTTACATTTTAAATGAGTTTTGAAAGCTGTGTGTGTTTATTTCGAAGGATGTACTTATATTATATCTGAAATTTTCAGTCAACCAATCATGTTCTTGTCCCAGTGTTATTGCATGGCATACACTGTATGTACAGTTAAAACAAATTGGTCCAAGGTCTCACCCTAGAATAAACTGCCAGTATTTTGAGTCTTGGTTCTTGGTGTTAGCTGGGGAAGGGGGGGGGGGGGGGGAAAGAATGTGAAGAGGAGGCTGTACATTGAGCTTGTCATGAAAACTGTTAAAGCCTTATGTACTAAAACCATGTGATAAGACAGGGGTCGGCAACCTTTTGATAACAGTGTGCCAAAGTAGGATTTCTAATTCATTCAGTGTGCCAACAACCTAAAAGTCATTCTACTCTAGCACTAAATTTCTTGTAGAAGAGACTTGAATAGACTTTTACAGCCTCTTCCGCATGCCATTGAAAATCCCTCTGTGTACCAAGTTCGGCACACGTGCCTTAGGTTGCCTACCCCTGTTCTAAGAGATACTTTATCAATCCTCAACGCAAAAATAATTAGAATGTGACTTACTTTAATGTTTAGGTTTGATTTCAAAAAGGCTAAACAAAGAACACACATTTTTTATTTATCATAATTGACAACAAATGTGAACTTATTATACGGTTTTGAATTTCTATCTGACTTTCTCTCCTAAAATCTTTCTGCAGATCTACCAGATGATTCTGATGAAGAAATTCCATTGGTAAAATACCAGATTATTTCACGATTGCCACAGGTAATATTATAAATTAGCACAATTCTTAATTGTTTTATATTTTTAATGATGACTTGAAAGTTGGTACAGAAGGAGCAATGATGAAGGCTTGGTCCAATGTGTTCCACAGTCTAACGGATGACGCAGAAAAATTATATTTGTAAACGTCAGTGCGTGTGTTGAACACACAGTTTGAGCTGATGACCTCTGGTAGAGCAGGACATTTGTCAGATGCGACCTCAGCCAAAGCATACATTACATGGGAGTTTTGTGTCCAGAAGAACGACTAGTTATCTTCAGAACTTCATGTAATCTATTGAAGTAGTAACATCTAAAAAATTCACACCCTACATGTTTCAGATGCTGCTTTTATTCAGATGGGAGCACAGTGTTGCCTGTCATATTAAAGGTCCTGAGTTTGTATCCTGGTGAAGGCTAGGATTTGTTCCCCCGTGTCTGGAGGATGTCCCTTCGCTCTACCGATGTGGCTGGGCATTGTGCTGGTCACATATATGGATGATGTAACCACAATAAAATGTGAACGCTGCTTTACAGGCCCTTTGGATTAAAGCGGACGGAAACGGATACTGACTTACTTGACCTGTATGCAGAAAATTGCTCCATTCTATGTTGCTGACACCCTTCAAATTAAGAAATTCATATATATTCACGCTAATGATACAAACCAATAATAACTGTTTTGTGTCCTTCAGTTAGTTCACCAAGGCTGTTAACAGATCGGCTGGGTTCTAGCCCTGCCGCCGACCAATCCCTTCTGTTCTGCAGGAGTTTGGGCCTAGTGGACGTAATAATCATCTATATAGAAGGAACGTCTGTAAAACTGTCAATAACTTGATGTTATAAAAGATTTTTTTTGTCGTGTTGTAAACTTAATTTTCTGATTTTCTAACTAATGGAATGGAATAATTCTTTAAAATTTTGCTTTCTACTAAATTGCAGCCCTTTGCTGATGAATGTTTTGAAAGGTGGGACAACCCTATTTCTAAAGAACGCAAAGCCAGAAGTCAAGTTTCACAGATTCTTTTGAGAGGTTGAGTACATTCTAACATTTATTAAGAAACCAAATTAAGTCAAAAATTAGTTTTTTCTTTTGAAGTTAAATATAAATGTAACTTTGTGATTTTTAAGAAGAAAAAAATTGTTTTAAAGTAGCAAGATCTGAAGACCTGGTGAAAACGACCCTGCAGGGCACAGTGCAGGGCGGAAGAAAGAGAGGTAGACAGAAGAGACGATGGGAGGATGACATCAGGGAGTCGACCGGCTTGTCTCTTGCGGATTCCCAGAGGTCGGCGTAGGGCTGAGACTAGTGGCATACAATTGTCCGACAGTAAAAAAAAAATGGTGCCCCAACGACCCTCACTCGGGTTATGGGATAGGTGAAGGTGAAATACTAAGGTCAAGGAATGGTTGAAATAATGTTGCTGCTAAAGATATTTGGTTTATTTAATTGGTGATTAGTCAAACCTTAAGGACAAACTAGGCATTAACCACTTCTCCGAAAAAAAAAAATCAGCTGAGATAACTCTTTTAGGGTTTAAAGAGTAAATGCTGATGTGTATCTTAATCTCATGTTGGGGGATAATCTGCCATTCAGAAAGGAAATGGTGCATCAGTCCTATCTACTGAGAGCTTGAGCAAGTCTCGCAGTAGGTGCTTTACTGTCCCTTCCGCTTCATGACCGTTAAGCACTGTGCTCAGTGCATGGCGAGTTTAAGCTTCTAAAATGCACCGTGGGACTTGTCACCTGAGGCAAAGTGTACCCCGTGCATAGAAAAAGAACTCGATCTAAGATCCAGTTAGTCACTGGCTCGTGGGGTCGGCTCCAGAGACCTTCAAAATGGCAATTTTTTGCTCTGCTGCTAGACAACCGAGATTAACTAAAAACCAGTGGGTTTTTTTTAAAGAATGAGAACAAATTGAAAAGAAAAAGAAATTATTTTTCTTTCTCACAGCTCCAAACTCCATCAAAGAGAACCCGAGCACACAGACCTTAGCCAACTCAACAATTACAACAACATTCCCACCATTGACAACCTTCTTGAGACATCTGGAATTGATGGCAGCCAGTAAGTTTATATATCTTTGTAACATATCACTTTAACTTATCTATAGCGACTTACGGGTCAATTCATAAGAATGAATCCAAGTACCCCTTTCAGACCTGGCTATGCTACATGTTACAGACACTGATTACAGGTTATAAATAATGTTTAAGTTGTCTGACCTAATGGATCACAGGGCAGGTGAAGCAGCGTTCACCAGTTTCAGTGACCACTGCATACTAGGGGATGTGTGGCCAGCACAAAGCCCAGTCGTCTTTACTTTACCCCATCAGGGGCACCCTCAAGTCCAGGGAAAAAATCCTAGCCTTCACCAGGAGTAGAACCAAAGACCTCCAGTACGCCAGTCGAAGGCGCTGTCGCTTGGCCACCCTGCCCAATTCTATCCTCTATGCTACAAGAGTTCTTCATTCGCTTTTCTAGACATTTCACTTAAAATACATCTTTGCTTTTTCTCTCTCTCTTTCCTTCAGATACACAGTCAAGCAGGCCAATCACCTTTGACCCCGTGCTCGTCGAATCGGTGGCTCTACATCACACGCAGACCAAAACAAAGGTGGACCTTTCCTTGGTTAATTTTTAAACCAGAGTTCCTACTTGTTTATAGAAGATACACCTATTTTCAGGCCCATTGAACTTGTGATTGGAATCAAGACAACGTTGTATATCTACATGTGTAGTAAAGAAATCTGTGTTAAAATTTCCTTTTTTTTCCAACACAAATTGTCTCTTTCTATCATGTCTTTAGAAAGTCTTTATAAGATTTAACTGGTTTTCCTTTTAACCTCGCACTGTGTTGGTACCATCTTTATTTGGTCTTTGTAATTATTTTCAGACTCTTCAGCTCTACAGAAGATTATTGATGTTTGGATATCTTATCAGTTATCTTATCTTATCAGTTGCAGGCGCTCGCTCCTACTATACAAAAGATTATTGCTTCCTACACTTATCCGCTATTTGAGTCTAATCTTGTATTTTAATTCATGTTTTAAATGATCTTAAGTTGCTGGTTTTTCCTGGTTTGAACAGGCAACCCATTCCCATGCCCGGAGAGCCACTTGGGGAAGAAAGTGTATTGCTGTCTTGCATTTGTATGTTGTTGTTTTTTTTAAAATGGTGTCAGCATGGTGGTTTCCCCTGACTAGTTCATAAACCCTCTACATTTTAACATCATGTTATCTTATATATTCCATAAAGAAGATGATTGCGTTCTACACTCATCAGTGGTCGGGGCTAGTCTAGCATCGTTTTTAATGTTTTAAATTATGTTAAGTTACTGGTTTTCCTGGTTTGTTCAGGCAACCCATTCCATGCCCGAATGCCACTCGGGAAGAAAGAGTACTTATATGCATTTGTTCTCGCATAAGGGATAAGGAAAGTGTTTATGTCTTTATGTTTATCTGAGCATTGCAACAGACTGTTATTGGGTTGTATTTCTAAATTAGTTTAGTGTCTTATGTATTATTACTACTCTACTCTTTGTTTTTTTTTATGGTTAGATCGACTCAACGCAAAAAGAAAATTTTACTTTTGCCCTTACGAGTTTCAAAATGTATGGCCTTGTAATCATCATTTTATGTTTTTCTTGATTAAACAAAATCCTATTGTTTTCATAGAAATCTAAGAGCTGCAGTCATGTGATTTTGTATATATTATTGTTATTGTTATTTTTTTAAGACTAATGAGGTCAATTAGATCAATGTTGTTGTTCTTTTGTTTTTAAGGTGCTGTGAATTTTGTTTTTTATGCTAGTAACTTTTATAAAGTGTTATTGTTATAGCAAGCTGAGGTTGTAGTTATTCCTGACTTGATTGTTGTGATTTTTTTAAAATCTAATATCTACTGAGTGATACATTTATGCTCTTGTTGATGTATTTTGAGACTTAAAATTTGCCTATGTTACGCATCTCTGTTAAAAATCTTTAGTGTCTTTATCTGAACACATGAAAGCGCCATATTTGTAGCCCTTGCTCAATATATTTTATTTATATGATTGATTTTTCATTCTTTTATTCTAGTCTGTTTTCATGAAAATGTTGATAATTATAGATTACATTATGCTATTTTATTTATACACATTATGATTAACTATATTAGTCAATAAATTTTAAAAAATCTATTTTTTATTATTAATCTTATAATCAACTCATTTATTTTATTAAAAATGTAAACTCTGTTAAGTTTATGATAAACGTATTGATTGATTAACAATAATATTAACAATGTTTATTTTATTATTACTTATCATCTAATCTTCTGTGTTAACCAATGTGGTAAGGTGGCCAAGCAGCAGCGCGTTTGGCTGGTCTACCGCAGGTCATGGGTTCAAATCCTGGTGAAGGCTAGTATTTGTTCCCGGGTCTGGAGGGTGTCCCTGAGTCTACCCAGCCCTGACGCGTATCTGACTTTAGTTGGGGGTGAATGAACATTTTGTCTGGCTGCACAATCCTCTAGTATGCCGTAGAAACTTTTGAAATGCTGCTTTACCGGCCCTATAGATCTCATACTACTCATAGGTCTTTAAACTTTTCTTGTCTTGTGTTGTAATTGCATCTTAAATTGACCATGCCATTATATGAACTGCTGTGTCTGTACCGATCTTGGACTTAACAGTGGGTGTCTTATCCATGTGGTATCCTGATGGTTGGGGCGAAGTAAAGGCGGCTGGACAATGTACTGGCCAAACAGCCCCCTAGTTCACCGTGGCCAAAAAAAAACTGGTGGAGGCTGCTTCACCTGCCCCATGGATGAATCTGGTCTGACGGGAATACTTTGTTCTGTGTTACCAAGGCTCTTTCTATAGAGAGGATTATTTGCATCCTACCCTTATCCATGTGCATAATCTTGCATTTTTATTTAGTGTTAAAATAATGTTAAAGTATTGGACGCCATTAGGAATTATATAGCCAATTTCACATTTTTTTATCCATGCTGTTCTGACTGTTCTATCCAGAAACAATTTTTCTTGTCTTACCACATTGTCTGAAGGTTCTTATGTTGTTTTTATTTTGCTCAAACGCCAGTCAAAAGTACTCACAGTGGTTCTCAATGCGTATTTCACCACATGCGGCCTTGTTAAGTTGTGGTGTCTTTACATGGGACGCCGGGGTATATATTCCAGATTTATTTTGAATCAGTGCGGTAAAATGCAACATCTAGGGCTTCGGGTTTAAGGAAGGGGTGCCGTAGGGTAGCTGTTCTCTACAAAGGGCCCGTCATATGGGAAATGTTTGGGAACCACTAGACTTAATGTTGTTTGAAATGCATTCTCGTCTTGTGCTTTACATTGCAATATTCATGTCTTTGTAGACATAGACATAGAAGCCAATGTTAGATCATTTTAGATTGTTGACTGTTCACTTAAGATTCAGGATTCTTTTGATGCTTCATTACAAATGGGCAAGTGGTCATGACAAGAGTTTAAATGCCATAAAATAACAACATCTTTGTCTAATACCGTGAGACGCCGTGGCCTTGTGGCAGGGCGCTCGGGTAGCGCACCGAAGGTCCTGGGTTTGAACCATGGGGAAGGTTAGAATTCGTTCCCGGGTCTAGAAGAAAAGGGTCCCTGAGTTGACCCAGCTCTGATGGGTACCTGACATTTGTTGGTGGTGGGGGGGCATTGTGATGGCTGCAAAATTCTCTAGTACGCCATGGAAACTTGTGAATTGCTGCTTTACCGGTCTTATAAATCTTCAGTATTTAAAGTATTCAGCTGTGTTACTGTACGGCCAGTATATATTACCATACATACTAGTTCAAATACAACTAACAAAAACATTCAGTTTAGACTGTGTATACTTTATTGAAATTTGAAAATATTGAATTAATAATTCTGACCCTATGTTATATGATTGCAATACAATTTATACACTCACGAAAAGATAAACCTTAAATAAAATTTGTTTAACTATTACATAATTTATCTTATATATAATATGTTAATTTCATTTTGTTTCTGCTGTTTTTGTTTTTTTACTTCATAATTTTAGTTGTGTTATTTGTTTGCCAAGATAAGTTCTTGTGATACAAGCGGAATACGGGAGGTAATGAAAAAAAGAAAAAATAATTCTTGAGTTGTCTTTTTGTTATCGGAGAGCTTTTTCGTCTATTCGATGGCACTTGATAGGCTGGCACTTGTACTTGGAGTCTAAATTAGAACAAAGAAAGAAAAACTGGCTTAGGATAGGTAGTCCTAAGCTAATTTCAAATCAACTTTAAAAAAAAAAAACTGGTCCAATAGTTTGTTATTGTTTTTTTTATACAGTTACCGTATATCGAGAACATTGTGACAAGTCGGCCTAGGGGCAGCAAGCTCGACTGGCGCACCGACCAGATGAAGGCTAGGATTTGCACCCGGCCTTGAGGGTGGCCCTGCGGCAACGCGTTTGACTGGCGCACCGACCAGATGAAGGCTAGGATTTGCACCCGGGTCTTGAGGGTGGCCTTGCGGCAGCGCGTTTGTCTAACGTTCCGAAGGTATTGGGTGCAGGCTAGGTGTTTTTTTCCCAGGTCTGGAGGGTGTCCCTGAGTCTACCCAGCTCTGATGGGTACCTGACCTTGGTTGGGGTCAAGTACAGGCGGCTGTTAGCAGTGCTGACCACACACTCACCTATTAAGTATGCCGTGGCCACAGAAACTGGTGAATGCCATTGATTAATTTGGTCCGACGGGATACTTTACTTACTTGAGGTTGTTACCCTGACAGTAGTTGGGGATACGTCAGGTGGCTGGCCACACCATCCCCTAATAAGCTGCAACCAGAGAAACTTGTGAACTTACTTATAATCAAGACCCCATAATTCTAACAATATGATTCATCGAACCTTTAATGAGACCCTTTCTAAAACTTTTATCTTACCGCATGGAACTGAGAATCAACCGTGATTGAATCCTTTTAGTTAGAAGAGTGGTTCCCACATATGCCCAAACCAGATGAAAATGGCCCAATAAATGCCCCACAGAGAAAAAATCAAGTGACCATCTTTCACCTGCGCACAGGACTCGCACATCTAAACTCGCACCTTAACCGCATCAAACCAGAAAAGGCGGCGACATGCCCCCTCTGTAAACACCCAAATGAAACAGTTGCCCTTTTTAACTGTCCGGCACTACAGGATATACGCCTACGAAATGTCTACCTCCCCAAAACAGCAAATCTCTCCCAATCAATCTATAGCAGGCCCCACGAGAGGGGGTACAGCCGGTACGCCGTACCGGGGCCCATAAGAGTTTAGGGGGCCCATGAATCTTAAAATTAAAAATTAAATTGGCAATTACGCAAGTATTTTTTAATTGTTGCAACAAAGCTAAGAGGAGATGCCCCAAAACCTCTTACGTGGCGCTGGGGGCCCTTCATTTTGGTATTCTTTGAATGTGAACTTGAACATTTTGTTAAATTTGCAAAGAAGCCTCGAATCTAGTTGTAATATAGGGCCTATTTATTTTCGATAGCATTTAGGATCTCTTTTTTATTTTGTTTTCTCTTACAAATATAGACCTATGAGCCATACAGGCTTACAGTTCTCCCTGTTAGCTTAGTAGCCTAGGCCAGGGGTCGACAACCTAAAGCACGCGTGCCAGACATGGCATGCAGAGCGATTTTTGATGGCACGAGAGAGACCTCCAAAAGGTGCTTCTTGTTGATTTTTTTCAATAATTGAATGAGGAGGCACTAACTGTTGAAGCCGATGTTTCTGAATGGCGAGCGACACATTTCAGTGAGTTGAGCTTGCTTTTACAAGGACGTGGCCAAACAGCACTTCGACCACTGGAATGGATTTGCATTGAAACTGGACAAATCTTACACGTTCATTCAATTTCAAAACACTTAACTACTTGTAATTCCCTAATTTATGCCATATATTAAAAATAGATAGAGAAGAGTTTTATAAACAAAGACAAAACTTTTAAATTTATGGACTCTTCGTTTTCATACCACATAAAGTCTGACTGGATTTATCCATATACAACCATCTTAGATGTGGATCTTTTTTTTTTAAGTGGAGGGGTAGTGACCATTTAAAATGCAGCAAGTTGAATTTTTTTTTAAATGCTAGATTTGTATAAAGAAATAATAATTAAAAAGTAATATTAGTTTTTATTTTAAAAGAAGGGAGATAATTAACCCGTTTTGTATTTGTTTATTTGCTCTAATATGTCCAATATGTTTCATATTTTTCTTTAATAAAAACATTAACGGCTCTTACAATTTATAATTTTGAAATTTATCAAATTGTGTAAGTTAGTTGAAAAGTATGTAAATATTATACGTCTAAAGAATTTATAATAAAATGTGTACATTTTTAAACATTACATTAACTACCAAGTTTGTATGATTACAATATCTCTATACCACTCAACTATAGTCCACGAGGCATGCTGACTGCATAATAATAATTGAAGAGAATATCTCAGTAAAACTGTGATCGAAATATAATTAATGTCGGCTATAGCAGGTGCCATACCCATATCTCGAATCACGATAACTAAATGATAATTTTAGTTGATAATTAACTATCAAAATGTGAAAGTTTAGTAATAAAATTCTGTATTTGGTGTAAATGCAAATAAATTAAAAAGGATGATAACCAGGAACTAGTTTTTTTTAAAGTTAAATATTAAACGCTCTAAAGATTTTCTCTATACATCTCGTTTTGGGCCTTTATCTTGCTACGGCGCTAATTATATATATATATTTTTTTTTTTTTAATATAATAGAGCAGGTGACTTTTTGGCTGTTGGCACGCTGAATGATTTAAAAATCCTAGTTTGGCACACTATTAGCAAATGGTTGCCGACCTTTGGCCTATGCCTAAACACTCCATGTCGCTGCATATCGGTACTAGTGTGGCAGTTAAACTAGTTAGTCGAACCTTTTTACACTTTAATGATTTCCTGTGCGGTAGCCAAGAGGGGAGATTGAAGGTATCATAATTTTAGACAAATGTATTGAAAATTTAAAACACTTTTTTTTTGGTCATTTAACAAAATGTATTTTGGGAAGAGTTTGTAAAAAAACAACAACTAATCTATGTGTAAACTGTATTGCCACAGCAGATCTAACCTTACATTAGACTACACAACATACATTACTGGTGAATATTTATAACTGACAAGAATAACACCAATAGTTAAATCACTAAACCTAGAAACACTAGTCACTAGAGGACATAAGTTATCAAACAACAGTGAGAGTCACTTTTCCCATTTTACACATCTTTGTAATATTATTAGCAAGATCAATAGAACAATTACAGGAACAATTACAATAATTTAAACTAAGAACTATGTACTTGATTAAAGTATTTTCTTAATAGACCTGTAAGGCTGTGATTGAAATGATTACACTCTAATGGTAAATGGTAACACTTATGACAGTTTCCCAAAATGGTTCACAGACCTTGTAAAAAGATTCCAGATTTTTCAAACGTAGGCCTATGTAATACAAATAAATCATCTAGAAATGACTAATGTTAAAAAAAAGTTGGGGGGGGGGAGGAGAAAGAAAAGATCTCGTACCGGCATCTTTTTTTTCTCTCGAGGGCCCTGCTCTATAGCAGGGGTCGGGAACCCATGGCTCGCGAGCCAGATGTGGTTCTTTTGATGGCTGCATCTGCCTCGCGGACAAATGTTCGATTATTAAAAAAAAAAAAAATTTTTAAAGACTTTTTTATCTACATATTACTTGCATATCAATATTTCATTCTACAAATGAGCTTACGTCTATTGCAGCTCAGCATCAGAAGTATTCGGAGACATAATTATTGTACTTTTAGTGTTGAAATTACAAAAAATGCACACATTTACTTGAATTTTTAGTTTTAAACATAATGTATGGCTCTCACAGAACTATTTTCAAAATATGTGGTGTCTATGGCTCTCTCAGACAAAAAGGTTCCCGACCCCTGCTCTATAGGCTTATTCAAACTACGAACAGCTACAAAATGTCTGCAATTTCTTCACCATAGCCGAAGGCCGAAGGGAAATTCCCCAGATGGCTGCTGGATCTGGATGATAAGTTCAAAAAGGATCGACATTATACTTACTGAATTTATTGTGTCGGAGCTGGCATACATGTGGGGCAGCATTGTCCTTCTACGTTTTGAGCTACTTGGCCTTCTTCACACGGCCCACAGATCATCCGGAGGCATTCGGACACTTTCTCTTGGACGCACTTACAAGTTGTGCAGACGTCAGGATTATACATGATCCCTGGCTGTTGTTTAATAGAGATTTTTACTTAACAGCTTTTACCAATATATAGATTATATATATATAGGCCTAAATATATAATGTAAATATAGACCTAACCGTTTAAAATTTCGGAATTCCAGATTTCCTTTTGTACTGTGCACTTCCGTTGTATATAATAGCTATGATTTTCTCAATAAAAAAATTAAAATCGAAAGTTGTAGCCTAAGTCTTACACAGCAAAAACCTTTAGGCAGTTGTAGGAGTGTAGAAGTAGGAGCTTAGAAGTAATTTAAGCCAGCGTTATTGGGTGCACACGGAAAAAAAAACATAAACTTTAAAAATAGAGCAAGCGGTCCATCTGGACAGACCAAACATTCTGAAAACGTATTCGCATTATTATTGCGATGAATAAAAAAAAAAACATTATCAGAATTTCTGTAAAAAGGGGAGGGGGGGGGGCGGCACAGTAAAAAGTGTGGCGGGCCGTGTTTGGGGCCTGTGGTCAACGTGTTGCACGTCCCCTGATATAAAATTATAAAGATGATGGCTAGGATTTGCACCCGGGTCCTCAGGGTGGTCGTGCGGCAGCGCGTTCGGCTGGCGTACCGAATGTATTGGGCTCGAATCCTGATGCAGGCTAGCCCAGCTCTGATGGGTACCTGACCTCTTAGTTGGGGTAAAGTAAAGGCGGTTGTGCACGCAGTGCTGACCACACAATCACCTAGTATGCCGTGGCCACAGAAACTGGTGAACGCTGCTTCACCGGCCCTATGGATCAATTTGGTCCGACGGGTACTTTACTTTGTAGTTAATCGTGCTTGGGGCCTGTGATCAACCTATTGCAAGTCCCTGATATAATAAGCTTATAAACTTGTATATACGCTATGCTCCAGTATCGTAGTAACACACGTAATTTGCTTCTTAAGTCGTGTCCGACCCTTACCTGCACAGCCACTCCCTGGTCCACACAATCTCCTATGTCGTTAGCGAAATACATGTTACCATTGACAACAATACACAGAAGACTGAAGAGAAACAAAACTCTAAGAGATACGTTCAATGCCATCTCGTAATGAAGTTCTCGCAGTAATAATTCCTAAATAATATCTAACATATACCGAAACTTCTGCCGAGGTTTAAATCTACTCCGTTGTAATGGAAAAAAAAACACCTAAAGAAATTTTAAAAAATCAAACGAACGTGGCCAGGTGTTGTATTGGCAGTAGCGAAGTTTCTGCTTTGTTTTGCATGCGAACGGATTGCAGCAGCCTGTACACGATTCTGACTAAAGCTCCACACCCCCCCTCCTCTATCCTTTCCCGGGCCCTAGCACAACACTACACCCCCGCCTAGGGCCGACTTGCCAGTCATGCATATTGTTGAATAATCAATCTTTTAAAAAAGAAATAAATAAAAGGTCAAAAATCTAAATCCAGAATTAAAACTTTTAAAATGCTATTGCTATAGCCTATATATTTTCACCTTTATTTTATTCCTTAATTGGGGAGCGATTGGACACTCCGAGTACATTAGTCCTTTCAGTGGGCGTGGTAGACTTGGTGGCGCCCATCGCCACACCTAGTCGGTGGTGTATTTTTTTATTATTATTTCGGATTGTCTGCACCGTGGGTCGAACCCACTGTCGACTTTGTTATCCAGTCGCCTTTTTCACTTTTTAATTGCACATTCAATAATTATTTTGTTTGCATTTCGCCCATACGAATACCAAACCAAACGGAAAACTTTGTAAAAATGAAAAAAACAACAATTGATATTTTTTTAGTGGTTTATTTTAGTTTGTTAATATTGTTGACTGTTGTCGATAGCTATGTTATAGTTGCTGCTTTCTTGTTGTTATTGGCATGCCCGGGATGATCATGTGCACATAAAGGCTTAAGGCTCAGTCGCCTTGATTGTCATTATGCTATTCTTTAGCTGTTGTTATTGTATTTCTTGTTGTTGTTGTTTAATCGTAATGTGCTTTTAAAAATGCCCTTATTAGTTGTGTATAACCCTGTAATTGAAGACAAGTTGTATATTCGATATATAGGCTACAATGATTAAAAGTTACTATGAAATACACAACATTTTCGTGCACAAAATAAACTATTGACTTAGTCACATATTGGACATTTTGTTGCTCTGTGGGTAGTTTTAGTGGTGGTGGTATTTTGTTTTAGGGTGGGGGTGAGGCGGGGAGGGGGAATTAAGGTGACTGGGAAATATTTTTATTAGTGTTTAAAATTTGCAGCTGTTTCTATTGAAAAGAAGAAAACTAAAAGCTAATCAAATTCATACGTTTAAATCACAATTATAGCTTTGTTATAGCTAACGAAGCAGGTGGGCCACATTTTAGTTACTGTTGTGTATGTGAAAGCGTTTCTTTTAATTCGTAAAGTAATTTATGCATGCACGCACGCACCCCTGACGATGTACACCCACACAAACACACACACTTTCACTCACCAAGGTCAACGCATACACACACACACCTACACATCCACATACCTACCAACTCAAGAAGGGAGATCTGATAAATTGCTTATTGAATAGGGAATAAGTAAATTTTTTATATCTTATATTATACATTACAGACCCTCCTTCTATAAAGAAGATTATTGCGTCCTACGCACAACCGTGGTTTGAGTCTAGTCCTGCATCTTTATTAATGTTTTAAACGATGTTAAGTTCCTGTTTTTCCTGGTTTGTTCAGGTAACCCATTCCATGCCCAAATGCCTCTCGGGAAGAAAGAGAACTAACAAATGCATTTGTTCTCGCTTTAACAGGATAAGGAAGTATTTTTGTCCTTGTGTTTATCTGAGTTTTTATCACACGGTTTTACTCAAATTTTATACCGTTAAGGGTTTGTATGTCCGACTTATTAGTTCAATATTTTAAATTGCTGTTGTGTTGATATGTAAAAAAGCCTCACTTGCATAGAAAAATAAGAAGCTATCTAGTTTATCAAAGCTGGACCGCTTGCTCTATTTTTAGAGCCTAACAGCTTAACACTTGTTTTTTCCTTGTGCAGCCAATAACCCCGTCTTAAATGACTCCTGACCTTCCCTAAAGACGTCGGCTTCCATTTTAATCTTAATTTTCCATTGAGAAAATTATAGCAAATTACTAAACCGGAAGTCTAAAATTCCGAAACTAATGGGCCGTATTGCTGCTGAGAGATAACACCCTTGCCCCTTATACAAGTCAAACTTATATGACTGACTTGTAAAGATTGCTGCTGAGAGTTAACACCCTTGCCCCTTATACAAGTCAATCTTATATGCCTGACTTGTAAAATGGGCAAGGGTGTTAACTCTCAGCAGCAATACGGCCCATTAAGTGTTTCAAGTTATCAAATAGCAGAAATATCAAAGCAAGCGGTCCATTTTATTATAGTCTTTATTGAGTCATGTGTCTTTCTCCATCCATATACAAAAACAAAGATAGGCTTAACATTATTTTGTGTGTGTCTTTTTTGAAATAATGATACAATATAAGCTTATGGCCAATACAATAGGCCTATTTTAAAAAAAGAGAGGGAGAGTTAAGGATAAGTTTATATAGGTTCTATTTCAAGTATTTAAATTTCATGTTAAATTGACAAATGTAAAATAAAGCACATTTAGTATTGACCAATATTTAACTATAATGAATACAAATATATGTTTGTTCCATTTCTTCTTATGCCGGTATAAATCTTGACTATTTCCCATTTGGCGACGGTGTTTTACAAAGTATGTCATCCTGAAATAAATTTTTTAAATATGCTAGAACCATTCTCAATAATGTTTTGTATTAGTACATAATATTTAATGGGCATTAGAGTACGTATTGTAGTAATGGAAGGCATTTAATATAGCAGAGCGATTTTCAATGGCAGAGAGACCTCCATGAGATGATTTTTATTTATTAAAAAAAAAAAAAAAACACTTTCCGGTTTTGAATGAGGAAAACTGACTGTTGAAGCCGATGTTTCTGAATGACATTGAGACACATTTCAGTGAGTTGAATTTACATTTACAACGACCACTGGAATGGATTTGAATTGAAACTGGACATATCTTGCGCTAATAATTCTAATACGTTTTTTTTTTATAATTATATATATATATATAAATAACTTACAATATATAACTTTGAAATGATCAAACTGTAAAAAGTTTTTGAAAATTATATAAAATATTATATGATTAAATAATTTATATGTATATTTTGAAACATTACATTAACTACTCAGTTTGTATAATTACAATGTACCGATTCCGATTGTTGATAATTAAAAAACAATGTAGTCAGTTAGCTCAAACACATCATAAGCATCTTAGTAAAACTGAGATCAATTATAATAAATACTAACTATACTAGTGGTTGAACCCGTCATAACTAGTGAATATGCCCAATTAACAAGAGTAACGCCATTAGTAAAATCACTAAACCTAGAAACACTAGAGGACAGAAGGGCAAAAAGTAAAGTAGTAATAATACATAAGGCATTAAACTCTAATTTAGAAATACAACCCAATAACAACCTGTTGCAAAGCTCAGATAAACATAAAGACAAAAACACTTCCTTGTCCCGCATGCGAGAACAAATACATAAAGGCCTAAGTACTCTTTCTTCCCGAGTGGCGTTCGGGCACGGAATGGGTTGCCTGAACAAACCAGGAAAACCAATAACTTAACATCATTTAAAACATTAATAAAAATGCAAGACTAGACTCGGACCACGGATGAGCGTAGGACGCAATAATCTTCTTTATAGAAGAAGCGTCTGTAATGTATAAGATAAGATAAATGACGAAGAAACGAATGATTACACTGTGTTGTGTTAAAAGAGAAATAAATAAATAACTAGGCCTAACACTATTACAATAAGAACTGTGGTGAGAACGTATTTAGTTTCTTTTTTTCTGAAATGGCGCTCAGTTTAGAACTTTAATTAACATACGGTGATTATCATTAGGTCTAAGTTTATTTAATTATTTTTTTTTACGAATTAAGCAATATTGTTTATATAATACATTTTCTTTTGGAGGACGTTTCAAATTTATACATTTAACTTTTGGCCCGATTAGTCAAAGGGCTTAGGAGCCTATAGAGGACAAACATATATATAAATATTTAACAAACATACAAACAAACTCACGGTTATTATATATATTGATTAGCAGATGTTAGATCCTCAATATTGGCTAACAAGTGATAATGTAAAGACAATAATTACCATATGTGAAAGTTTAGTTAAAAAAAATAATTGTATTAGATATAAATGCAAATAAAAAGGATGATAGGCCTAATCATAAACACGTTAATTTTGTATTATATATAAAAAAGCTTGAACGATTTTTTTCTAAAAATACTTTGCATCATGTGATTATCCGAGAAATTATGAGAGACTTGTGTTGAAAGTCTAGGGTTCGATTTGGAGTAATGACCTAAATTTAAAAAACTTTTGACTTCCGTCCCATGTGAAACACGCTTTTATTGCTTGCAGTAAGATCTGTACTCTATCCGACTGACTAGAAGCGTGCATCTCACGATGACCAATTTGACATGACCTATAGAATTCCTCGGAGGTTGCCTTCGTGTCAGTCAAACTTTTAGTTTTAAGTTAGTTCTTACTAAGAATCAGTCTTTTTTTTTCTTCTTCTTTATTACATTTTTCTAAAAATAATCTTATTACTTTTGAAATTGAAAAGCAAAAATCGTCTTCTTGGTGACTCGGTGAGACTCACTCATGTCAAATTGGTAATCATGAGATGCACGCCTTTAGTAGTCATAGATCAGTGGTGAGACTGGAGTTCGTGGACTGAATACAGTAAGGTAGAAAATTATGATATAACCTAACAAAGAGACATAGCAACTATTAAGCCAGCTTCCAAGATATGCATGATTTACTGAACCCCAAAGAGTCCGTAACAATAGCATCACAGTCAACTTGTGTCGCCTACTCAGTCTTTTTGTCTTCGCTTTCTCTTTATTTACATAACCTCTACAAATTATTATCTTGAGCCAACAATTAGAAAGTGGATGGAAAAATTAATAAGCGCTCTAAAACAAGACCACGCAGCTTACCCAGTATGTCATTTCACAGTCGACCACGATCGTAAGAACTAAGGCGATCAAAAGTAACATCTGGAAGGTGCTCATTTTAGCGTCTGTGCAAGCAGATTGTATTGTTAGAACTTCTGCAATCGTTAATAGATAGTAGATAGATAGATAGACAGAAAGATAGATAGATAGATAGACAGAAAGATAGATAGATAGATAGATAGATAGATAGACATATGGATACATAGATTGATAGATAGATTTAGAGATAGATAGACAGTCAGAGAGACAGATAGATAGATACATAGATAGATAGATAAAAATATAAATATATAGATAGATAGATGATTGATAGACAGATAGACAGACAAACAGATAGAGAGATACAGTGAAAGGTAGACAAACAGATACTTAAAAACATAGATAGATATAACAATGATAGATAGGCCGATATATATATATATATATATTGATTGATAGATAGATAGACATACAGATATATATTTAAATAGATAGATAGACAGACAAATAGAGAGATAGACAGACAGATATATAGTTAGATAGATAGATACATAGATAGATGGATAGATAGTTAGATAGACGTACAGATATATATTTAGATATATAGATAGACAGATAGATAGACAGACAGATATATTGATAGATAGATAGATAGATTATGGATGAATGAATGGATAGTGACAATCATCCACGACTTGTTTAAAATACAAAACTAAATCCCTACATTTCAATGTGAAGAAAAAAAAAAAAGCACTATTATAATTTTAAAAAAAGACTAATTACATCGGAATAGCGAACTCACTGCACACAAAATAGGTCCTAGTCAGAAAATTATTCTAAGAAATAAGTTCTGGGGAAACCATTGACCACCCTGCTATAAATAGAACCCAGGTAGTTTGTCTTTGTAAATCAAGGTAGATGGACTAAAGCGAAATGTACTTGACATAGCTTTAACCCTCCCACCCCCCGCTACCCCCGCTGTGACACGGATTTCGTCAAACGATTAGATAGTCAAGATGGGAAGAACATAGGATTAGAATTAGTAATGGATAGAGGGTGGATGCTACTAGATAAGCTCATTGACGAAGATTGTTATTCTGGGGTTTCCTTTGCGGCTTTTTTCAAACCCCGCAGTTCAAGAGAGTTTTCGGTTCTGTGCCCAGCACCTGTGAGTTGTACTCCGGGATCAGGCTGCATTGAGTCAGGACTGAGTTGTACCGAGGTGGGGCTGGCCTACTGTCCAATCTTCGCCATCCACTGAGCTCTCCAAATGGTTATGACACTCAGTTGTGCCATTTAGTTTTTTAGATTCTGGGAATACTCAGTGGAATTGTCACATCCTGGATTCAGGCCCCTTCACGACTTTACACTCAGTCATCCCAATGCTACCAACACCAGAGCTCCCCAGCAGGAGTTGCGCAAAACCTCTATCCAGGGTAGTGCAAACTGGACCTCTGTCACACAGCACCACAAAGGGGGTACACGTTTTACGAGTTCGGGTTATACCCAATACACAACCCACTATTAGTCGCCTTTTACGACACGCAAGAAGTGGGGCTAGCAGTGGGGTTATTCTTTCACCTGGTCATTTCCAGGACCCTGATACCCACACGGGGCCCATTGACAAAGATAAAATTTAAGAAAAAGAGCACAATCACGATTCGTAAAAAAAAATAATTTTCCCCAAAGATGATGATGATGGGGTTTTAGAATGAGACGAAGAGAAACACTTTTAGCGACACGCAATGATGCTCTTCTATCAAATCTTTAGTTCACAGGTATATATATATAGCGGGAGCTTTATTGTTTTGGATGTTGTTGAGAAGGAAAGCGCTGACAATCCTTGATCTTGCTAAGGCCGCCGGCCCTGCTTATAGTTTGGAGTTGGATGAGGTGGACGGAGAGCCGTAAAAAAAAAAAGTAATCCTGTGTCGATGGACCACTGTCTAGCACAGCGGTTCCCAACCTGTGGGGTCGAATGACCATTTCACGGGGGTCGCCAAAGTCCATCGAAAAACTTATATTTTCTAAGGTATGAGGAACCGAAACACAGCTCATCAATCCGTCTCCTGGCGGATCCACCAACATGCAGATACATCCACATACGAGTGGCCTTTCCGGCGTAATGGCAGCAATACACGTGTATGTGAAAATGTTGGCGCCATAATGTACGTTTGCGGACCAGTCACACGTGCGTAGAGAATTGCTGCGTTAAAAGCCTCTTTACTGTTAAAAACAGCTACTGTGTTAAAAGCAGTAGTATTGTCCACAAAACGACCGACACCTTATGAATATATTGGAACTTATTGTAGATGCTGTTCGGTTTGAACTTGAAGTTTAAGAGGCCTACTGAATGAGCTCCCAAAAGTAATCGGAGTTCAATGTATGAGATATCTGCAAACCATAGCATCGAAGACGCTACAGCAAGTTACAGGAAGTAATTAAAAGCGTCATAAGTTGTGTCATGTTTGTAAAGTCAAGCTCTTTAAACAGTGGACTGTTTTGACACTTGTGAAACGAGTTGGATACTCCGAACAATGCTCAGATATTTCACGCTTAAGTGAGATGATAGTCGAGAGAAATTTAAACGTGTTTTTTTTAGCTTCATGATGAACTCGTTTTTAAAAAAAGAAAACAAGACTGCATTTTGAAGCCTACTTTGACTTGTGTCTCAGAATTTCAATTTCCTCTTTCATTTTTCATAAACAAATTAATCCAAATAAAAATGAATTGTGACAAGTTGACAATTTAATTGTCCAACGTTATAACCTCCAATACTTCGCTATGAGTTATTTTCATCCAAATTAATCATCAGTGAGTGTACTTGTCCCATTTTAGTTTTCTTTGTATTATTATTTGTGAGACCAATGGGCCTACTGAAGCGGAGGCAAAATTACATAAATTTTTATTACAAGTTGTACTTGAGTAAAGTTCTTTAATAGGCCTGTAAGGCTGTGAATGACATAATTACATTCTAATGGTAACTCTAATGCCAGTTTGGCAAAGTGGCCCACAAACCTTTTTAAAAGATTTCTCAAAAAGTATGGAAAAGAAAAGTATCATAGGGCCCGTGAAGCAGCGTTCACCAGTTTCTGTGGCCACGGCAAACTAGGTGATTGTGTGGCCAGCACTATGCACAGCCGACTTTACTTTACCCCAACTAAGGTCAGGTACCCATGTGTAATGCAAATAAATCATCTAGATATGACTAGTGTTGGAAAAGTGGTCTCGCACCAGACATTTTTTTTCTCTTGCGGAACCTCGTCTACGTTATTAGCTTTCTTTGAAAAACTTAACATTGAAGCAAACAGAATGATTACGATAATTATCTCTTTGAAAGAACCTTTGCTCAGGCTTGCAGACGAAATTTCATGGTGCTTTCTAAATCTACCTGACACCCCATATCTATGTACTTGCCAGAAGCCCATTCACATTCAAAGTTGAAGATGTTCCTGAGAAAGCACATATGAGTTCATTGAGCGTATTAACAACGATGCATCGAGAACTGATTTCTCTATAATACCCGGTACAAAATTATGGATCAAATGTTTGCAGTCATAAACTATTTTGACCGAGATTGTGTTGCTCCTTCTTCTTCCATTTCCAACAAAAATTCTCAGTAAAACATGGTTTCCACCGCGTTGGTTATCAAATGTAAATACAGAAGTTAACTTGTTGTGGAAGATAATCTGCTTAGTTGTGCTCTTACAAGGACTGTCCCGAGAATTTCTGATCCGATGAGAAAGACGCAATCTCAACCATAGCTCTGACGTTCGTGTTGTAATTAGAAATATAGGCAACAGATATTTAATAACAATATTTTTTGTTTTCTTTTTTGTTGTTATTTTTGTGTAATTAATCGCTATGCTTTAATTCCGTTCAAAGTTTAACACTACAAATACACCATGCATAGCAGATATTTACATTACAATTCATAACAGTAGCAAATTACAGTAATAAAGACGCGATAAAATTAATTATATTTCTGGGGGTCGCCACAACATTAGAAGCTGTATTAAGGGGTCGCAGCCTAAAAAAAAAGGTTGGAAACCACTGGTCTGGCACCATTAAAAAAAAAAAGACAGCGTCGAAGTTGAAAAGCGCCAAGTCCGCAAGTTAATGGCCAGTAGCTCTACTTCTCGTGATCAGCCCCCCCCCCCCTTTTTTTCCGAGTGCAACATACATTTCTGGACTCGGTTTGGCCTCTGTAGCCATCTCAAAAAAGAAACATAAATTACGTTGACTTTGGATGGTCGTCATCTGCAACTATGTACGAGCAACAACAACTTAGCACTACCCCAGAAAAGAATCGACGATATCATTCGGGGGACATTTAGGGGACAAAGGAATACATCCTTAAAATTTACAAGTAGGCTATGTCAGTGTTGCGTCATATGCTTATTCGTAGTCATGAATTGTGTTTTAAGCGGTTTAAATAATGTCAATGTGTTTGTCTACGTAGATTGTTCAGGTACCCTTTGAACCCCCCCCCCCCCCCCCCCCGGAAAAACCAAAACACCATTCCTGGAATTGTAAAATAGAAAAAAATATTTATCGCAATTGGTTTTCTATTACTTCATCCCATTTGTTGGGTTTGAATAACCAAGAATGGTTTACTTTTTCTATAGGCTTATCTTAGTGGTTACTTTTTCTATAGGCTTATCTTAGTGGTTACTTTTTCTATAGGCTTATCTTGGTGGTTACTTTTTCTATAGGCTTATCTTGGTGGTTACTTTTTCTATAGGCTTATCTTAGTGGTTACTTTTTCTATAGGCTTATCTTAGTGGTTACTTTTTCTATAGGCTTATCTTGGTGGTTACTTTTTCTATAGGCTTATCTTGGTGGTTACTTTTTCTATAGGCTTATCTTGGTGGTTACTTTTTCTATAGGCTTATCTTGGTGGTTACTTTTTCTATAGGCTTATCTTGGTGGTTACTTTTTCTATAGGCTTATCTTGGTGGTTACTTTTTCTATAGGCTTATCTTAGTGGTTACTTTTTCTATAGGCTTATCTTAGTGGTTACTTTTTCTATAGGCTTATCTTGGTGGTTACTTTTTCTATAGGCTTATCTTGGTGGTTACTTTTTCTATAGGCTTATCTTGGTGGTTACTTTTTCTATAGGCTTATCTTGGTGGTTACTTTTTCTATAGGCTTATCTTGGTGGTTACTTTTTCTATAGGCTTATCTTGGTGGTTACTTTTTCTATAGGCTTATCTTGGTGGTTACTTTTTCTATAGGCTTATCTTGGTGGTTACTTTTTCTATAGGCTTATCTTGGTGGTTACTGTGCTGCTCTTGTCCCTTATAAGAATTCTTTCTTCTCGAGTGGCATCCGAGCATGGAATGGGTTGCCTAAACAAACCAGGAAAACCAGCAACTTAACATCATTTAAAACATTAATAAAAATGCAAGACTAGACTCGGACCACGGACGCAGTAATCTTTATTATAAAAGGAGCGTGTGTAATATATAAGATAAGATTCATCAATAAATAACTTCTTGTATTTTTGACAAGATTATTATGTGGAGATATTTTCGTTATCAATATGTCTTCAGCGTCCAAATAAAAAACCACAAAGATAAAATTAATTTAACCAGAGTCTTTATTTGCATTTAACCAGCAATAAAGTCCAAACATGTTATTATAAAAGGATTTTAAAAAAGATTAGATTAATTACACATTATTTCAAACAAATGAATAAAACATTACATCTGCTGATAAAAAGAAATACATTTGTTAACGATACTTCTTTATATTTTATATATATTAAAAGTTGCATCGTCTGTAATAGAAAAATAAAACGTTGTTTATAAGACACGTATAGCTTGTATCCCATTCAGCTTTTGTCAGACTATTTCCCATCGACCTGAAAATAAAATGTAAAAAAAAAAGTCTTTCATTTCTAATAATTATGTGAAACATTAAAAAAATTAAGTGTAAGCTATTTATACAATTTAGTGCGTTCATAGATCTTTAAAATAGGAAGTTATTGTTGTTGTTTTTTTACTTCTCAATGTTTTTTTTTAATGTGCAACTAAGCTTTTAAATGAAACTAAAAGCATTTTTTGTTCATGATATAGTTAATAAAAAAAAATCCACAGACTAATAGACGAACTTCAATGCCTATCACAGACTAGCTTCTATTACTGTCTAAACAGCTACGGTAGTGTTACAAATTCTTAGGTATTCTAGTATCCTAGTATTGGGCAATAAAATATAATTGATAGCATTGTATAGCACCATAGTGTACAACTAGTGGTATTGTCGATTGCGGTGTTTTGTAGTCTCGCGTTTTCAGCAGTTGAGTCGATTACGGTGTTTTGTAGTCTCGCGTTTTCAGCAGTTAATTACCCATAGAGATCAACAGAATGTGGGCTACCTGACTATTTTTTTTATTTGGTGGATGTAATCAATATCAGAGGACATACATTGTAGTCTAGTCTTATGTTGAAACCAGGAAGAGTAACACCAATAGTTAAATAACAAATATCTAGACACACTGGAGGACAGAAGGGCAAAGAGTAAAGTAGTAATAATACACAAGGCGTTAAACTATAATTTAGAAATACAACAGAATAAAAACCTGTTGCAATGCTCAGATAAACATAAGGGCAAAAACACTCTCTATATCCCTTATTTGAGAATAAATGCATACAAGTACTCTTTCTTCCCGAGTGGCATCTAGACATGGAATGGGTTTGCTTGAACAAACCAGGAAAACCGGTAACTTAACATCATTTAAAACACTAATGAAAATGCTAAGACTAGAATCGGACCATGGATACACGTGGGACGCAATAATCTACTTTATATAAAAAAAACTTCTGTAATATATAAAATAAGAAAGATTTATCTGAGTTTAAACCATTTGCATACTCATGTTATGGGAATATATAGTGGGGAACGTCGGAAAGCATAGAAAACTGTGGGAACATTATGAGAAACTGTGGAACGCATAGTAGATCTGTGAGTCCCCGTGGGAATCTGAGGGAACCAAACGAAACCCGTAGGGCCTTAAAAGGAACGATTTGTCACAGAGAGGAGCGTATCGGAAACCTGTCGGAACCCGGTCTACAGGGCCTGGACACTTACAGAAACACACGTCGCAGGGCAGCACTTCCCTTCCTGTTGCGTGAGAACGAATCCCTCGTTGCAGGACTCGACGCAGTTTCCCTCGTCAGTGCCGCAGTCGCTGAGCGTGCCCGCTTCGTTGCAGACGCAGTAGGAGCAGAGGTCCTTGTAGATCAATTGGCCTTCCTATAAAAAAGATACACAATATTATTATTGTGGCACTTTTTACAGCCATAACATGGAGTTTTAGAATGTTGTTCCATTTTATTTACCGAATTTCAAGATTAAAATCTATGCCATTAACAACTTTTCTTAAGCATTTTTTGTTCATGATCCGTTTGAAAGAGAATACTTTTACATTTTGACAAACCAAATACTATAATAAGATGGACCGCTTGCTTTAATATTTCTACTATTTGATGGACCGAATGATTTCTTTTCGGAATTCCTGATTCCCTTTTGCACTGTACACTTCCGTTTGATTTAATCGCTATGATTTTCTCAATGAAAAATAAAATTAAAATTAAAATCGAAAGTTGTATACAGCGGAAACATTTAGGAAAACGTATGAGCGTATAAGTAATTAAAGACAGCGTTATTGGATGCACACGGAAAAAGAACATATAAAATATAAGCTCTAAAATTTCAGCAAGCGGTCCATCTTATTATAGTCTTTGGACAAACTAACATTTTCTCTATTATATAAATATTATTTAGCTATGTTTCTACTAAGGGGCTGAAGGTAAAATATTGAAAACAAATATATTTTTGCAATTACTAATAAAGTGAAATTAATAACTAATCTATTAATAATATAGTTGAGTAAAAAAATGTATTCGTTTTATACTTTAAGACCATTTGAATCTCTGAGGGCAAGTGAAACGGGCTTGACATTACATTAGCCACAGGAAAGACGGATAATTATTTACAACAAAGCCACGGACATTTCCAACTCTAAAAAGTTGACTTAGTTTAAAAGTACATATTATGTAGATATATGAATGTAAAGTAGATTTACGATACAGATAATAGACTTTCAAATTTGTTAACGAGATCTTTGCTGAAATCCGACCCGACCAAATCCGAGGGAAAAACACATTATGTTAATCCAAAGACTATAAAAAATGCAAGCTCCTTTGTCGAGAAGGCTATAAAATACTGAAAATCCAAGAATTGCACAATTGCTACCAGACATTATAGTTTTTAATAAACATTGCTAGGTTTCAAGTTTGTAGCGTCCGTTAATATAGACAGCATCTGGCGATACAGTTTGCAATTCTTCATATTTATTTACACCGGAAGGCTTGAGTGCAAATCGTAGGCCGCACATGTGCAAACCAACTTATTCAGCTCTATAAATAGAGCAAGCGGTCCATCTTATTATAGTCTTTGGTTAATCCAAATACTATAATAAGATGGACTGCTTGCTCATTTTTTAGAGCTTATATTATGTTGTTTTTTTTTTCGTGTGCAACCAAAAAGGCTGTCTTGAATGACTTCTACGCTCCTACGATTGCACCAAAGGTTTCTGCTGTATTCAACATTCAATTTTTGTCTTAAAATTCCATTGAGAAAATCATAGCGAATTACTAAACCGGAAGTCTAGAGCGCTTAGTGCGATCCAAAAATTCCGAAACTAAGTGTTTCAATTTATCAAATAGCAGAAATATCACAGCAAGCGGTCCATCTTATTATAGTCGTTGGTTAGGCCTAATCGTACCGGTTTTTTTTTCATCTGTCAAAACAGAAGCGTAATTTCAAGTGTATGAATCTGGTTGCGTTAAAACTTAAAGAAACAGTAAAACATGGACTAGAATTATGTTTAGATTTAGTCTTAACATTTGATTAAATTAGGTTGAAGCTGAATCGAGCGTACATTGATCATAATAATTAAAAAAAAAAAAAACATGCATCAATGAGTAGAGAAAGTAAAACTTTTCTAAGTAAATAAATTACAACTAAAATGAAGACCCCAATTGGCTCACCGCGTAGGTCTTATCACCATAGGTGCATACTACATCACTCCTGACCACTACTACAACAGCTGAGGCGATCAAAAGTATCAACTGGATGGTACTCATTGTGACGTGTAGGGGTTGTATTGTTAGAATTGTCTGCAAATAATACATTGATATCTGGTTGTTATGCAGATAAACAGATACAGACGGATAGATAGATGGTTGTAGTAGGTAAACAGATAGATAGTTGATAGATAGAAAGATATACAGACAGATAGATAGACCAATAGAAATGAACAAAATGTAAATGCCTTGTGAACAAATGTAGCAAATTTAATTTTAATAAGGCTGCAAGAAACGTCTGTAAAGTATCCCATAGGACCAAATTGATCCATAGGGCCGGTTAAGCAGCGTCCACCAGTTTCTGTGACCAGGGCAGACTAGGTGATTGTGTGGCCAGCACTATGCACAGCCGCCTTTACTTTGCCCCCAACTAATGTCAGGTACCCAACAGAGCAGGGGTAGACTCAGGGACACCCTCCAGACCCGGGAAAAAAATCCCAGCCTTCACCAGGATTCGAACCCAGGACCTTCGGCACCCCAGCCAAAAACGTCTTTAAGGTTAATTGAAATGAAAAACAAATGCACAACAAAGTTAATTTTGTGTAAGTGCACTATTAGTAATCTCGCTAAGCTTAAAAACTATTTAAAAAATTTAATAAGTCATTTTAATAGGTAAAGCATGAAAAATTGAATTGCAAAGCAAAAATCACACACACACACACACACACACACACACACACACACACACACACACAAACGTGGTAAAATAATGAAAACATTTAATATTTTTTGCATACTTGCAAAGGACAAATTAATATTGGGCAACTTATCACCAACAACTTAACATCACTATAAAACCTTGTATCAAAATGAAAGACCGATAGTACTGCTTAAGATAAAGATTACTTAATTCAGTTTGAAAATTAATAAGTAAGCGTTTAGCATAATTCCAGCGGATTAACCTTATTGCTTATGGTCTAACAAACTCACCAAAAGTAGTGTTTAGTCAGTCAGAAGACGATGCAGGTGATGCTCAGCTATCAAATCCTATGAGGAAAATCAATTCTAGGTTAGCTTTAAATAAGCCCCCAATTTTTTTTTAATTTGTTTACCGCAAGAGGTTAATCTATGCTAATCAAGAAGATAAGACAAATTCATACTTAACATAAAAACTTAACCCCTCACTGACACCGACAAAATTAGACAAATGTCATCAAGAAAATGATTATGGCTGATGGAGGGATAAGAGGGTTAACGATAAAGAGGCTGTTATATAATCTCATTTATACATTTGACAAAGAGATAGCAAAAGGTCATAAACCTTTAATTGGGCCAAAGTTCAATACAATTATGAATGCACTTGACCAGATAAAAGTGATTAATGTTTACATTTTCTAAACACCGGCCATAACACCCGATTCTCCCAACCTTTCAACTTTCATTGCAATGTTTAATGTTTACAAACAAAGAAATTTTTGTTCATTTACATTAGTACATTTACATTTTTCTAATATTTTCGTTTTTATAGAAACTGAGTTAACAAAAAGAAAATTTATTTTAAAATGTAAAGCAACGCATTCACACAAAAAAAAACAAAAAAAAAAACCACAAAATTTACCTAAGAATTAAACACTTAATTTAGAAACTTAGTAGTAATCTCCAAAATAAATATGTAAACAATGTAAATTCTACAAACCACAATATCAACAGAAAAAAACAGCAACTTATGGTCCTATATTGAGAACAAGCGCATATAAGTACTCTTTCTTTCCGTGTGGCATCCGGGCATGGAATGGTCTGCCTGAACAAACCAGGCATCACCATTTTCAACTACAGGTGACAAGGACAATACATTTAAATAAAATACGAAACGGTAATAATTAATGGCACTAAATTGTCACCAATAACTGTAAACTCAGATGTTCCACAAGAGCAATTTAACTCACAAGCCGTAAAGTCTTTATAAATTCATTCACATTAAAGCTTATCACCAAAAATGTTTAACTTCTATGAACATCAACACGAAATCATAGCCTATCATCGGCGGTAGGATCATCTCCACAATTTCAAATCTATTCCAGCTTATCTCTAAGAATTATCATTTTAAATGTGCAAAGTTCCCATTTCTAATGTCCAGCATCTAATTTCCTATAGCTCTAGTGTTCATATTTTAATTTCCTATTTCAGATTTGTTTTAATTTTCCTTTCATATTTCCCAATCGTTACGACCACGATCCTGTAAGCCTTCCGAGCATGCAAAAGATGCACGCGTTGACATCTAGGGTTGTCTTTATGTATATTAATTCACCCTTGTATCGCATCTAGTGTGGGTTCATGAGTCCTGACAGTTTCTGGTTCCATTAGTTCTTCTTTCAAAGGATATAATTTATTCACTTGGCAGGTATTAGATTTAAAAAATAAATGTAAAGAACACAATTATTGGTAATTAAACAATGAAGTCAATCCTTTGTGTAGATGTATAAGTAAATATTTAATTCAGGTATCAACGGGCAATGCTAATACATACACAGTATGTACAAGAAAACACAAGCCGTATCACGGCAAATAGCAAAGCAGAGAACTCCCCCTTTTCTATCGCCCACCGCCCTATTTTATACTAGTCGTTGGTATTGAGGGGGATCCATTCCACAAGGGCACTAGGGGAGGAAGGAGTTATGACAGTGCCCCGTCTCTTTAATTCTCTATGTTGTAATTTACGCTTGAAATAGCCTAGATCAGAGGTCGGCAACCCAAGGCACGCGTGCCAGACTTGGCACGCAGAACGATTTTCAGTGGCACGCGAGAGACCTCCAGGAATAGTCTTTAAAGTCAAAACAACGTTTGTCAGCATAATTAATTGGTGCTGCGTGGCGAACTACATGAGAATCACACTGGGCGTCGACTGTTTTAGTTCAGGAATGTTTGTATGCAAAGCTCTCATCATTGGACTTGCGATCTGTGATTGAAACTATTGTCAATTTTACAGTTTTTCAAGTCTCTTCTAGAACAAAGTGATACGGAATATAGGTGAAGTCTTGGGTAGATTCGTTTCTTGACTGGAAGCAGTTAAGAAGTAGCTTGATGAAACAAAATCCCCTATGGATTTAGGAGAACTGACTGTTAAAGCCGATGTTTCTGAAGGACATGTCGACACGTTTCAGTGAGTTGAACTTGCATTTACAAGGACGGGGTTGAAAAGCACTTGAAGTGTTGGACCACTAGAATGGAAATATCTTGCCGTGAAATCAATTTCAAAACATTGAACTCTTTCCTTAATTTAAGGCAAATTAAGATAGATGAGCGTTTTAAGAAGAACACAAGTTATATTAAAACAAATGAACTCGGTTTGGCATCACTAGCATCAAATTTGGAGAATTTAATTGAAGGGCGATTATTAACTTTGCATTAATATTTCTAATTTTTTTTTGTTTTCTTTAAAAAGAAATATCTTACAATTTATAACTTTAAAATTATCAAATTATAAAAGTTCTTTGAAAATAATATAAATATTATATGATTAAAGAATTCATATGTACATTTTTAAACATTACATTAACTACCAAGATCGTATGATTACTACCTATCACTTCCACTTAACTATAGTGCGCTTTCAATTTGTATGTTCCGGTCTTAAATAATATTTTAGCGTAAATTAAATCTCTGTTATGCTGAGATCAAACTGTAAAGAATTAATAGCCATTATTACTAGAAAAATATTGAAAACTAAATTCAACTGTTGATACAATACAATAACCATTATTTTTTATTATTGTAATGAAATTGTGCATTAGCTATGAATGGATTTGTTGTTTTAAAAAGATGATAACAAACCGGTAATTCGTTCGAATCTCCTACGTAGAACACAGGACTAATGCGTATGTGTGGGGCACATTGTTGAGCAGTTTGACTTTCACGCTGTTGGCACACTGAATGATTTAGAAATCCTAGTTTTGCACACTTTTAGCAAAAGGTTGCCGACCCCTGGACTAGATCATCCTCCATGATATGGTACAGTCGAATTCTAAGAATTACAGTCGAATTCCAAGAATTACAGTCGAATTCCAACAATTACAGTTGAATTTCTAGAATTACAGTCGAATTCTAAGAATTACAGTCGAATTCCAAGAATTACAGTCGAATTCCAAAAATTACAGTCGAATTCCAAGAATTACAGTTGAATTCTAAGAATTACAGTCGAATTCCAAGAATTACAGTTGAATTCCAAGAATTACAGTCGAATTCTAAGAATTACATTCGAATTCCAAGAATTACAGTCGAATTCTAAGAATTACAGTCGAATTCCAAGAATTACAGTCGAATTCCAAGAATTACAGTCGAATTCTAAGAATTACAGTCGAATTCCAAGAATTACAGTCGAATTCCAAGAATTACAGTCGAATTCCACCAAGAATTACAGTTAGCGAGCTTTAATATCATACATGGCCCTAAATTTAATTCACGTACTGGTGTAAAAGTCAGCGAGCGAGCGTAATATCAATACAAACACAAGTGGGCGTTTCATTTAGTCCACGCACATTCGTCGTGTAGCAAGGTGTGAATAACCTAACTAGTATCAATTCCTACAAGGCTTTTAATATTATTTTAGTCGTAACATGTAACACAATTTTAATTTCCTATTCTTATTCTCCTACAAGCTAAATTGTTCGGCGCTGCCCGGGGGGGGGGGGGGGGAAATAAAACAGGCCTGTATAAGCTACAGATAAAAATTGTATAAATTATTACAATGAACAGAAAGCTATAAATCTGTTAATTTTTTTTTTCTTTTTACTGAAGACTTTTAGGAAAGTAATTTAAAATAAATATTGTATTTGAGTTTAAAAAAAATAGGTAATTTTTTTTATTTAACAAAAATCTAAATTGCCAGGTGTTGCTCGAAGATAAATAAAATATATTCAAAGTAATATTAATTGAAATAAAAAAAAATTGTAGAACAAAAAAATATAGACTGACTAGAGAATTTAGCAACGCCTTAGAAATATTATTATTATAAGATTTTAGTTTTCTACTTCTAAATTCTTTTTTCCTATGTTAACTTTATTTTTTTTTTGACTTCTTATTGCTTGTTTCGTTTGTCCAATTTCATAGTCTTCTTTCAAATGTTCTGCTTTGTACTTTCTCCAAACCTGCTTCTCTCATCTTTATCATTGCAAAACCGTACCCCAATGTTCTATTAATATATATGTGGCAAGGTGGTCCAGCGACAGAGCGTTCGACATTACTAAGGTTCTGGGTTCGAATCCTGCTGATGACTAGGATTTTGTTTCCTGGACTGTAGGGTGTCCCTGGGTCTACCCAGCTCTGATGGGTACCTGACATTAGTTGGGGTAAAGTACAGGTGGCTGGGCATTGTGCTGGCCACACATCTCTAGTATGCCGTGGCTACACAAACTGGTGAACGCTGCTTAACCGTTCCTATGATCAATTTGGTCCGAAGGGTACTTTACTTTACTATTTATAAATAATATTTTATTTAATATCTCTGATGTTATTTTTCTTGTTTCTGATTATCAAATTCCTTATTGATTAAATTCCTTTATCTAATTTCCTACTTCCTCGAAATCTACATCTCTCATCTCTAGATATAAGAATTGCAAACAGTAACATTTAAATCCTTTTAAATTAGTTTTTGTTTTAACGGTTCTCTTTCCTATACCTTACAGACGCTTCTTCTATAAAGAAGATTATTGCGGCCTACGCTTATCCGTCGTCTGAGTCTAGTCTCGCATTTTTATTAGTGTTTCAAATAATGTTAAGTTGCTGGTTTTCCTGCTTTGTTCAGTTAACCCATTCCATACCTGGATGCCACTTGAGAAGAAATAGTACTTTTATGCATTGGGTCATATCCATTGAAACTATATCCATCACCCCCCTCCCCCTACCAAGGGCATCTCTATGTTTAATCACACAAGGTAACATATTCAAAACTTCATGTCACGTTCCAGCTTCGTCTAATCTTGGCTCTTGCCCTCGTTCGACTTCTCATTGACCTCTTATTGACCAGTAGTCACGTGATAGATTGTCAGCATTTTAAACCTACATGTCGATGTCATCCCTCCTTCTCTCTCCCCCTCCCCCCCCCTCCCACACACAAACATACACAGACACACTCCATACACACCTTCACACAAAGAAAAGTAATCATAATACATAGGTCATTAAATTATAACTTAAAATACAACAAGATAACAAGCTATTATAATGCTCCGATCAACATAAGAATAAAAATACTTTTCTTATCCCTTATGCCAGTACAAATATATATACGTATTTTTTAAAAATATAAGCTCTTAAAATAATGCAAGCGGTCCATCTTATTATAGTCTTGAGTAACACAAATAGACCATACACCTGAATTTTTAAAAGCGTCCACAATATGAACGTATAAAATCTAGATGTTTTTAAGTTAATGTGCTATTTTTTCTTGCATTTATTTTTACGTAACGCCCGAAATCCCATGTCTTAGACCAGGCGTGGGCCAACGTTTGTGTACAGCAGCTGGAACGCAGAGCCATTTCTGTGGGCACGCGAGCATTTACCAAAATGGAAGAGCTTAATTATGGCCACACCGCTAGGGACGGAATCGTCGATTTAAAACGGCCATTTTGTCGGATCGACAATGAAAGGAAAGAGTTTTTTCAAGAGAAATTAAGGAAATATCTCTCCCAGTCTGTTAGTTTTTGTAAGTATCTTACTTAAACAAATCGTCTGACAGAATCCAAGTTTTCAAATGTCACTCTGAATAGGAAAACATGGTAAGCCCCTCTCTGGTGGGGATTTTCGGAAAACGGCCATGTTGGCTGGGAGTAATTCCCTTTTTAATGATTTTCCAAACAAGGATAAAATTATGCAACGCATCTCTGAGATACCTTTATCAGACATACTGTTAAAGATGGAGTCTTGCGCATGGCAAGTTATGTTAGTCACCAGATCACTACTGACTTACAAAAGGCTGCCTGCTACTCCATGTGCTTGGGTGAAAGCACAGATGTAAATAATCATGCATCGCTTGCGGTAATTTTGCGTTATGCAGTTGGTAACATTATATGAGAGAAGAGCGGGTGAAATTGTTATCTTTGCCTTCAAGAAAACAAGGGATAGATATCCACAATGCTGTTATGGAAGCTTTTTTTGTCACAAGATATAAAACCAGAAAAAGTTGTTTTAGTTTTTAATGACGAGGCACCTTGCATGGTGGGGGACGCATCTGGTTTCATACAGTTCTTTGTTAAAGAAGCAAAACACCCAGTCGTTCAGTTTCACTGTGTTATACACCAAGAAGCTCTTTGTGCCAGGGATAGCAGCAAGAAATTAGATGATATCCTTAAAGATGTCACGGAAATGGTCAATTACATCATGACTAGTGATATAATTTTCGACAGTTTCACCGCATTTCTTGATGAGGTTAAGGCGCAGTATAATACTTACTCTTGTACAATGTACTGGTGGCTGAGCAGAGGACGAATTGCATGCTTGGATGAAATTAGGCTGTATATGATTCAAAAGTGGCAGGATTATCCACAGCTTACTGATATGATCTGGTTTACCAACCTCATGTTTTTCACAGATTCTACAGCACACTTCAATGAATTGAATAAAAAAAACGGCAAGGTTAAGGAAAAACAGCAGAAATGATGTTATGTGATGTCAGAACATTTGAAAGAAAACTGCTGGTATGTGAAAGAGACATCTACAAAGTTTGAAGCTGAAATAATTTCTAAATGTAAAAGTGCATATACAAAATTATATAACATTTACCGACAATCCTATAAGCGATCGGGAAATCTGCAAGTAATTTTCTAGCATTGTAGCAGAGGCAAAGGAAAATTTCAGTAATAGATTTGTACAGTTCCCTTAAGATGGAGACAACCCTCTGTTTTCTTACTTTCCCAGATAAAGCCAAATTTGAAGAACGCGGACAGTACACTAAGAAGAAATAAAACTAATGTATTTGGAGAACTAGCTGTCACAAAGTACTCACTAATTGGTAGGAATAATAATAACTAATAAAATTTGTTTCCTAATTTTAGCCACTTAAGGGTAACCTTTATGCGTAATGTTCAAGTGACTAGCCACTGCGATACGATTCGATCACTTGTCATACAATTAACTTTTTAAATTTATAGTTCTCTATTTAACTTTACATTTAACTTGAATACCTCTGATTACCTTTTATTAAATTACGTTAAATGTACTGTGTAATAAATATAAATGTACTGTTTAATAAATCTAAATGTACTGTTTAATAAATCTAAATGTACTGTTTAATAAATCTAAACGTACTGTTTAAATACAATTGTTTTATTTCTTCTTAGTGTACATGTCCGCTGGAGGGATTATGTGTTAATGGGACTATCTGGCGGGAGGGGAGAGATTAAGTGTCCCGGGACCAAGTGTCAATGAGACTATCTGTCGTGGGATCAAGTGTCAGGGGTCTAATGTCATCAAACCACACTATGAGTATTTATTATCACCTACTCACTTTTAATATTAAAAACGGCTTCCTCATAACTAATCTTGTAGCTTTTATATATTTCTAAAAGACCAGAACTGGTCATCAAAGTTGACATCAACTGTCAAACACCAGCAAAAGCAGGCTTATTTGTTTAAGAAAAGCCTAAAATAATTTTAAAAGCACCGGAAGTTCATGATCTCTCCCATTTGAAAAAGTCGGGCCCTATCAAGACTTGTCAATCCCAATGCCACTCGGAAAGAAAGATTACGTATTAACTTTGCTCTTGCATTGAAAATAATGACAGTTTGTATCTACTGTTTATTATGTATTTGATATATAATTGCTATGAGTAGGCTACTGTCTTAGAATTATTATTTATTTTTTAAGTCCTTGCATTAAAAAATTATTAGCATTTTTGTTCATCTCTATGCATTTCTCCCCCTCGTCGGCCCACATTGATCCATAGGACCGGTAAAGCAGCGTTTACCAGTTTCTGTGGTTACGGCAGACTAAGGTGATTGTGTGGCCAGCACTATGCACAGCCGCCTTTTACTTTACCCCAACTAAGGCCAGGTACCCATCAGAACTGGGTAGACTCAGTATTTCTCCACTTAATAAATAAAATACAATGTCATATAAAAAAAACAACGGATATAAAAGCCTGTTTACTGTGATCTTTATTTGTATTGCAGTGAACAAGCAAAAAGCCTATAAACTGAAATAAACATAGTAAGAATAAACATAAAAATTATTTTGTTTACAAAGGAGATTAATATTACATTTGTTTATACAAAGAAATACATCTATCAAACACTTTTCTTTGAATGAAATGTTAACTATAATACATGTTCAGCTTAATGAATATAATATTGACTATAATACATATTAAGCTTGTTGAATATAATGTTCATTATAATACAGGTTCAGCTTGTTGAATATAATGTTAACTATAATACATGTTCATCTTGTTGAATATAATGTTGACTATAATATATATTAAGCTTGTTGATTATAATGTTAACTATAATACATGTTCAGCTTGTTGAATATAATGTTAACTATAATACATGTTCAGCTTGTTGAATATAATGTTAACTATAATACATGTTTAGCTTGTTGAATATAATGTTCACTATAATACATGTTTAGCTTGTTGTATATAATGTTAACTATAATACATGTTTAACTTGTTGAATATAATGTTGACTATAATACATGTTTAGCTTGTTGAATATAAAGTTAACTATAATACATGTTCAGCTTGTTGAATATAATGTTCACTATAATACATGTTCAGCTTGTTGAATATAATGTTAACTATAATACATGTTCAGCTTGTTGAATATAATGTTAACTATAATACATGTTTAGCTTGTTGAATATAAAGTTAACTATAATACATGTTCAGCTTGTTGAATATAATGTTAACTATAATACACGTTCAGCTTGTTGAATATAATGTTAACTATAATACATGTTTAGCTTGTTGAATATAATGTTAACTATAATACATGTTCAGCTTGTTTAATATAAAGTTAATTATAATACATGTTCAGCTTGTTGAATATAAAGTTAACTATAATACATGCTCAGCTTGATGAATATAATATTGACTATAATACATATTAAGCTTGTTGAATATAATGGTTATTATAATACAGGTTCAGCTTGTTGAATATAATGTTAACTATAATACATGTTCATCTTGTTGAATATAAGGTTGACTATAGTATATATTAAGCTTGTTGATTATAATGTTAACTATAATACATGTTCAGCTTGTTGAATATAATGTTAACTATAATACATGTTTAGCTTGTTGAATATAAAGTTAACTATAATACATGTTCAGCTTGTTGAATATAATGTTCACTATAATACATGTTCAGCTTGTTGAATATAATGTTAACTATAATACATGTTCAGCTTGTTGAATATAATGTTAACTATAATACATGTTTAGCTTGTTGAATATAATGTTAATTATAATACATGTTCAGCTTGTTGAATATAAAGTTAACTATAATACATGTTCAGCTTGTTGAATATAAAGTTAACTATAATACATGTTCAGCTTGTTGAATATAATGTTAACTATAATACACGTTCAGCTTGTTGAATATAAAGTTAACTATAATACATGTTCAGCTTGTTGAATATAATGTTAACTATAGTACATGTTCAGCTTGTTGAATATAATGTTAACTATAATACATGTTCAGCTTGTTGAATATAATGTTAACTATAATACATGTTCAGCTTGAACCTCGTTGAGCTTTTGCCACTTTAGTTCCCACCATCCTGAAAAAAAAAATGTTTTAATAGTTATGTCTCAATTTATGTAAAACAAAGAAAGCGTATTATATACTTAATATTTACAAAATAAACTTTATAATATTGTCACGATTCTGGAATTAAATCGCGACACTTAGCACTCATGGATAGATCATAGCGCAGAAGTAGTGTAGAACTAGAAACATAGGTTAGCGTAGAGTTAGATTAGGGAGTAGAAGAGTGGCCTGGAGCTATTACCCTCTCCCTCTCTCACGCAATAGGAACACCCCAACCACCCCTTCTTCACCTGTTCTTTAACCCTCTCTACACTCTTTCATTCCCGAATTCAGAGTTGCTACTTGATTCAGCCAATTGGTATTACACCACTTGTATGTGTGATTGAATGATGTGTGTATTCCTTAATGTATGCATATATATATATTCTATTATGCTGTCAATTATGATTCATGTTGTATTTTGATAGTAACTACTCATTTATTTTGCTAAACTCAGCATACACATAAAACCCCCACCCACCTGTAGACACCCCCCACCCACTGCTACACCTTTTTCATTATCTCCCCTTTTCGTTCCCTACTCAGCGCCCGTGGTCAAGCCCTTGATCCACTCGTCGTAGTGACATCTGGAGCGAAGCGTCTCGCACTTACGCAAGCGCCTCGGGCGAAGCCCGACCAGAACCAATAGACACAGGTACATCAAGGGAGATATATCATTATCTTATCCTTTGTATCTCCGTATACGTCCACACCCCCCCTTTTCCCCTGGGCCCCACCCCGCAAAAGTCGGCGGTACTAATTGTTCACCTACACCCACTCCTAATTTCCCCCCCCCCCCAATAGTCAATCCTTTATGCAAGTATATTTCAAACCAGCCAACCAGAACATATGTAATTCTAAACTAATGTAGCTATCCAATCAAATTGACCACTGATCACGTGACTAAAATTCACGAAAGCGCGCTTAACTAGTTTCAGGACACTTCGGCCCAAGCGTTAGGTGGAGAAGGTTGTTCGATTCTAGCCTCCACTTATTCAGTTCGTTCCATAGGATATACCGCCTGCATGTGTATAGATAGATATTTTGTCAGTATAAGTATTTTCATGAACACAGCTACGTTTACCTAATGTTGGACAACCTAGCAGTACCATGTGTTGAGTGTTAACTGAAGCCTGTGCAAATTCATATATGTATCTTGCCATTGAGTGAAGAATTGAAATGATAATAAACACCTGAACTTAACCAACGATTTATTTGCCTACTTAGAACTATCTGTTGTGTCCGTCATAATATCTAACGAGCCAAGAGAGAAATAATAATTATTCCAGGGCGATTCCAGTCACGGTAATTCATACCCCACGACGACCTGCCACTACTACCCCCCTCACCTACGACTTCACACCCCTCTCATTGTCCAGCTTCTGCCAGGTTGATGTCCTAATCGTAAACACATCCTGACAAATATAAAAACAAAGTCAACACCATAAGTTCTATGACATTGTGTTTCTGTAGTTTTTATTCCAGTTGTGGTCTAAGCCTTTTCTTCTCATTTTATTTTTCTGCTGCATTGACCGCTGTCCTTTTTTTTTTTACTTACTAGCTTTCACAGCTAGTTCCGCTAATTCAATATATTCTGACTTAATCTGAAAGTGAAAAGCTGCAAGTGATGTTGCACTTATTATAAAGACCATCTGCAATTATCTGTCAGCAGCCAGTTGCAACGTTTTCTCTTGCAAAGCGACAGTCAAAATAGCCACTTCGGTCCTATAAATGGATTTCCGATCCATTCATATCACATCCGTGGATTGCCTTCTTTGAAAGTCTTTGAAAGTAAAACTCTAAATTTAATTGCTCAAATGTTCTATAATCTCATGAAACATCAAACTCTTCGTCTGCATCGGCTATGGATGGTGACAAATTATGAAACATATCCAAACAACATTCTAAAACAATACTTTCCCAATCTTTTGGGTTTTAATAAACTTGTAACGTGCGTCGTGAATGAGGCTTTTGAACCACTCACCTCATCCAGTTCTTATAGTCCTCTATTTAATCGTCATCAAATCAATAGTTGAATGCAGACGTGCAGTTGTAAACAAATACGCCAACTGCTTTAATCCCTCCCCTACCGCCATTTTGTTCCTTTGACAAGTTGCAGAAAGCGTGCCCAGCTTTCTATCCTTAGACTCTTATCCATCATTGGGCCGGTGAAGCAGCGTTCACCAGTTCCCGTGGCCACGGCATACTAGGTGATTGTGTGGCCAGCACTATGCACAGCCGCCTTTACTTTAACGCAACTAAGGTCAGGTACCCATCAGAGTTGGGTAGACTCAGGGACACCCTCCAGACCCGGGGGGGAAATCCAGGATTCGAACCCGGGACCTTAGGTACGCCAGCCGAACGCGCTGCCGCACGACCACCGTGACCCATGGATCAAATTGGTCCGACTGGATACTTTACTTACTCTTATCCACCACTGTAATGGAAACCTTCTAGAACATTTGAAAAATACGGGACGCTGAAGGAACATACGGGAACCCATAAGAATCTGTGGGAATCTATATGAACTATGAACCCATAGTAACCTATGTGGATTTGCAAGCCAGGCGACTTACAGGAACACAACATGGGCAACACTTGTCTTCATCTTGCTGGAGTACGTAGCCGTCGTCGCAAGAGTCTTTACAGCTGTCCGCGTCTGTGCCGCAGTCGCTGAGCTCACCTTCTGAGTTGCAGACGCAGTAGGAGCATAGGTCCTTGTAGATGATTTCGCCTTCCTGCAACAAACAAAACGCATGATGGATGATTGATGAATGATGAATGATGACATGCGTGAAAATAAAAAATGGGTCTAGAAAAGAAGTGTTCCGATAATTTAATTTTTTTTTTACTTATCTATATATACTGGTCTTATCTCTAACTGGTCTAAATGTTTACCCGTTCCGCTCTAGCAAACCGCGGTGTTTACAAACATTTCTGATGACACACTATTCCTATTGTGTGTTTTGTTTAGTTGCTTACTCCGATATTCTTAAGTACTTTTAAAATGAATCAAAGCTTTCTACGTAGTATCGGGAAAATATGCTCGGAGCGCCATACCCGTGTTGTTAACAAAGTTTTTCAAATGATTCGTTGTCTTGGTATGGTGCTTGGTGTGGAGCAATCTGCATCTTTGATGCGGAGATGGAAGCCATCAGAATTGCTGCTGTGGCAATTGGGAAAACGTTCGAAGATACACCAGCTGCTCGTGCTGATGTAGTTATCTTCACTGATGCACTTTCAGTACTCCAAGCCATCGACGGCTTGGGGACTTGGCCCGATCTGCTTGTCCGACTATTAGCTGCTATTTCCGACCTGATCCTCAGGTACGAGGTGAGGGTCATCTTGCAGTGGATTCCAGGTCATGCAGGAGTCCCTGGCAATGAGATAGTGGATGCCTTGGCCAAGAAGGGATCCCTGACACCCACTCCGGAGGGTCCGTCCACCTTCGCGAGTGCCCGCAGATCAATACGTGAGTGGGAGACAAGACAATGGAACAAGAGTTGGGACGAGTCTGACAAGGGTCGAGGTGTGTGGCAGCAACTAAAACGACCAAATCGAGCTGATCCGTGGTGGAAGCTCCGCAGGAGAGAACAGGCTACGATAGCCCAGTTCCGAACAGGGCACTGCCCTATTGGTGCCTATTTCGGACGATTTAGGCCCAATTTCGATTCGCGGTGCCGACATTGCTTTGAAGCAGAAGAGACGGTCGAGCATTTGCTTTTAGACTGCCCTGCCTTGCAGGAGGAAAGAGTGGATGGGAATGGTCAACAGTTTGCACCATCCCTTTATGGGAACCTGGCTGTGCTACGTAGTACAAGTGTGTTTGTCCTCCGAATCCTAAGAGATTAGTCTCGATTCGATCACTCCGTTGAGTGAGGTTTAAAGTCTGGTGCGTCGACCACCCACGAGACACGGGAATAGGGCTGGACGTCATCATAGCATTTGGCATAACCTGTCTGCCAAACCTGTCTCGGCTACTCCTGTTGCGAGTGTGCTCGATCCTCAACAATCTGCGCATACTACCTTCGCAGTGAGTGCTACTTCTGCCTCACATAATACTCCTGTCAAGTCTGGATCAAGTGATGTCCACCAGGTGCCTGCTTCGTCAACCAGATACTTAAAAATTATGCATTTAAATTCTCAATCATGTTGCAATAAAACTCTAGAGTTGGCAAACACCATTGCCGATGAAAGCTTCGACATTGTATTATTGAGTGAGACTTGGTTCAAGGAAGTGGGTGATGAGCCGAGGATGGTGGAATTAACCCCTAAGGGCTTTATATTAAAGAGCATACCTAGTCAGACGGGCCGGGGGGGGGGTGGATTGGCCATACTGTACAATGATGTTTTAACGAATAAGGTCAACATTCGTCAAGAGATCGCATCTATTACAACTTTCAACATGTGTGATTTCGCTTTTACCACCAGCACAGAACACTGACCTTTGTTTTCCTTTATCGTCCACCACCAAGCAAGAAAAACAACCCCACTCTAGTGCATTTGTTCAGGAGTTTCAAGATCTCCTTGAATTTTTTAAACGTTTGGTCGAAAAAGAAGGCAAAATAAAAGATGACATTAACAATACTTTCTTAACATTTGCTTTGAAGTAGATTATTGCGGAAGCTACCAATTTTTAAAACCCTCACTGCCCCTTCTGTGCCGGCTTTCAAATCTTCACTGAAGGGCTGGACTAAATATCTCAAGTGAAACTCTGTCATCTGTTTGTAATTCTTGTTTGTGATGTTTTACAATGTTATATGTAGTTAAATTGTGGACTCTTTCCTCGGTCCTAACGGGGTCTCCACAATAATATGAAGAAGAAGATGATGATAGTAAAACATTAAAAAGAAAAACTATACAACTGTATAGCAAGGCTTCGCGGCTTACCAAATATATGTTATCTCCATAGGTACATTCCGCTTCACACTTGACAGCTACGACAACGGCTAAAGCGATTAAAACTATTAACTGGAAGGTTTTCATTGTGGCAGGTAAATTGTTGTAATGGTGGAGATGTCTGGAAATAAGAATAATAGAATGATACATTTGAAGATAGACAGATAGAGAGACATAGATCATATGTATGTTTTTTTTTTAAAACATAAGAATAATAGAATGATACATTTGAAGATAGACAGAGAGAGACATAGATCATATGTATGTTCAAAAGAAACTTTTGGTCACTCGATGGCTGTCTCGGTGAGAAACCCACTTGTCAGTTAGCTTTAAATAGCCACCCATCGTTTGTTCTTCCCACAGGAGCTAATCTATGCATATTAAGCAGATAAAACAAACATGTGCACTTCTGAAAAAAAAATGCTAGGTGGCTGGTTGAGGCGGAGGAGGGTGGGGGGGGGGAGATAGAATTTCTTTTATATTATCTCATTTGATGAAGAGATAACCAAAAGTTCATTGATAATTATTGTGCACATTTTTATATCTCCCTTCAGCCCTAAATTCTCCCAAACCTTTGTTTTTTATTATACGTACATGGTGGTGCCAGGTGGATAAGTGGCAGAACATTCGCTTGTCGAGATGATGGTCATAGGTTCGAATCCTGTTGAAGACTAAAGTTTGTTCTCGGGATCTGCAAGGGTGTCACTGAGTTTACTCATCTCTGATGGGTACGTGACGTTAGTTGGTGCAAAGAAAATGGCGGCACGGCTTTATAGCTTTTCCACACAATCCCCTAGTATGCCGTGGTAGATATCAGATTGGTCTGACCGGGATACATTATGTTTTGTTTTGTGATGATGCTGGTCAACTGGTCATTTGTATAGCTCGTCTCGCCAGGCTCTCACATATTCGACGTAAATACTATTACTGCAGGACACTTCATGAACTTTTTAGCAAAATTCAAACCCAAATATATAATAAACTATATTTACAGACATCCATCTGTACTACAGAGTAAAAATAAATAAGAACAATAAAATGGATGCACAAAAAAAAAAAAAACATGACAACAACGTTAACAAAAAGGCCTTGTATAACTTTCGATGTTGAGGGACCGGAAATACAACAATTCAATTACATTCATAGTCTTTGGTTAAATGCGCTGTGAGCTTACATTATGTCTTTGGGCTGCGCTTTACACATATTTTTATTATTATATTTTAGTTTACTAATTCTAATGTCCTGATTCAAATTCCTGTATTACATTTCTTTTTTTTAGACTTCGTATTGCTTATTTCGTCCTATTTCATAGTCTACTTGAAATTTTCTGCTTTATGCTGGCCACACATCCCCTAGTATGCTACAGAAACTGGTGAACACTGCTTCACCCTCTCTATGATCAATTTGGTCCAAAGGGTACTTTATTTACTTTAATATTTATACATACTATTTTATTTAATATATCTAATGTTCTTTTTTTTGTTTCTGATGATCAAATTCCTTATTGATTAAATTCCTTTATCTAATGTCCTACTTCCTCGAAATCTACATCTCTCATCTCTGGATATAAGAATTGCAAACAGTAACATTTAAATCCTTTTTAATTAGTTTTTGTTTTTACGGTTCTCGTCTTATACGTTTTAGGTCCTCCTTCTATACAGAATATGTTTGCGACCTACGTTGATCCGTGGTCTGAGTCTAGTCTTGCATTTTAATTGGTAACTCAAATAATGTTAGATTACTGGTTTTCCTGGTTTGTTCAGGTAACCCCTTCCCATGTCCGGATGCCACTTGGGAAGAATGAGTACGTATATGCATTGCATATGGTTGTTACGCTTCGTACGGGTCACCATTTTCCGTTTAGGTCATAGAGTCATCTCCATTGAAACTATCTCCATCACCCCCTACACACCTACACACTCACACACATACCCACACACAGGGGCAATCCCTAAGTTTAATCACACAAGATGACATGTTCAAAATTTCAGGTGACATTCCAGTTCTCTGCTTCCCAATCTTTCGCCTAATCTTGGCTTATGACCTCGTTCGACCTCACATTGACCAGATTGACCATTTATTTACCAGTAGTCGTATGATAGATTGTCAGCATTTAAGCCTGCATGTCCATGTCATCCCTCCTTCTCAAACCCCGCCCCCACACAGACACACGCATACACACCTTCACACAAAGAAAAGTAGTCATAATACACAAGCCATTACATTTTAAAAGAATTACAACACGATAACAATCTATTACAATGCTTCGATAACCATAAAGATAAAAACAATTTTCTCTTTACTCTTACGCGAGAACAAGTACATATAAGTATTTATTTTAATCCCGAGAAGCATGGAATGGGTTGCCTGAACAGACTAGGAAAACTAATAACGTCCTTTAACGTCATTCAATTTAAAAACACTACATAGAACGCAAGACTAGACTCAAACCACAGATAAGCGTAGGACGAAAAAATCTTCTGTATAGAAGCAAAGACTATTTTTTTTTGTCTGTGCGCATCCAATAACGCTGTCTTAAATAACTTCTACGCTCCTACGTCTGCCTAAATGTTTCTCTGTATACCATGTATATTATAGTCTATGATAAAACGAAAGTGCACAGTACAAAAGAGAATCGGAAATTCCGAAAAGGAGTCATTCGAGTCATCAAATAGCAGAAATAGCAAGCGGTCCATCTTATTATAGTCTTTGATAGAAGAATTTTCTGCAATATATAAGATAAGACATGTACGTCGAGACATACGCGCACACGTTTACAAAAATTATAAACCGTATATATCATAGTGGAACGTCGTCATAGTGACCACTGAATGAAGTTTTGACAAGATGGAACTTGTGTCAATTCCTAGCTAGACCTCTAAATTATCCATAGTAGAAATGTCTGCAAATTTTCTTTCCCCAAAAATGTAAGATCTTGTGGCCCTTGTATCATTAAAATTAAAGAAAAATTATAATTTTCAGAAATCCCCATTTTAAGCTCTAAATATGTTTTGAAACTCCGCCAAATTAGAATTAAGCTTACGACCAAGAGCGCGGAAAACAAATAGACCATAAACCTGCATTTTAAAATGTGACCACAATATGAAAGTATAAAATCTAGATGTTTAAGTCAATGTGCTATTTTTGCTTGCATATATTTAAACGTAACGCCCGATGTCCCATGTCTTAGACCAGGGGTGCGCAAACTTTGTGTGCGTAGGGCCGAATTTACACATGTGTAAAGCTATTGAGGGGCGGCATATTAAATCCTATTAATAAGTCCACTCTGTTGGCAGCAAATTATCATAATAAGTAATAATGAATTATTTATAGGTTACTAAATAACCAGTTGATACAATTTTTTTTACTTATACACTTATAGGCCGACATTTTACTTGACAATATTGACACAAACTTTCTATATTAACAAGATTTTAAGTTTTTTTTTACAGCGGCACCCTTAAAACCAGCAGCTTCGGGAAGATGGGGCTCGTAAACCTTGATTGGTAGCTCATCTATGAGAGGGAAATTCCGATCTCAAACCTCCGCTGCCTCGCCGCTACACCTGTTCATGGAGAGGCTAAGGGAGTAAACCCTAACAGAAAATCAGGAGATGGAGTCCCTAAGGCAGTTTTATAGCGAACGCTCTATCTCTCTGACAACTCCTTCGACGTATCAGCTAGCTTTTCCCCTGGAATCACCATCAGCGTGGAGAGAGAGGGCCTGCTGCATGGGCAACAGCTGGCCTTCTTAAGCATCGCCCAGGCAATCGTGGACTCCTTTTCGACTTCCATCACCCCAACCCGAAGAGGTCTTTCCAGCTTCGCTGAAAGGAGGGAAGAGAAGCTAGTCAGGAGAAAGGCGAGGGGCAGAAGAAAAGGAGACTGCGCCATCGTCCCTTAAAGATGGAAGGATGCCATACATATATATCATGGAATGGGTTGTCTGAACAAACCAGTTAAAACCAGTAACTTCACATTATTTAAAACACTAATAGAAATGCAGGACTAAAGTCAGACCGTAGATGAGCGTAGGGCGCAATAATCTTCTTTATAGAAGGAGCATCTGTAATGTATATGTTAAGAAATCAATGGCTTTAATTTAGATACACACAGACTACTTTTCACTACAATTATTGATATCACACATGTTGGAGCAATTAGAACGGTACATGCAATTTTGTACAATTCAACAGCATCATCGTCTGTTAGTTGGGTTCCTTGTGGAACAAAAGGCCTCTGTCAAAGCGCGCACTCTCCACGGTCCTTGCCAGTTGCGTCAGCTCTTTCCAGTTCTTCCAGCCTCGTCCAATAAGCTTCGTTTCCATGGGTCTTCCTCTATGCTCTAAGGCCTGTCTAGCTCTGGTGTTGTTATCTTTCCTGAGGGTGTGTCCAATCCATCTCCACTTCCTTTCCATGATTTGTTGTTCTACTGTTCTTTGTCCACACCTCTCCCACAAGAAAATAACTTTAAAATTGAGAAAAACTTTTATTTCTAAATGCCCTCGAGGGGTGTATAATATCAGTTGCCGGGCCACATGCGACCCGTAGTTTGCCCATCCCTGTCTTAAACTATAGTCCTACCTCCACAACAAGTAGTTAGCAAAACTCTTATCCTCAAGAAAATTGAGAAAACGTTTGTTTTCCGTTGATATAGTATATTAATCTGTTATGACATGTTCACTACATTTTTAACGATTATTATATTATAAAAAGCCTTACAATTAAAGGGTGTGCATATTATGTTGGTTTGCCTGACTAATTTAGGCAACCCATTCCATATTCCAATGCCACTCGGAAAGAAAGAACACGTATTAACTTTGCGCTTGCATAGGAAATTATTACAAGTTTTATCTCCTGATTTTTTTCAAATAGGGTGTGGGTATTCGACCTATAATTTTTCCGAATACTGTCTTAGATTATTTTGTTGTATTTTAAAGTCCTTCATTAATATATTATAAGCTCTTTTTCCATCCCTGTGTATTTCTCTCCCCCCCCCCCCCACCCCTACCCCCGTCGGACCAAATTGATTCATAGGGCCGGTGAAGCAGCGTTCACCAGTTTCTGTGGCCACTGCATACTAGGTGATTGTATGGCCAGCACTATGCACAGCCGCTTTTACTTAACTCCAACTAATGTCAAGTACCCATCAAAGTTGGGTAGACTCAGTTTTTCTCCAGATAAAAAATACAATACAATGTCACATTAAAAAAAACACAGAGGTAAAAGCCTGTTTACTGTGATCTTTATTTGCATTGAAGTGAACAAGCAAAAAAGCCAATAAACTGTTATAAAGAGAGAAGTTAGAATACACATAGAAATGATTTTTATACAAAGCAATGCATCTATACATCTATTAAACAAAACTCTTTGAATATAATGTTAACTATAATACATGTTCAGCTTGTTGAATATAATGTTAACTATAATACATGTTCAGCTTGTTGAATATAATGTTGACTATAATACATGTTCAGTTTATTGAATATAATGTTAACTATAATACATGTTTGGCTTGTGCCTCATTAAGATTTTGCAGCTTTAGTTCCCACTATCCTGAAAATAAAAATGTTTAAAAATGTTTTTAAAGTTTAACTCTCAATTATGTAAAAATAAAGAAGAATTATTATATAGTGAATATATACAAAATAAACTTTATAATATGAAAACAAAGTAAAAAACATAAGTTTTCTGACAGGTCAAGGCCATCATACCCAGGACCAACAATCATCCTGCCGAGTATTATGTAAGGGCCCGTTGTACTTGTCTCTGACCCGAAGGGATTCTGATGATTTCTGGTGAGTTACTGACATCATAATGAGCACCCTCATATAAAATAGAGTTACTGACATCATAATGAGCACACTCATATAAAATAGAGATACTGACATCATAATGAGCACACTCATATAAATTAGAGTTACTGACATCATAATGAGCACACTCATATAAAACAGAGTTACTGACATCATAATGAGCACACTCATATAAAATAGAGATACTGACATCATAATGAGCACACTCATATAAAATATCGTTACTGACATCATAATGAGCACCCTCATATAAAATATCGTTACCGACATCATAATGAGCACCCTCATATAAAACAGAGTTACCGACATCATAATGAACACCCTCATATAAAATATCGTTACTGACATCATAATGAGCACCCTCATATAAAATAGAGTTACCGACATGATAATGAGCACCCTCATATAAAATATCGTTACCGACATGATAATGAGCACCCTCATATAAAATATCGTTACCGACATCATAATGAGCACCCTCATATAAAATACAGCTCTTTACAAACATATGTCTATTTTTTCTAAAAGCACCAAGAACCAAAGAGCATGCATTAAAAAAAGTTTGAGTTTAGACCCTTTATCTCCCCATGTAATGGAAACCCTCTAAAACGTATGGAAGATACGAGACACAAAAGGAATATTAACCCTTCCCGTACCGACCTATTTCTATCTATGCTGCCTTCAGTTCCGCTATATACGCGCCCGGGACTGTAAGGGTTAACATACGACATAACATAAGAAGAATCATGAGAATCTGCGGAAAATCTATATGAGCCCGTAGGAACCTGTGGGGATAGCGTATGGGAACACGTCAGATTTGCAAGCTTGCCCCACTTACAGGAACACACAATGGGCAGCACTGGTCTTCTTGCTGGGGTAAGTAGCCGTCGGGGCAAGAGCCGTTACAGTTCTCCGGGACAGTGTCACAGTCGCTGAGCTCGCCATCTCCGTTGCAGACGCAGTAGGAGTAGGAGCAACGGTCCGTGTAGATGATTTCGCCTTCCTACAACAAACGCAATACAAGATGGACGATGGATTACATTTGTGAAAAGAAGAATATTTTAGTGAAAAAATTTTTTTTTACTCAACTCTGTCTCTCTCTCTCTCTCTCTCTCTCTCTCTCTCTCTCTCTCTCTCTCTCTCTCTCTCTCTCTCTCTCTCTCTATATATATATATATATATATATATATATATATATATATATATATATATATATATATATATATTATATATATATATATATATATATAAAGTTGGAGGTTTGTTTCGATTTCGATTCCCGTTGGTCAATATTAACACACGTGACCTCATTGCCTTAAAGGCCTATTTTAACTATCGCGATTGAACGTTTATCCTGTAGTATAGTGGTTAGAATTGCTGCTTGGAACCGGGGTGGCCTGAATTCGAATCTCCTTAGGGTATTTTTATGTACTAAAAATATAGGCTAAGGCTAATTGCTACCCCGTTCAACACCAGGCAATTTAGCTAGTAATTAATAAAAATATTGGTGACCTGGGTGATTTCATTCTCAAAGACACTTTGTTCTTGCCCTAAATAAAACTTATCAACCACGATCACGTTCGATCAGCGCCGTTTCAATAACGAAACGACCATTGATATATACATTGATCAACGCTGTTGGCTTAGCGGCAGCGTCTTCGGCAGGCGTACCGAAGGTTCTGGGTTCGAATCCCGGGACTGGAGGGTGTCCCATGAGTCTACCCATCTCTGATGGGTACTTAACATTAGTGAGGGTGAGGTAATGATGGCTGGGCATTGTAGTGCCAAACTCCCCTAGTATGCCGTGGCAATAGAAAAAGTACCCGTCAGACCAAATGGATGATAGGGTCGGTTAAGCAGTGTTCACTAGTTTCAGTGGCCACGGCATACTAGGGGATGTGAGGCCAGCACACTGCCCAGCCGCCTTCACTTTAACCCAACTAATGTCAGGTACCCATTAGAGCTGGGTAGACTCAGGGACACCCTCGAGGGAAAAAAATCCTAGTCTTCACCACGATTCGAACCCAATACATTCGGTATGCCAGTCGAACGCGCTGCCCACTTTGACCCATTTATTTAACAGTATTTCTTCAGTTATTCAGTCTAGTTATCCAATGACTGGACTAACTAAGCAAATAAATAAATATCTAGTTATCCAATGACTGGACTAACTAAGCAAATAAATAAATATCTAGTTATCCAATGACTGGACTAACTAAGCAAATAAATAAATATCTAGTTATCCAATGACTGGACTAACTAAGCAAATAAATGTCTAGTTATCCAAGGACTTGACTAACTAAGCCAATAAATGTCTAGTTATCCAATGACTGGACTAACTAAGCAAATAAATGTCTAGTTATCCAAGGACTTGACTAACTAAGCAAATAAATGTCTAGTTATCCAAGGACTTGACTAACTAAGCCAATAAATGTCTAGTTATCCAATGACTGGACTAACTAAGCAAATAAATGTCTAGTTATCCAAGGACTTGACTAACTAAGCAAATAAATGTCTAGTTATCCAAGGACTTGACTAACTAAGCCAATAAATGTCTAGTTATCCAAGGACTTGACTAACTAAGCAAATAAATGTCTAGTTATCCAAGGACTTGACTAACTAAGCCAATAAATGTCTAGTTATCCAATGACTGGACTAACTAAGCAAATAAATGTCTAGTTATCCAAGGACTTGACTAACTAAGCAAATAAATGTCTAGTTATCCAAGGACTTGACTAACTAAGCCAATAAATGTCTAGTTATCCAAGGACTTGACTAACTAAGCAAATAAATGTCTAGTTATCCAAGGACTTGACTAACTAAGCCAATAAATGTCTAGTTATCCAATGACTGGACTAACTAAGCAAATAAATGTCTAGTTATCCAAGGACTTGACTAACTAAGCCAATAAATGTCTAGTTATCCAATGACTGGACTAACTAAGCCAATAAATGTCTAGTTAACCAAGGACTTGACTAACTAAGCCAATAAATGTCTAGTTATCCAAGGACTTGACTAACTAAGCCAATAAATGTCTAGTTATCCAAGGACTTGACTAACTAAGCCAATAAATGTCTAGTTATCCAATGACTGGACTAACTAAGCAAATAAATGTCTAGTTATCCAAGGACTTGACTAACTAAGCCAATAAATGTCTAGTTATCCAATGACTGGACTAACTAAGCCAATAAATGGCTAGTTATCCAAGGACTTGACTAACTAAGCCAATAAATGTCTAGTTATCCAAGGACTTGACTAACTAAGCCAATAAATGTCTAGTTATCCAATGACTGAACTAACTAAGCCAATAAATGTCTAGTTATCTAATGACTGGACTAACTAAGCCAATAAATGTCTAGTTATCCAATGACATGACTAACTAAGCCAATAAATGTCTAGTTATCCAATGACTGGACTAACTAAGCCAATAAATGTCTAGTTATCCAATGACTTGACTAACTAAGCCAATAAATGTCTAGTTATCCAATGACTTGACTAACTAAGCCAATAAATGTCTAGTTATCCAATGACCTGACTAACTAAGCCAATGAAAAAAAAAATATTTTATAATTTTTCGAAACTAGCATGACACAACATGCGTTTAAAAAATGCATGGTCGAAAAAGGAGGCAAAATAAAAGATGACATTGACAATCATTTCTTAACATTCGATTTGAAGTAGATTTAAGCAGAAACAACCATTATTTAAAACTATTTTTATTTTGGGAGAGGGGGGGGGATCATAAAGTAGATAATGGTGAAACTTAAAGAAAAACAAAACAGCTCTAAAGCAAGGCATCGTGGCTTACCAAAAATATGTTCTCTCCATAGGTACATTCTGCTTGACACTTGACAGCTACGACAACGGCTAAAGCGATTAAAACTATTAACTGGAAGGTTTTCATTGTGGCAGGTAGGTTGTTGTAATGGTGGAGATGTCTGGAAATAATTATAGAAATATGGATAATGAAGGATAGACGGTGAGATAAATAGATCATATATGTTTCTTTAAAACTGTATGAGTCTTCTGGGTCTGTACTCTAGGACGTAACGTTAGAGAAGTGGGTCCCCGGGGTGGGGTGAACACATCAAGACACTCCCCGCAGGCACATGCCCCCCTCCTTCTTTGTGGAATTTTCCTTGGATCATTAACTCATATCGGCACTTTCGCCCGGTAGCACAAATATCACATCGCAGGACTGGTCGTATATGCACCGGGCTTGGCGAAACGGGTTTCTTTGCACCATTCCTTCCTCCCCACCGAGTCTCTGTGGCTTTTGCCAGTACAATGATCGTGTCGGAATGTACAATTTTAACGGGATCGTATAGTCGGCTCACTCATTTAGCCAGCTTTTATGCCCATGGGTACAAAGAAGACAGACAGACAGGCAGGCAGATAGACAGATAGACAGATAGACAGATAGACAGATAGACAGATAGACAGATAGACAGATGGACAGATAGACAGATAGACAGATAGACACATAGACACATAGACACATAGACACAGACAGATAGACCGATAGACAAATAGACAGAACGACAGATAGATAGACAGATATACAGACAGACAGATAGACAGATGGATAGATAGATAGATAGATAGATAGATAGTTATATAGATAGATAGATAGATAGATAGATAGATAGATAGATAGATAGATAGATAGATAGATCGATCGATCGATCGATAGATAGATAGATAGATAGATAGATAGATAGATAGATAGATAGATAGATAGATAGATAGATAGATAGATAGATAGATAGATAGAAAACAGACATAATATTCATAATGTACCCACTTGCAGACAGATAGAGATAGAGCTAAATAGGCATAGATGGAAATATACATTGAAAGATGGATAGATAGATAGATAGATAGATAAATAGATACATAGATAGGTAGAAGAATAGACAGGATGACATATTTAAAACAATATATAAATAAATTGATAGAAAAATTGAATAGATATATAATAATTGATCCTTATAGTGAACTCACCAAAAGCAGCGTTTGATCACTCGAGGCTGTCTCATTGAGAAACCCACTTGTCAGTTACCTTTAAATAGGCACCCATCGTTTGTTCTGCCCACAGGAGCTAATCTATGCAAATTAAGCAGATAAAACAAACATGTACTTAACTTTAACTTAAACTGGTGGCGGGTTTGGTGAGGTGGGGGGGGGGGATATAATTTCTCCCCAATAAGCTCATTTGACGAGGAGATAACCAAAAGTTCAAAAACCTTTCATTGGGCGAACTCTCCATAAGTTCATCGATAAATTGTGCACAATAGCTTCTGTAATCAATTCTCCCAACCTTTTTTTGCATGTTTAGACGTCCTTGGTGGGGGCCAGGAAGATAAGCGGCAGAATGTTCGCTTGGTGTGCCGAAGGTCTTGGGTTCGAATCCTGTTGAAGACTAGGGTTTGTTCTCCCGATCTGCAGGGGTGTCACTGAGTTTACTCGTCTCCGATGGGTACGTGACATTAGTTGGGACAAAGTAAAAGTCGGCACGGCATTATAGCATTTTCCACACAATCCCCTAGTACGCCGTGGTATATATCAAATTGAACTGATGGGGATACTTTATTTTATGTTTTGTTTTGTGATGTAGCTGGTCATTTGTATAGCTCGTCTCTACAGGCTCTCACATATATAATGGTCAGTGCGATGTATTTTAACCCTTACAGTCCCAGGCGCGTATATAGCGGAAATGAAGGCAGCATAGATAGAAGTAGGTCGGTACGGGAAGGGTTAACACAATTTAGTTGCGGATGCACACAAAACTAGTGCTATGAATGATGATTATGAAGATGATGGTTAATTATTTTGCCCGTCTTTCCCTGCTACTACGTTAAGCCTACTCAGTGCGCACTTGGTATAAAGTGTAGTGGTAAGTAAGGAACACAAATAATTTGAGCTCCGACGATGACGATTTAATTTTTCGGAAGCGAAATTCAAACCTCAGGGCCCTGGACTGGATCTCCTCAAGGGCCCACTGGTGACTGCAGTGGTCTTTCGATTATAAATACAATAAATTATAAGGACTAAAAAACTGTATGGCTTAAAGAACACTTATCAATAGTAAAATCGAATAATATTTTGTTTTTTAGAAAACAAATATTTTGTATCACAAGATAAATTGAAGCATATTAAGCAATTGTGATGTTAAGTTCAACTTTATGTAATTATTTTAAACAAATAAGTCTATTAAGCTCTCGATAACCTTGACCTATAACTATGAACAATGAAAGTAAAAGGATATGAAGGCAAACAGGTAGCTAGACACGTAGATTCATGAAGGGTAAACGAACGAACGGACGGATGGATAGATAGTAACGTAGGCAGATGGATACAAAGATGGATGGATGGATGGATTGGCTATAACAAGTATTGAATGAAGGTATACAAATGCACACATTTCTACTATTTCGCACAAGTGATCTTTCACTCTAATCTTTGCTCTTGTTCTCGTCCGACCTCTAGCTGACCTCTTACTGACCCGTCGATTGGTTATCAAGATTTCAGCCCACATGGGCACGTAACTCCCCCCCCCCCCTTATTTACTCCATAACCTTTATGATGGCGGATGCACAGCTACATGCAAAAGCAGACATACTATAAATAGTGGTTGATATAGTGGACGCTCGTCTTAGTGACCACGTGGTAAGTCGTGACACACAGTGGTATAATTCCCTTCTTGGCAAAACATCTCGGCTAGGTATAGTTCTGACAGATTTTGGTAGTTTTTCTCTTCTTTTTTTTTTCAGCTGGACCTCTATAAGTTAGTGAGAGTGTCGACAAACTGGGTTTTTGTACTTTTTTTTTTTTACCGTACCTCAACATTAGGGTTCGTACCTGATGGATTAGGTATTTCATGACTTCTTTGGTGGACCGCCAAAGGAAGAACGGTGGTAAGGGTCTTGAGAGGCTAGAGCAGGGGTAGGGAACCCTTTTGTCTGAGAGAGCCCTGGACACCACATATTTTGAAAAGTAATTCTATGAGAGCCATACATTATTGAACTAAAAATGCAAGTAAATTTCCCTTTAATTATAATGAATGCAAGGTTGCTATTTGTCTGTCTTTTAGGTCAGTGAAGTTTATTTCGTTTACCACTTCTGATGCTGATCTGCTCATTTGTAAAATTAAATATTGATATGCAATTAATATGTAGATGAAAGGAGTCTAAAAAAAACATTTTTTTTTATAATGGAACATTTGTCTGCGAGCCAGTCGCAGCCATCAATAGAGCCACATCTGGCTCGCGAGCCATAGGTTCCCGATCCCTGGGATAGAGGCTTGAACTTCGGAACAGCCACTCGAGCTACAAGAGAACGAGATAGACGGAGATCTTTGGCCTCAGGCGCCAGTCGTCGGTACGGAGAGGATAGAGTGAGAGAGTTTGTTGGAGCTCTTAAGTTATGGTTTGTGTCGACAGACAGGATATTTCACCATCATTTTGGCTGTTTTTTTTTAAACCTTTCTTGAGCGAATCTTTCTAAGTTAGGATTAATCCAGATTGAGATGTTTAAACCTTTCTTGAGCGAATCTTCCTAAGTTAGGATTAATCCAAATTGAGATGTTTAACCCTTTCTTGAGCGAATCTCTCTAAGGATTAATCCAGATTGAGATGTTTAAACCTTTCTTGAGTGAATCTCTCTATGTTAGGATTAATCCCAACAGATTGAGATGTTTAACCCTTTCTTAAATGAATCTGTCTTAGTTAGGATTAGCCCCAATCGACTGTGGTTTAGTAACAATTCTTGACTCTCAGTTAGGATCACGTAAAGGTGTCAGAAACTAAAGCGTCAAATGAAACTGATTGATAGCAGATATCCCGATAGCCAACCAGGTCCTTGGAACAAAGCGTTGTGATGGGAAAGTGTGTCTTCATGGGAGCGCTGGAGATCTTAGAAGCACCACACGATATCTGTAAGGCTGTAGATCTAAAATTTAAAGCATTAGCTCTCAGAAATATTTGACGGACTGTCTAGCCACGTGACTTAGGCTCCGAATCCAGGTTTAATGCTTACAGTAAAAGACAATACAAACTGTCCATAAACCACATAGCCAGGATACTAGGTTTTATCAAATATAAAACCCTTTTTTTTGTAGCCTTAATTGGCCCTTAATTAGTAGCAGTATCAATCAGGGCCTGTGGAGTCGGTAGATAAATGTTCCGACTCCAACTCCGACTCCTAATTTTTGTGTGCTTCCGACTCCAACTCCGACTCCAGGTACTAAAATTTCCTCCGACTCCAACTCTTCGACTCCGACTCCGACTGATAAATGGTAGATAATTGACTCCAACTCCAACTCCTCATTTTTTTTGTTATTCCGACTCCGACTCCAGGTACCCAAAATTCCTCCGACTCCAACTCTTTGACTCCGACTCCGACTCCACAGCCCTGGTATCATCATTTAAGAATCTAGTCGACTTGAATTAACGGTAAAAAATTCAGTCAAGATTGCGTGTGTGTTTTAATCATAGATACACAGACACTCACACATCATACACACATACATACACACACATACATACACACACATCATACACACATACATACACACACATACATACACACACATCATACACACATACATACACACACATACATACACACACAGCATACACACATACATACACACACATCATACACACATACATACACACACATACATACACACACATCATACACACATACATACACACACATACATACACACACATCATACACACATACATACACACACACATCATACACACATACATACACACTCATACAGATAGACAGAGTCCATACCAATATAATTGTATATCAATAAGTAATAATAACAGTAATGGTTATTTAAATAGCGATTCTTAGGGGCACAAGCAGCAGCGCGTTCGACTGGCGAACCGAAGGTCATGGGTTCGAATCCTGGTGAAGGCTAGAATTTTCCCCGGGGTCTGATCCTGAGTCTACTCAGCTCTGATGGGTACCTGACCTTAGTTGTAGTAAGTGAAGGCGGCTGTGCGTTGTGCTTACGAAACAATCATCCTAGTATGCCGTAGCCACTGGAACTGGTGAACGCTGCTTCGCCGGCCCTATGGATCAATCTGGTCAGAATGGGACTCTACTTAGTTACTTACTATCTAACGCTTCTATAGTTTTTACTATTTTGGTATAAAAATAAAGAAATAAAATAATTTACCCGAGAGAAACATTTTTATTAGAAGCCTACATATCCGAAAAATACACTTTTCAAGAATTAAACTCAAATACTGTAACTGACTTCTTCTGTTTAACAATGTTAACAGCAACTTGTATAAATGAAACCAGTATCTGTTGTATAACTACTAGATTATTTGTCAGGCTGCAAAATGAAGAAAATGAAAAAAAAGCATTTATTTTGTATGCATTCATAACGATATGTAGTAATATATTATAGATGTAGTAATATATTACAAATCTATATCACTTTCCCTGAGAAATGTAAACATTGTGACTGACAACAAAAGATTGTTACTATTTCGACTCTTCTGATGTCTGTAAAGGATCTTGTTCTAGAATCACTACTATTTTAAATTTATATTAATGACTTATATGCATTAACACAGGAACAAAAGTAAGTTTTTTTTTGCAGATGATTGTGTAATTTATAGGACAGTAAAGACAGAAAGAGATTTTGTAAGTAATATTAATGGAAATTATTTTTGAAGTAGAAAAATGAAAAAAATTATTTATCAGTTGGGAATCGAACCCAGGTCGCACGCATGGTAGTCGATGCGCTAACCACTCGGCTAGGGAGGACACATACCGGAAGCGAGATCGCAAAAGTAAAATATAGGACAATAAGGTCACTTGGTTTTATATTAACCAATTTGGATCGGAATCCACAAACACACACAATCTACTTTATCTCTCTCTCTCTCTCTCTCTCTATATATATATATATATATATATATATATATATATATATATATGTATATATAATCTATAATATATATATATCGCAGCCCCTTCTTTCAAATCTTCACTGAAGGGCTGGACAAAATACCTCAAGTGAAACTCTATCATCTGTTTATATATCTTGTTTTTTTATGTTTATTATTGTATATGTAGTTAAATTGTGGACTTTTTTCCTCGGTCCTAACGGGCTCCACAAAAATAAGAGGAAGAAGAGAAATAGATAGATAGATAGATAGATAGATGGATAGATAGATAGATAGATAGATAGATAGATAGATAGATAGATAGATAGATAGATAGATAGATAGATAGATTTTAAAACTATCATTAGTTACAAGCGAAAATGGATTTCAACAATTATATAGATTTAAAATGCAAAATTTAGCTAAACTTTGGTAGAATGCTGACCAAGAAGACCAAATTGTGAGCTACTTAACTTTGTCACTTTGTCAGCAATATTGATCTGACAAACTGTATTGGACTCAGTTTGGAAGGGATGAGAGGTCATGAGCCCTCTATGGTCAAATATTGGGTGTTGATTGTGTAAGGTAATTATGCTTAGATATAGCAAAGATAAAATAGACTAGGGAAGAATCTAAGATATAAACATACATACATACATAGAAAAAAGACAAATAAATAGTAAGACAAACACACAGACATATTCGTAGATATGTAGGCAATTAGATAATATATACTGCGAAACAGCTCCCGAAAATGCGAAACATGTCCTTCAGACCTGCCCTCTGTATCATACTACCCGGTCAGTCATTTGGCCCTGGGGGCTACCTTCAACGATAAACTGTTCGGTTAAGCCGGCTGGCCTAGCGGTTAGCTCACCAGACTGTCAACCAAAAAACCACTTGACACGTCGCGGGTTCGAGTCTCGCCACCAACAGATCCCTGTCGCCCTACAGGAGTTTTGGGACTAGATGACTTTAATATTGAGTTGTTATCACATGCGCTTAACCGGCAGCAGTGAAACCTCTCACAGATTAATAGTCTTCTAGAGCGCACTGAGCATGCTAAAATAGCATGGATAGAAGCGCTATATAAATTACCATTACCATTACCATTCGGTGGACTAGAAAAACTGACAGCCAAGGCGCAGTTCATTACAGCTATCGGACTTGTTGTCTGAATCCTCCCTATCATAACATTTGAGAACGAAGAAGAAGAAGATAATATATAGAGATTCTAGGTAGATGGAGATGCATGTACACAGACAGATAAAAAGATAGATAAATAGTTAATTGAATAAGTAGATAGGCAGACGTATAGACTGATTAAATAGATAAATAAATGTCAAGATAGATATACAGATTGACTAGTCTGTGTTCAGGTACTCAGATTAATATATACACATATAGACAGATTGACTTGGCTGTACACAGAAACCTAGATTAATAGATAGACAGATAGACTAGCCTGTACACGAAACGATATAATGATAGATAGACAGATAGACTAGCCTGTACACGGAAACCTAGAATGATAGATAGACAGATAGACTAGTCTGTACACAGAAACCTAGAATGATAGATAGACAGATAGACTAGCCTGTACACAGAAACCTAGAATGATAGATAGACAGATAGACTAGTCTGTACACAGAAACCTAGAATGATAGATAGACAGATAGACTAGTATGTACACAGAAACCTAGATTAATAGATAGACAGATAGACTAGCCTGTACACGAAACGATATAATGATAGATAGACAGATAGACTAGCCTGTACACGGAAACCTAGAATGATAGATAGACAGATAGACTAGTCTGTACACAGAAACCTAGAATGATAGATAGACAGATAGACTAGTCTGTACACAGAAACCTAGAATGATAGATAGACAGATAGACTAGTCTGTACAGAATTACCTAGATTAACATAATAATATATATATATATATATATATATATATATATATATATATAGGATTAGATAGATACAGGATACAGGGGTGGATTGATATATAGATACACATAGACTAGTCTCTGCACAGACACATAGGATCAATACGTCGACTTTTGAAGTCCACACGCTTGGGTTTAGTTGCCAGTGCGATTTAAACTTGAACTGGTAGAACGTTGGAGCCATCCATTGAGCAGTAGTGGAATTGCATCAATACTCACAGCTCCACATATGTCCAAGCAATCATCCGTTGTGCACGATACAACTTCGCATGTGGCGTCTGGTTCGTCAGAGTTACAGATGCAAAATGTGCAATCGTCGGCGTTGATGACATCACCGTTCTGTAACAACAACAACAGAAATAACAACAAAATAACAACAAAATAACAACTCAAAATGTAATGAAAGATTTTCCCCTGGGCAATAGAGAAAGTCACTGGATTGATTTTTGTGTTGATGGTCATGCGAAATGCTTTTTAAATCAATCTAATATCAATCTCAGTTTACATAATTGCCTTTAGTAGCAAATGCGCTAAGTTATAAATATTTGAATAAATGCAAAACTGTTTGATAAATAAACACTTAGATAAGTAGATAGATATGGGCTTGGTAAACACATACGTAGATACATAACTACATAAATACATAGGCACATAAATGAATAAATACATAAATGAATAAATACATAAATGAATAAATACATAAATGCATAAATGCACACATGCATAAATACATAAATACATAAGCACATAAATACACAAATACATAGGCACATAGATACATAAATATTTTGAATAACACATTGGGGACAACTTATCTTATCTTATCTTATATTGTATTACAGACGCTCCTTCAATAAAGAAGATTATTGCGTCCTACGCTCATCTGTGGTCCAAGTCTAGTCTTGCGTCTTTATTAGTGTTTTGAATGATGTTAAGTTGCCGGTTTTCCTGGTTTGTTCAGGCCATTGACAAGTCTTAATGAGGCGTAAACTTTTGAACCCGAATGTTCGTGAACTTCCTGTTCTATTTTTAAACTAATAAACAAAAAAAGCATAATTTTGCTGATGTTTGACAATTGATTTCAACCTCAACGGCCAGTTCTAGTCTTTTAGAATTATACAAAGGATACAATATTAGTTATGAAGAATCCGTTTTTAACATCAAAAGTGAACAGGTGATAATTAATACCCAAGTGTTAGTCGCGTGAGGTTAAAATTTTATTTATTTACAAAGTAAATGAGTCAAGAGTTGCGTTTTCTTGGTTATTGAAAAACAAAATGCGTAAATTCATAAAAACGAATAACAAAAATTATTTTGCATTAAGCAATAAGTTTGATATTTTAAAAAGGTGATTTTTCACTTTTGACTTTCACAATACATTGTTTTGTTTTGTAAACATCTATTAGAAATTAAATAAATTTTAATCCCCATCAAATTTGAGCACAACCAGTAAAGTAGCACACAGACATTGTTTCGAAGAAAATGATTGAATAAGAACGGAAATGTTTTTGCACGTGACCTTTTATGCATGCATGCACGTTAAGACTTGTCCATGCCGGATGCCACTCGGGAAGATAGAGCGCCTATATTATGCATTTGCCCATCAGTTACGTCGACAACTTTTAGGCAAGCTTTACGACCCCCCCACACCTGTACTTTATACATAGCTGCCTTCCCTGTTTCACTACCTCCCTTATCTTGCACAATTAGCCACCCATACCTTACAATCCTGGCTAACCTACTGATAATTATACATTTTTACCTCATACAATATTTTCCAGAAAATGTGAAATAAAAAAAAACTTAGAAATTTTAAAATAGATCTAGATAAAATCGACCTAATTTTCACGTTTCATCTATTATAAAGAAGTTAGCAAAAATATATGAGTTTATAAATCAGCTGAAATCTTCTAAGCCCTTGTGTCGTGTACTATTTCGACAATCCCCTCTCCCCACGCGCACACACACATAATTTGCATAAAGCGGGTATGCCTTTAGGCCACGAAGTTGGCGACTTAGTGCAAGCATAATCTATTATTATTTGGCAGGCTGTTGATGGAAGAGTTAGTGTGTGTGTGTGTGTCCACTGTGTGCCATACAAACGCACGACTAATTACCATTTTAGATATAGACAATATTGCATTTATTATAAAAAGTAACATTGTCAACGTCACCTTTTCTTGACCTCCCTTCCCCTCCCCACATGTCAACAATTGTCGAACTTTTTAAAATTCTCCATCCCCCTATTTTGTTGACATAATTAATGGACGACCCTAAAACCCTCAAGCTTACATTGTAGGTTTCGCCATCCACTTCACAAGTTGCCGCCACTTTCCCGACGATCACGGTTGCTATGACGACCATAAACACCAACGGGAAGTAACTCATGGTGAAATATTGACAGAAAGGTTGTCTTCTACAGAAAAATAAAAGGTTAAGATTTATTATGTAAAGTACCTGTTAGTTACTTGGTGTCGGTTTTTATCCCCTGCAACTTAAGAGTTATGTAATAGTTCAAGGCCGTTGCCTTTTGAGATTATCTATGGTAGAATCTGGGTCATATGTCGTCAAGAAACTGTGTGTAGCTTATTTATGACTTAACGTCTGCAGACGTTCCTTCGAGATAGAAGATTATTACGTCCTAGTCCCAAAACTCCTGCAGGCCTCTGTGTAAACTGAATGTGCGTTCTTCTACTCAAATGTTATGCTGCCGGAATTCAGGTTTTTTGTTTAACACCCCAAGTCCGAATATTTATATCTTTCGTGTGGATCACCACTGGTCTTATTATTGTTTCTTTAAGTTTTCTAGTGATTTAATGACTTGTTATTGTGTTGCATATTCTGAATTGTGCGTTATTATTTTTAATATTATTTATTTGACATCCTTTAGCAGGTCATTACTTTCGATGATTACAAATACTAAATTGTTTAATCGATTACATTTTTAAAATTGAGGCATTCTAATTATAATCTGTTGTTCTGTCTTTCCCATAAAGTATAGTGTCATTGTTTCTCTTGTCTCTAAATAATGTTATGTCCAAATAAATTCTCTAAAGTGCTGATCAGCTGCACACTAGGAAGTGAATTTTCTTGTTTTATACATTCAGATGCACAAACTTTTATTATAGATCTATATTATATACGCCAAGACAGTCTGGACTAGACTAATAACACAATGGCTAATAAGACAGAGACAGCGTTACTGTCTAGTAGTGTCAGATTTGTATTCAAGAACTCAAGAACTAAATATTATCATCAGTGTTTAATTATGAAGAAAGTACAAACTCACCCAAAAAAGCAATAAGCTGGACAGAACTATATGCTTGTTGGAGATGGTCAAGTGATTAAACCTAAAGGCGACAACTACCAAAATGTAACCAGCGATCCTAGCTTTAATCTATAAATAGTTCGATTGTTGGGTGTAATTACTTGTATACAAACTAAAAACTAATTTGCTTTGAACAACCGCTATTGAGTTTTTGCTCGATGGTTAAGTCTGTATGTTGATTGGTTATCTTCTCTTGTCAGTTACACACCGACACATATAAATTTGCTCCTGTTTCGTTGTAAGAAATGTAGAGGGAGTAATTGGCATTTAGCAAACATTAACTAAGCTAGAGGAATATCAAATTGATAATAGCCTAATAACCCATCTTATTTTTAAGTTATATCAATTTTGTTTTTACTGTGCCGATGTTGTTTGTTTTTTTTTCCTTCAAGATATCATTGTTTTCAACATTAAAACAACGCTTGTTCACAGCTTACTTCACCAACGCGCCATCTACCGGTAACTGGTATATTAATCTGAGGCAAGACAAATATGATTATGATTATAACTGTGTCTCTAAAAGATTAAAACAGTTTAAAAATGTCATTTAATATTTAAGAGTGTTTTGTTGTTTTTATCTGAACTATCTATATATATAAAGTAGTCTGTGTGTGTTCAACCAATCATATTCGTTAATTTAAATCACGTGACCTTATTGTCTCATATTATACTTTTGCTAAAAGTCTTCAGTACAAAAAAATAATTTTTACATTATTAGACTAATAGCTTTTTGTTCATTGTAGTTTATACAATTTTTATTTGTAGCTTATGCATGTCTGTTTTTATTTCCCCCCTGGGCAACGCCGGGCAATTTAGCTTGTATGTATTATACAGGACCGTATTTAGGATTGTGGGTAACCTGTTCCCAAATTTATGTGGGGGCCCCTCGTGGCCTTTCCTTGCCTTCCACATACCTCAAAAAGTGCCGTTAATTCATGTTACATTCTGTAAAATCATTAATATATTTTATGTGGTGCTTAGATTGGTTGGACTGGAGCGCTTAAATTGGTAAGGGAATAAATGAATTTTATTTTACATTATCAACGAAAGAATGGAGATGTCACTTAAAAATTAATTTTTGTGATGTGTGGGGGCTTCCTTTCTGTGGGGACCCTGTTCCAATGGAACACGTGGAAAATGCCTAAATACGCCGTATATACTTTTATTATGCTACAAAATTAGAAATTACTCTCAAGAATTGAGTTTTAACCCTTCCCGTACCGACCTACTTCTATCTATGCTGCCTTCAGTTCCGCTATATACGCGCCCGGGACTGTAAGGGTTAAAATGTACATCTTACTGACACAGTTGACAGCTTGAAGTTCTTGGCTACGCCTCTGATATTTGGTCTACTACACACATTCAACATTAAAAAATAAAAAATATAATCACATCAAACACTTTTTTAGAATAATATGCTCAAATTTTATGGTTAGAATTATTATTGTATGCAATATTTTATTGAATTGAATAGGCAGCGCAAATTTAGTGAACTGCAAGTAATCTCTATAGAAGAATTAGTATAGAGTGGAAAGGGGTTTACAGAATTAGTAGCTGATCAATGATTTAGTCATATCGCCAGATGTTCGGCTCGATACAAGGCAGTTATGTGTTCAGCCACGAGATTAGGACGTTTTGCTTTGATGAAAAATTGTAGGCCTAATAAATTCGATTAACTTTAGGAGGTAACATTTTGAATGTAATGTGCCAATGGAATCGAGGCTGTGTGGTGGCGTATATCACGGCGCCACATGCAGTTTTCGTAGAAGAGTTAACAAATCATCTAAGCTATAAACCAGCAATTTAAAATGTGTGTAATTCTACATTTTCAACTATTATTTATTTTGTTATCATGTTTGTGGGAAAAAAAGTATGTAGGCTAATAGTAAAAATAAATATTGAAATGGCAAGATTCTCTGAGAGCTATTTAAATAAAATGCAAGTACTGGGTTCATGGGATATATTTGCATTTGACGTCTCAAAGTATTCTGAAATTACTTTTTTTTTAAAACTGTTAAATTCTTAATCAATAATATACATGATAAAAAAAACTTCTAAGAATTACATTAATTTCAGCTCGCTAGTATGCTCCCAGATTGTTACATGATTGTAACTGTCTTAGTTCTCAATTTCAATTTTATTTAGGCCTACAGAAGATCCTCAAATCTGATTGAAATATTCAAAACCGTTTTTTCTCTCTAATCTCACTGGCTCTCTTCCCTTTTTACATAATATAAGAAAACAGTTTAAACACTTTCCATGTTATTGTTGTTGTTTGTCTTAGCATGTTAAAACGTGACAGTGTGCTTTCGATTCTTTTCTTAAATCACTCCCTTATATTTGCTTACTTCGGGGAGGGGGGGGGGAGGTCGTAGCTACTGTCTGTGGTTGAGGAGAGGTGATCTATCGCGTGCTATTGGAAATCAACAGTGTGCCTAGGTTACCGACTTCTTCAATAATGTAGCCTTATGCCCACAAAACACCTGCGTGAATTTCAAAGACTGAAATGACCACTTGTCCCGCAGAGAACACTTTGTACTGCCGACTCCTCTCTTCTGGAAGTGCCCCGTTTCTCTCTGACGACCGTTGGCCTCAGAGCCTTCTCCATATTCTGTCCGAAGGTGTGAAATATACTTCCCATTCAACTCAGGCGAACAAGCTCTACTGTTTCTTTAAAAAAGAACTTTAAAATGCATTATTTCAATATTTACCTTGGATAACATGCTTTAGACCATGGGTCGGCAACCTACGGCACGCGTGCCAGACTTGGCACGCCGTGGGATTTTCAATGGCACGCGGAAGAGGCCCACAAAGTCTATTCATGTTTTTTGTAAAAGAAATTTAGTGCTACAGCAGGTTGACTTTTAGGCTGTTGGCACGCTGAATGAATTAGAAATCATAATTTGGCACACTGTTATCAAAAGGTTGCCGACCCCTGCTTTAGAATCAAGTTCTTTTAAAAAGAACTTAGAGACCTTTCTCTTTGGCTAATACGTCTGCCAAAGCAAATCACACCAAGAGCGCACAGCATGCTAATTTTTTAGCATGGATAGAAATACCCATTCTTATCTTATCTATACTCTAGTGCTATTATAGCTTAAATAAGATTCAAAATATTGCAGAATGCCAGATTGAGGGCGAAATAACAGCCAAAATAGTTTAAAATAATAGCGACCGGGTAACTTTGGTCTTGCATGGGCGCGGTGGCCGTACGGAAGGTCCTGGGTTCGAATCCTGGTGAAGGCTTGGATTTCTTCCCGGGACTGGAAGATGTCCCTGAGTCTACCCAGCACTGATGGGTACCTGACATTAGTTGAGGAAAGTAAAGGCGGCTGGGCGTTGTGTGCACATCCCCTAAAATGCCGTGGCCACAGAAACTGGTGAACGCTGCTTTCTGGTCCTATGGATCAATTAGGTCCGATGGGATCATTTACTTTTTTTACTTTATTAATTTGGTATTGTAACCCTGGATTTGTTCGCGACCCGTCATTTGGAAATTTAAAGGTCTTGTACATGGATCGGCAACCTACGGGACGCAGGCCAATCTTCGGCACAAAGAGAGATTTTTTAATGCCAAAGGAAAAATCTCCAAAAAAGACAAAGTCTTTCTACCAAAAAAAAAAATCGAGTGCTAAAGCAGAGTATAAATTTAGGCTCTTGGCACGCTGAATGAATTACAAATCATACTTTGGCACATTATTATCAAAAGGTTTTCAAACCCTGGGCTTGGATATTATCTTATCTTATCTATTACAGACGCTCCTTCTATAAAGAAGATTATTGCCCTCCCACGCTCACCCGTGGTCCGAGTCTTGCATCTTTATTAATGTTTTAAATGATGTTGAGTTACTGTTTTTCTCCTGATTTGTTCACGCAACCCATTACATGCCCGCATGCCACTCGGAAAGAAAGAGTACTTATATGCAATTTTTTCTCGCACAAGGGATAAGGAATGTGCTTTTATCCTTATGTTTATCTGAGCGTTGCAACAGGTTGTTATTGTAGGTTGGTGGAAAATAACAATTCATATCAAAGATTTGCAAATGTACGACATTCAAACTGGGCTGGCAATATCTGCAGTTAAATAAATTGGTAAATATATAATTGAAGAAAAACACAAAATAAAAGACCTGGTAAATTTCTCCTAGTTTAATCTTAAAAAAATTATAACATTTCTAAAATGTACCTGTTTTTTTTTTTAAGAAAAAGATGGAAAAAACAACAACAAAAAAAACGTGTAGTCAGTAATACAATAGCCATGCATTATGTTTATACATGTCCTGTTTGTTTTTTTTTCCTGTTGTCTCCCCTGTTACGTCTCGCCTATCTCCGATAAGTCCGTATCACGATACTGTAAAAAGTGAAGGGGAGAGAAATCATGCATAAACCCGAAATAAAACGAAGTTCAAAAAAAATTATATATAAAAAAATGCATAAATGTAACAAAGAACAAGAGAAACAAAGAAAACATTGGCCATTATAAACAGTGCCGGATTTCCATTAGGCAACGCCCTAGATAATAGCAAGAGACTTAAAATATTCAGAATCATACATTAAAACTCATTCACTTTATGTCAAAGTGTGTTGTTGTTTTTTTTCATGTGTATCAGACTATCTATAATCCAGATACTCATATAATGATACTCTGATAGCATTTATAGTCGACGTAGGTTTTTATTCAAAGTTATCGAGCGGATGCTACTGTAGCACTTTTTCTTATATATTTCTTTCTGTTTTCCGAATGTCAATACCACCATTAAATCTTCCAACCTAACCCTATTATAGTCATTAATCCCCATCTAACTACGCCTTAACACCCCCACCCCTTCTCTATCGAACATCGGTCTCAGAAACCATATTACAGAAATAGTAGAACTAAATTGAAAACAAAATTACTTCATAGGCGTTTGGAATTCAAGTTGTTTTACCTTTTTTTTTTTTCATTATGTTTTGTGAAAATCGCAGGGCTTTTATGTCTACCCAAGTTAATGATTAAGTCCGGCACTGTTTTGGGAAAAAATCAATCATCTATACATTTACAGAGAGATGGTTAAAAATAAACACACAATATAATACTAATGTAAAAAACATTTATATTTTTAAAAAAAATAACAATTAAAAAATCGTTTATTTTGTGATAGGCGATTGTGATGTTGTTTTTTTAATTTTCTTCCAAAAAGTTGTTTGTACATTAAACACCATTTCTATTATAGCTGTTAAGAAAAGCATGTTAATCTACGTGTTTACTTATAGTGTGGAATAGTGTATAATCTTTTAAGTGTTGATAGATAAGACATGTCTAGCGTTGTTTCCATCCCCTGCACCAATGCATTATGAATACACTGTATGAATTAGTAGATAGCGACGCTAATCTTGCACTGCCGCCATATTGGATAGACTTCGTTTATTTTTCCCTTGACAACGGAAAAAACACTAGATTCCGCTTTCGTTGGGTTCTTCCGGTTCCCAGTACTGTAAAGAGAGAAAAGAAAGGCAAAAAAAGGAGGACTAGGAGAGATTCGAGTTGTTAAGCACGAGGAAAAGAAAATGCTAGCAGACTATACTGGAAACAGATTGGGAACTCCGCGCGGGAAACTCGCTCGAAAACGCTCGTATGGAAATGTGGGGGGGGAAATGGTCTACTTTTGGTATGAAACTGTTCGTTAATTGAACGTTTATCCTAAAATTTAGAAACAGCTGGCTCTCTAAAAGCATCAACTTGGCTAATGGTTGGCAACCCACGGCACGCGTGCCAAATTTGGCACACAGAGCGAATTTTAATGGCACGCAGAAGACCTCAAAACAGCCAATTAAGGTCTAAAGACCAAGGAATTGAGTGCTAGAGCAGCATACATTTTATGCTATTGGCACGCTGAACGAAATGTAAATCTAACTTTGGTACATTATTACCAAATGGTTGCCGACCCTTGACCTAGGCTATCGTGGCCTCCTTTTTTCTACTTTCTATCCTGAAATTTGTTTTTTTCTCTGTCCAGTGTAGGTCGCTGAAGACTACCCTTTATCCAACTTCATCAAGTTCTCTGGGAAGTGGTCCGAAGGTGGTTGACAAGCCCAATCTGAGTTCGGAAGTGGCTGTCACACTTGGGTGATATCTGTGTGCTGCCTGTTCACTCGGGTTAGGGTGCTACTGACCCATGGCTTGATATAATTGTAGATTATTTAGACTTGTTTAATGTGGAAACTTAGTATGCAAATTTTCGAGGCATATTTTCAGTAAATAAGTAAATTACAGTGTCTCTTTCGGACCAGGTTTTGTCTCTGGACAGTACATTTATGAGTGGTCCAGTTGTCCATCCTGAAGGTTTCTGCTTTAAATCAATGTCAAATGGCCAAATAGTTCTCGTTGCATATAGAGCGTGTACCTGAGACCTCCGCAGCTATTGACTTTTGTACCTGAGACCTCCGCAGCTATTAACTTTTGTACCTGAGACCTCCGCAGCTATTGACTTTTGTACCTGAGACCTCCGCAGCTATTGACTTATTTCCTTGCATTCCTTGTGGAACAAAGGGTCTCAGTAAAAAGTAAGTCTCAGTAAGTCTCCAACGCAATCGGCTCTGGGCGGATTCCTTTATTTCACCCCACGTAGCTCTAATTACACGTAAATTGTTGATAGTGAAGTGTACTGGACATTATGCTGGTCACGCAATGCGACTGAATGCCCTGACCACCACTTACACTAATGAACGATAGATTCTTTAAATTTAAAAGCGTTTTTCTTTTCTTTTTTTTTTCGATTGAATATAAGTCGTAAAATAAAGTTGGCGGAAGAAAAACTGTGTGTTGAATTGAATTGTTGTATTTCCGGCCCATCAACATTGATGCTGATATTAGGCCTTTTTGTTAAGGTTGTTGTGAAGTTTTTCTTGCATCCATGTTATTGTTTGTATGTCTTTAAATTATGTAGTACAGTTGGGTGTCTTTAATATAGTTTATCATATTATATTTTGGTTTAATATTTGCTGAAACGTTCGTGAAGAGTTCTACAGTAATAGCATTGGATGCCAACAAAATTTGAGAAAGTGTTAAGTTGAAATTGCAGAAAGCACACATTGGGGCCGTTTCTCGTGTTAAGAGAAAGGAATGTGTTCGTTTTGTATGTCCTGTATGTCGTCTGCAGAGAATAACTTCGTCCTTTCGAATTTTTTGACCTGTATCATGCCAGATTTTTAAAACTATAAAAAATGGAGTTCCCAAACTGTTAACGGTATGTACATAATATAATATTATTATATGATACAAACCTATAATATATTTGACTAAGTTAAGTTTCTACTTTAGTACAGTTAGTAGAAAATAAAAATGTATTATCAACAACATAATAGATTGATTTGTATTCTTTAATACATTGACTAAGCATACAAATTGTTCTCAGGACAAAGATCTAATAATATATAGTTTTTAAACATAAACGAAAACAAAACCAAGAAAAAAGGACATGAAATGTCCGCCATCTTGGCATGTACTACTCTTTGAAAACCCAGTTCTGCACAAATCAGATGTTTAATTACTTTTCGCATGTATCAAAAAATTCTTCTTTTTCAAGGTTTTAAGAATACAAGCGAGCGTACATGCAAATTAATAGTATAGCTTTCCTAATATCTGTATCTATTTATAGTTTACATAATATGCTTCCATCATGAGTTAGATATGGTTATGATATGAGAGCTCGTGATGATAACTACACAAATTTGTTGAATGTTTGGAATATTAAAGGCCGTGAATGCTATTTACGGAATTACTTTTTGGATCGAAAAGTGTTTTCTATTTAACTACAATTAGGTTACATAATAAATACAAAAAATAGAAGCGTCTAGTATGCTCCTCAGCGTCTAATTCGTTCCAAATACACAAATGCATCAACTGTAGACCCATTTGAATTAATAAGCTGTATAGTGTGCAATAATATATTCAGAACCAATTACCAATGATATGAAAGCCATGTTGTTGTTTTTTTGGGGGGTGTTGTTTTTATTCCTAAATGAGCACCTTTGGTCTACTATTTAAGTAAACAGTAAACAATACTGTTTTCTTTAAAGGAAATTACTGAAATGAATACATCCATAAAATGGGCAATGGCTTTACAGCCATAAAATACCCACCTACCCACTACCCTTCCCAAAACAACGAAAGATAGCGAAAATGGTAGGCGTGAAAGTATGTTCAATTTTGCCCAGTTCCTAAAAGGGACAGTTTCCTTTTCTGGGTGTAAGAGCGTTAGCAAAAGAATAAGAAGAAAGGAAATTTAAAAAAAAAAGTATTGGCCTTATGGTGATGCGTGTTGTGGCAAGATTTGAACTCAAGTCCACACACCACATAGCGTCTCTACCTTTGGGGCTTCAATCACTTTCCACCTCGCCTTCGTCGCTTTTAGTACCAGAACCAGCCTGTGAATGGGATGATGGTAACCGTCTGCCTCACTGGATTTAACTGGACTTCATATGACTTTAGCTAACAACACATTTTTGTGCATCTATTTAAAATACCACCGAGAGGTCATGGTGGCCGACCCGGCAGCGCGTTCGACTGGCGTACCGAAGGTCCTGGGTTCGAATCCCGGTGAAGGCTAGGATTTGTTTCCTGGGACTGGAGGGTGTCCCTGAGTCTACCCAGCTCTGATGGGCTCCTGACTTTAGTTGGGGTAAAATAAAGGCAGCTGGGCATTGTGCTGGCCACAGAATCTCCTAGTATGCGTGTGAACACAGAAACTGGCGAACGCTGCTTTGTCGGCCTTATGCATCAATCTTAATGTATAAATATCACTGATCTATAAAAAGAATGGATTGCGCCTTCTTAATAAATTGGTTTGAGCAAAGTGAAGAAAAGCACTGATCTATAGAAGAAAGAAAAAAACAAAAATTTCAACTGCACTTACCGATAAAAAAAACAAAATTGTGTCTAAAACTTACTGTGCCACTGATCTATAAATAGATTGGAACGGAATCTATGTTGCTGCCATTTTACACAATATGCAAATGGATTGTTGATGTCAAGCGTCTGGCTTCTTATTAATAATATAAAACTAACAATAATACGATCAAAAGAAAACAAATACCAAACAATAAAAAAAAGTTAATAATAAAAAAAGTAGACAGCAATATTTCGCAGTACGGAAAAACCCGGCCCCGAACACACACTAAATGTGAAAGCATTTCAAATGAACATCATTTGGAAACTGCGCCCATTGTATAACCTTAACATACGGTGATTAGTAATAGGTCTTAGTTTATTTTAAAAAATAAACTAACGAATTAAGCAATATTGTTAAAAAAAAACAACTTTATTTTGGAGGACGTTTCCAATTTATACATTTAACTTTTAACCCGATTAGTCAAACGGCTTAGGAGAATATAGAGCAGAAACAAACATCTAAATTCTAAATAAATAAACAAACTCACGGTAATTATATATATTGATCAGTGACAGTATAAACAAAATGGCGGAAATTTCCTCAAGAATGTTACTTCCGAGCCTAATCCATTCTTTTTAGAGATCAGTGATAAATATCTAACGTTCTACTGTATATTGACGGACGGGTATAATAAATTAATATTCGGACTAGAAATAAAAAAAAATCTGGCACAGTTTATATCACATAAAAAAAGATATATATTATAATAGTCTAACATTTGAAAATATTAACTTTTTAAGCTTTTTTTTTCTAAGACGATATTATGAAGTTGTTCCCCTTTATTTTTGTTTTGCTAGCAAAATTCATGCCAAATTCATGGAATTGTGAACATAAGTCGTAGTGAATATATTGAAGATAAATTCTTAGTCTACTTCCAAATGAAACTAGCCATTTTGAGAAATCCATGCAAGAAGGCAGATGTGCCAATTTCGAGTTCCTCTTTATTCTTTTTTTTTTAGCGTTGAGGTTTATATTTTGTTATTAGTTTGTCAGCACATACCCACACAAATTTCCACACATGCACACACACACACACACACACACTTATTTTATAAGTGAAATGATTTTGTCAAGCATCGGAATAGGGAGTTCAGACTTAAATAGTAAAATTCGGAAACGCTCACGAATGGAGTATAAAAGAAATTATACCAAATTTTGACATTAACAAAAAAAGATTTCATTTTCTAAGATATTGGTATCTATAATGTTAACTAAATTATCTTTCCCGACTATGTGTTAAATAAGGGTTAAAACACCAAACAGTAAATAAAACTTTTAGAGAAAATGCCACAAACTGTAATAAATACATCAATGATAATAATAATATGTATCCTGATTAAAATGTTCTATAGCAGAGAATGCGTGAAAAAATGCTTGCCACGGGCATTAGTACTCACCTTGGCCTTAGCCCCTGGGGGCGTCGTGGCACCTTGTAGCGGTGGGGGCTCACATGTGGCGCAGCAGTCCCCGGGCTTGTAGTAGTAGAAGAGGCATGTGGGGCACTGGATGGTGAAACAGTCGGTGACCCCGCCGTCGTAGCAGAAGCACGAAAGACATGGCTCAGGTTGGAATTGGCCCGGCTGTAACAAAGGGCGTGTTGAGAGTAGGCGACACTTGTGCATAAATAAAAGAGGAGGGACAGTCGTTCAGATAGCTTTGTCAATAGGCCGTTAGATGGACAAACAGTCAAGCAGATAGCTTTGTCAATAGGCAGTTAGTTTGACAGACAGCGCAGTCTTGCAGATAGCTTTGTCAACAGACCGTCAGATGGACGGTCTTGCAGATAGCTTGGTCAATAGACAGTCAATAGACAGTCAGATGGATAAACCGTCCTGCAGATAGCTTTGTCAATAGACCGTCAGATAGAAAGACAGTCGTTCAGATAGCTTTGTCAATAGGCAGTTAGTTGGACAAACAGTCAAGCAGATTGCTTTGTCAATAGGCAGTTAGTTGGACAAACAGTCAAGCATATAGCTTTGTCAATAAACAGTTAGTTGGACAGACAGTCGTGCAGATAGCTTTGTCAATAGGCCGTCAGATGGACGGGCAGTCTTGCAGATAGCTTTGTCAATAGACCGTCAGATGGACAGACAGTCGTGCAGATAGCTTTGTCAATAGACCGTCAGATGGACAGACAGTCGTGCAGATAGCTATGTCAACAGACCGTCAGATGGACTGACAGTCGTGCAGATAACTTTGTCAATAGACCGTCAGATGGACAGACAGTCGTGCAGATAGCTTTGTCAAAAGACCGTCAAATGGACAGACAGTCGGGCAGATAGCTTTGTCAATAGACCGCTGAACGCTGCTCCACCGGACGTCTTGACCAATTAGATTTCGACAGGATTGCTTTACTTAAGTATTGCATGCACAGAGTGGGGGGGGGGGGGGCGGCCAATTGCATCTAAGGAGAGAAGGTAGTGGGGTAAGGAGGATGCACAAAAAGTGCGAGGTGTGTTTATGTGTGTGGGGTGGGTGGGTATTTGTGCACAGCAGATGGTCAATAGCAGGTTGATTGTGAATTGTTGTACAATCCACCTAAACTAGTTTAGAAAATACGAATATTTGATCTAATGATAAATAGCTTTAAACTTTAAGAAAAAATGAAATTGATTAAATATTTTAATTATTCTTTTTTAATCATAATTTTCTGAATTAAAAAATAAATAAATTTGTAGGAGGCAAAATATGATATAATTTGTAAGAGTTACTTTTTAGAAAATAACAAATCACAGACACACTAGATTGCTAGCTAAAACAATGACACATCTTGTTCAAAAAGATTTATATGTGAAGTAAAAAAAATAATTATCAATTAAAAAAATAAACGGCTTGAAATAGCCACATATTGATATCGAAAAGAATATGTGTTCAATTATGTTTGTGTATTTCATTTATTGGATTGGTTCTATGATTGTAAAGTTTAAAATCATCAATTGGTTTTATATTTCTTAGCCTAGAGATTGTATTCGTGTTCTTAGTTGTATGCTAAACAAATATTATTATTATTTTTTGTACTGTGTGTGTGTGTGTGTCCGTCTTGTTGACAGGCCCTCACTTATAATGCAATGTTAACGCTTGGGTACCTTCACCGGAAATATTAATTTAAAAAAAATAAATCTGCAATGTATAAATAACAACACTTGGCATCTTAAAAATTTAAGTAACAAAAATAAAGCTAAAGTTGTCATAATAAATTTATGGGGTCAAAAATGCATTTAGTTCCAAATAATTATATCTCTCCTACTTTCCACTACCTGTGACGTACTTACTCAGCGTAAGTGCAAAACGGGTGTCTTTTGTGTGTGTATCTGTCTGCAGTGACCATATCATGCAGGAAGAAAAGCATTTTTAGAAATGCAAAAACGATTTACCATATTCTAAGTGTTTCTTTGGGTGGAGAATGTAACGCTGTTTGCTGTTGTTTTTGTAATTTTGTTGCTGTTTAATTATCATCCTCCCTTTTTTGAGGTCCATTTTTTTGCAACTGTGTGTTCAATTAATTATATTAGTTAATATAAAGTCACGTGACCGTATTGTCTCATGTAATAATTTTTCGATTTCACTTCGGACACGCGGGCGACCCGGGTTCGATTCTCCGATTAGTCTTTACCTTCTATTTCTAACAATTTTATTATTAAATTACTTTGCCAAAAGTCTTCAGTAAAAAATATTTTTTTTTAAACTATTAGATTTATAGCTATCTGTTCGCTGTAGTTTATACAAATTGTATCTGTAGTTTATACAAATTGTATCTGTAGTTTATACAAATTGTATCTGTAGTTTATACAAGCCTGTTTTATTTTTCCCAGGGCAACGCCGGGCAATTTAGCTTGCAGATTTAAAATTAACAAAATGATTGGGGGTATGATTCATTTCTTGCTATATTTAAGATTTTATTATGTCGGAAAAAGCTTATTTAAATAGTAGTACGATCGAAAATTGGCGAAACCCAAAAACAAGGTAGGTTTATATAAACGCACACAAATACAAACGTTGTCTATGTACCCCTTACCTTACTCTTTTTCCTCCCTTTCTCCCCCTTCCTCCCCTTGCAGAGCCATGCCGCTCCTCTACGTCATCCCTTCCCTCCCCTCCCTGTTTACCTATTGTTTACTGTGTTGCGTTACGCCTGTCGGCCTTTTTGTGTTTTGGCTTAGCCGTGACCAGCCGTGGCCTGACATCCGTCATGTTTGCGTGACACAATCCGGACATAAACAAACAAAATAACCATCAAGCAAAGCAATGTGTGTGTGTCCATTAGACCCCGGGGGGAGGGGGGGGACTAGCATGAGGAAAGAAGATAAAGAATTATACTGCCAGCATATGTAATAAGGTCACTATGCAAATGTTGATGGTCTAAAAATAGCCTGTTAGTGTACGTTTTGAATATTAGTTAATCCGAATGCGACATCTGGGAATTCTTTCACAAAGCTACAGAGTGTGGGGTGATGAATTTTGTTTATTTATGTATAATGGAATCCATGTAAAAATGTAACAAAGCATAAAGCTTTATAAAAAAAAATTACTTTTACTAATGTAACAAGAACATGAAACTAATGCCAACTAAAATTTGCAAAACGTATACAAAAATCTACTGTATGGTACCCATTAACTGAAGAAAACTTGAACAAATTCAGAAAAGAGCTGTATATTACAATCATACACACACACACACACACACACATATATATATATATATATATATATATATATATATATATATATATATATATATATATTATACAATATATATATATTAGAGACGGGAATCGAACCGAACCCGAACTGAACACACCGAACTCAAACTATGGTTACCATCGAACCGACTCCGAACTCTACCGGCGACCGAACCGAACGTACCTAGACTATATCAAACTAAGAGAACAAAGAATATTTTTTGTTTCACTAGCAAGTATACGCGGGAAATGATTACATTTGCATTGATAGTAATTAAAAACAAAAGGATACTTTTTTATGACCATCCCTTCCCCAAACATTTTGTCACATTGGCTTTGACGTATAGAAATGCTCAGGGAAAAAAAAGAAAGAAAAACAAAACTGTGTATAAAGCAGCGGTTTCCAACATAGGGGTCGCGACCCCTTCGAGGGTCGAACGAAAAATTCACGGGGTTCGTCTAAGACTGTCTAAGACCATCAGAAAAAACATTTTTTGCTGGTCTTAGTAACCGAAACACAGCTCATCTATCCGTCTCCAAGCGGGTTTGACCACATGCAGATACAACCACATACGAGAACACGGCGTGATGATATCATCGCGCCAATCCCATCACATACTTCTTGTACAAATAAATGTTTGTGTGACAGGGTTGGCCCCATAATGTACGTATGCGGACCAATCACACTATATCACAATGTAAAGGGTAGATACTGTCTGGAAAGCAGCTACTATGTTGAAAGCTGCTTCTGTGTTGAAAGCAGCAGTATTGGCTGTAAAACGACACTTCGTGAATATATTGGAAATCAGTGTGGATGCTGTTGGATCTATCTTTTTAAATTGTTGTAGGTGTGAATTGTGCCCCACTTGTGAAACTAATAGAAACGCAACAAAATAAAACAACAACATTAATTGGGAATAAATGTTCACACTATATAATCAGATATGGTTTTTTGTAATTAATCACTATAACGAAGAAAATGAATTCTGTATATCACAAATTTTCATTACAATTCATAACAGTAGAAAAATACCATTATAAGGTTGCGGCCCAAATAATGTTATGGTTGGGGGAGGGGGGTCACTACAACACGGGACGTTTTATTAAGGGGTATCGGCATTAAGAAGGTTGGGAACCACTGGCTTAAAACACAGACCGTCAATTGGCGGCCTAGATAAATGTATTACAAGAGTTTGATTGCTCTCACCGCCTCTGCGACGTCATTATATTGCTTTGATCTTCCCTAATGTCATCACCTCACTTCCTCGTTTCCTTTTCCCAGCAAAAATAATTATGAGCATGTTTGTTATAATAACAATGAGCATTTTTAAATCAAATTTTTATCTTTATTTTTTTAATGGCGATTTGTTTGTATTCCCGTTAACAATGTTTCGTATAGGGATGTTAAACGAAAACCGGAATCCGGTTTTGAAACCGAAAACCGGTTTTGATTTTCAAAATCGGAATTCGGTTTGTTGGTTCGAAGTTGAAAGGTAATCATTACTTCATGCAGAAGACACTTTTTTTGGTACTTATGGAAAATATTTTTAATACATTATGTTGGATTCGCACAAAACAATTCCTGAAATGCCTTGCTAACACTATTTAGTCTTAGATATTGTGTTTCTTGTGTTTCCAAACACCAACTATAGCTAGCGATAAAAACAACATCAAACCAATTGTTAATTTACAGTTACAATTAACATGAATATTTTTTTTACTTGTCGGCTCTTTGATGTACGCAATGGAGAGACGCAAACTAGCCCCTTCCCAGTGACCTTGAACAATTCGGCCAGACAAGTCTGTGCTTTATTATTATTGGCACTATTAAATACACATTCTTTTGATTTGTGCTACGCGAAAACGTTCAATACATTATTTTACAAGTTACCATATATACCTCTTCAAATGCTTCTTAATATTATGGTCAACGATAATCGGTAATTTGATTATCACTATTGAAAAATTGAAAGCTATTATCGGATTTAATATCAATGAGCCCAGTTTTGTTTTAGTTCCGAAAATTGTATGCTGTTGAATACAAAATCAAATTGTATTCACACAAATCAACCCCTCAAATGCCCTGCAAACACTAATTAAGTTTGAAGTATTTTTCAAATATACCTACAAAACTACGCACATTTGGCTTTTCCGACTTGTGACATTGCGCGAAAGTGTGTGTGTGGGGGGGGGGGGGGGGCAGGGCGAAATCCGGATTAAACCGGTTTTATAGAACCGAAAACCGCTTTTGGAAAAAAAAACGGTTTTAACATCCCTAGTTTCGTATAAAAACGTAATCGTTTCCACACCGAAAAAGAACACATATATTGTGACCGATAGATCTAGTGTAGAAAGAGTTTATCTATTATGATGCCAAAACCCACCTATTTCTCTGATGTGCTGCTATAAAAATGATAAAGTAACACCGGGACCCAAGCCTAGTTTGCGTATATATCGTATAAATCGACACGTCGCTAACCTGCTTAAACCCAAAATACTTATACTATATTTTGTGTAACATACTACGAAAGATCTAGAAAAAAATTATCACTTTTTGTCATTTTTTTTATCTGTAGGAAGCCTATGCATAATTAATTGTGGGTTTTGAAAATGTTGCAGAAGACAAACATTATTCGAAGTCAGGCAACAATCCTGTTGTAGGCTACTATTCTACGATGTTCTTCTTTCTGGTAAATAAAATTGTGTTTTGTTATCTAAAAAAAAGTTGATTAAAACGCAAACATTGTAAGAGTTCGGTAGTTGTCGAACCCGAACGGAACCCGAACTGAAATTTCCATCTCTAATATATATAAATCTGAAAAAGTGTGTGTTTGTACATACCGTATAGACTTTTTAAATATTGGACATAATGACGTGAAATTGCTACGAATATATTTGTGTTACTGCGGTAAACACTGCAAAGGTTTGACATTTTTTTAATGACCGCAGTGGTCACTTCGGTCAAATACGAGGACAAAAAGACAACATTTTTTTTTAACGCTGAAATTCCCAGTACATGTACCAAATTTGTTTCATTTACTTTCACAAAATTAGAAAAAGGATGCGCTGAGATTATTTTTTATGTCGTCATCAAACTTTGCGTATAAAGGGAAAAAAATAATTCGTGTCAAATTTACTTTAAAGCGGGTAATGTCTCACGTTTTAATTCGTTTGCAGCAGACAATGTTTAAATTCTTTAGTTGCCGGAAAATACCTTATCACCGCTTAAGACTACTGCATGGATAGTTAAAGTGTATTTAAAAATCAATTTTAACCAGTTCTGATAACTGGGCACCTTTGCTGGTATGTTTATAAAGATTATGGGGGATAATAAGTTGTAAATCCAAATTGTTATAGCTTGTTTAAGAAATACGATTTGAAGCGAAGACTTACTTGAAAGTAATAACCTTGGTACAAGCAACCTTGGGAATACGTGAGGGCGCAAGTGGCGCTTAACACTGCTATACACATCCATGATTTCAGCATCTCTGTATTGTAAACCAAACAAATGAATGAAAATGTATCAGAGCTCTTGAAACGGTTAATGTAATTCAAGTTCTATAGCAAAATTAACGAACGTGTAAGTCTATATTTATTGTGCTAGTTTTGAAAAGCACTATACAAACAGATTGATTATTTAGCACATAGAACGAAGATCATTGAATGCATATACAAACGATATGACTTTGTTTTTGGTGCGTTGTGCACTTATAGGCTACACACTGTGATGGTGAGCAATTAAGAAGCTTATATTTAAAATAAACAAGTATGCTCTTTTAAATTAGAACACACACACTAAATCCACACATGACCATTAAAACAACCTTTGACATATGCATAATTTATAATTAAAGAAACTCTCGTCAATACAGTGTTTAAAACAGTACAGAATTGTAGGCTATAATTTAGTCTTTACTGGGATTTATTTAATACCAATGTTGTATAGAAATAATATTATACATTTGTTAAAATTTAAATGCTTTTTTTTTTAATGTATGCTACGATATAGCTAAGGCGTACATAGACGATTTATAATCTAAGTAAAATTGTTAAATACACTAATCCATATCTAGACCTAAGCCTGAAATTAAATTTGTCCATAATAATTACATGATATACTGGGCGAAATGAAAAGTTGATCAGGAAACAATAAACTTAGAATCTGTTTAATTTAAACGAAACAAAAACTATTAAAAAAAAACTATACAATGGCTGGCGAAGAATGCTAATTAACGTCTGCTATACAATTTCATCTAACCAAAAAAAGGACAGTTATAAACACAAGTACACAATACAACGAAGTCCAGTTACTCTGAGAATTACATATAAAATAACAACATTTTGTAAGAACTAACTTAATTTATAAGTCAGCAATGTTCTCTCCCTTAACGTTACCACACCTCACATCTGTTTTCCTGATCCAAAAATAATTTTTTGTTTTAAAACAACGTAACAACACACGCAGAGAATTTTTCAGATCGTATTATAATTAAATTATAATCTTAAATATGTATACGTAACGTTACGTTTTGTTTATTTACTGGGTTAAGGGGGGGGGGGGGGGTCTTTGTCAGGTCAAACTGGTTTTTAAAATTCAAATTAATGTAAGCGTGCATATTTTATTGCTATGGCGAATTGGGATGGGAATGAAGCACACGTGCAGACATGACGGTGAAGGCAGAGAGAGAGAGAGAGAGAGAGAGAGAGAGAGAGAGATAAAACTGCAGAGATCGTGCTGTGTCGAGAAACAAGACCACCAAAAATTGTATGGTTCCTGTTCTTTTTACATGGACTATTTCTCCAGTATGCTAATTGCTTTGCTGTCCTTTCTAGAAGTTTTCTTTTGTGCGTGAATATATTACTATGCAAGAAAATTATTTAAAAAAAGAAAGGATGTATATATATATATATATATATCTTAAACTTGTCATGAAAGCAGAGTAATTGTGTGTTTTATAATGTATAGTCGACGTGCTTAAAAATTGTTCCTATTCTTTGTTGAAAAAGTAATGCAGTGTTTCAGTGATGCAAGGCAGCCTTTTCTTCAAAGAATTACAAAGCCGCTCCCTCAGCATCGCACTGTAACTTTTATAATTTCTGTCTGTCGTTTCGTATGTGTCTTTCTCTCTCTCTCTCTCTCTCTCTCTCTCTCTCTCTTTCTCTCTCTCTCTCTCTCTCTCTCTCTCTCTCTCTCTCTCTCTTTGTGTGTTTGCCTTTCTGTTGTCATGTTTGACTTACTTTAGTCCTTTTATTTAGCTACCCACCCAAAGTCACTCTTTTTCTCTCTTCGTCCTTCTCTCCCAAAATATGTTTTCTTTTATATTCGTACTTTCTTTCTATCCTAATTTCTCCTCCCCTCCCTCTATTCTCTATAACAATATCTCCTTTTTTTAATTTCTCTTCCTTTATTCTTTCTCAAGATCTCTACTATTTAACCGCTCTTTTTCCTCATCCCACAATCTTTCTCTCCCATTCTCCTCTCCCCCTGTCTCCCACCCTCTCTCTCTCTCTCTCTCTCTCTCTCTCTCTCTCTCTTACTTAACACCTTATAATTTAAACACCTTTTCCTAAACAAAAACGTATAAACAAATAATATTCAGCCGTTTATGTGTTAGTCTCTGAATAAGGAATGCCGTCTTGTTAATTGCAATGCAGTAACATAATCATTACAAGAATATTTTTTTAAAGTTTAGTTGAAATAGAATGCGAGTTTCGTGTTTAATATAAACCAAAGTTAATGGAAAGTTATATAGCCCTAACCCTAGCCCTAGCCCTAGCTCGTATTCTGGCGTAAACGTTAAAAGATGATGTAAAGAATAGTGACAATGTTTGGTTAAATGGTAAGGCTACCTCGATGCCTCTTATATATTACTGACGCTCCTTCTTTAAAGAAGAATATTGCATCCTACGCTTATCCGTGGTCCGAGTCTAGTCTTGCATTTTTATGAACGTTTTAAATGATGTTAAGTTACCGGTTTTCCTGGCTTGTTCAGGCAACCCATTCCATGCCCGAATGCCACTCGGGAAGAAAGAGTACTTATATTATGCATTTGTTCTCGCATAAGGAATAAGGAAAGTGTTTTTGTCATTATGTTTATCTGGGCATTTCAACATGTTGTTATTGGGTTGCATTTCTAAATTTTGCCTCTACGCAAACTCAAACTTTCTAACAGTAATAAGAATAATCACTTAAAAACAAAAACAGCAAAGTTAAAAACAAACAAATTAAATACAGGCCTATGACGATAATACGATTACATCAAAGGGTTTAATTTATAACAGAATTTATTTACCGCGATTCATTAATGGAAAAAAAAACACACACATCAAAACTCATGTGATTGGACGATAGCTGGCAAACAAAGAGGTGACAAACGTTTTACGTTCATGCCAAAGTCATAAAAATGTTGGAAATGGTGCTTGTTTTTGTTCTGTAGTTGTTGTTGTTTTTATAGTTGAAATTAAAATTAGCATAATATGAATATGATGTTGCAGTAATAAACATGAATTTTGAAACATGCAATTTGAATGTTTTCCTGGTATTTCATCTAGCTAGTATTTATTAGACAGGATGTTTGTAAATCGTATAGCCTATTTAATAATAAAAAATAAAAAAAAACAACAAAGGCAAATATTTAATGGGAGTTAACAAGTGACAATATTGTGCACCTATAAAGTGTGTGCGTGTCTGTATGTGTGTGTGTGGGGGGGGGGGGCTTGATGTCCGAGTGGAAATAAATTAAAAGCCTAAAGGAAAATGTATAATTACACTAATCCTAACGAATCCCCATCCAAACACAGACACTAATTCCACACTCTAAAGTTAATAAACCGACTTCTTTATAATTTATAATTACCTTTCCCCAACCCCCCAATGACCCAAAAGTAGGACCAGTAGGCCACTAAGCCAGTACATCCTAAATTCATCCTTAGCATGGTTGTTTTAAACAAGATGCGTCAGAACATAACATGTATCAACAAGTGTACAATGTTCAGAATTAGATAACAACATTGCACCAACTATACATTGTTGTATGGGAGCACGATGGTGGGGCGGCCTTCCCTAAGGGTCCGAGCTAGATTACTGGTGACGGCTAAGATTTGTTTCCTGGTCTGGAGAGAGTGTCCCTGGGTCTACCCAGCTCTGAAGGGTGCCTGACTTTAGTTGGGGTAAAGTAAAGGCGGCTGGGCATTGTGCGAGAGATTGAAAGGGCGAAAGAGAGAGAGAAGAGAGAGAAAGAGAAGGAGAAAGAGAGAGAGAAATAGAGAGAGAAAGAGAGAGAGAGAGAGAGAAAGAGAGAGAGAGAGAGAGGAGAGAAAAAGAGTCAAAGAGAGAAAGAGAGAGAGAAAGAGAGAGAGAAAGAGAGAGAGAGAAAAAGAGAGAAAAAGAGTCAGAGAGAGAAAGAGTGAGAGGGAGAAAGAGAGAGAGAAAATGAGAAAGAGAGTAAAAGAGTGAGAGTCAGAGAGAGAGAAAGAAAGAGAGAGAGCGAGAGAAAAAGGGAGTTACAGAGAGAGAGAAAATGAGAAAGAGAGAGAAAGAGTGAGAGGGAGAAAGAGAGAGTGAGAGATTGAAAGAGAGAGTGAAAGGGAGAGTGGAAGAGAGAGTGAGAGAGTGAAAGAGAGAGTGGAAGAGAGAGAAAAAGAGAGAAAGAGTGAGAGAGAGAAAGAAAGAGAGAGAGAGAGAGAGAGGGGACGAACGTATAGAAAGAATGGGAGAAAAAAAAGTCAAGGAGAGAACGAAAAAAAAGAAACACCTGTCGACAAGCCCACTTAATTAGACGCTACAAGGAGAAATCACCATCAGAGACCATTTACGGATGACTTTCGCAAACCCTAAATTTAAATATATGACAGCTTTTTGTAGTTAGTCTTTTTTAAGATGTTCTCATCCGAGATGAGAGGTTAATTATGATAAAAATGTCACATCAAAAGGTAAAATGATAGATTGAAAGTTTTCGCGCGACATTTTAATCATTCACTGGATTACGGCCCTTTGCCCTTTTGAGGCTATAAACGGAGAATAAAGGGGCGAGAACCACTTTCACACGATTCTTGGCGTGGAGCCAGAACTTACGTCACACTGGGCTAATAAGCAGCATGTTAATGAATTACATTCGCATTTTTTTATAATTGCGCAAAATAAAATTAATTCCGTAATAAGCTAGGCCTAATTTATATTTTGTATTTGTCAGTCTTACAGACTGCATGCTATAAACGATTTGTTCCTTTATTATTTACTGTAATTTGTTTTGTTTCGTTAAAGAGCAAGGGTTTTACTTTTGTGGCGCTTTATTTGTTGTCAGTTTTTTTTTAAAACTGTGATTTGACACTAAGCTGTTTGACACATGCGCGCTCCACACAGATACAACATAATCTACTGGTGCTTAAACTTAATGTCTGAAATTAATTAGGCCCAACGTAGTATATTGTAAAGAGAACAACACAGCGTAAATAACTTAAGCCAGAGATGTAGCAAGGTCTCGGAGGGGGGGCCCTCGTGCAAAGCTTCAACAGTTGGGCCTCTTTTAGATTCCGCTCGCCACCAGAGAATCCCCTCAACCGTTGGTGGTTGGGTGGGGGGAGGGGCCTTTTGCCTTTCTCAACCTAGAAAAAAGTAATCGCTACGCTACCAAAACGGAAACTATAATGGGCAACTTTGAAAAGGTTATCCTAAGTTCAATAGGTGAATTAGGAATATTTGTTTTCATAAAACGCTAAATTTTCAAACGTTAGTTGTGAACTACCCCTCAAAGTTATGAATGTATAGTACTTTAAAAAGAAATATAATTAAATGAAGACTGTACCTGATAATGAATAGTCTCTGTTGTGGATCAAGCCTTTGTTGATTTGCACCCGTATCCTAAGCACTTGAAAAGAGCTTTTCAAAATGAAGCCATATGTAACTTTTCTGGTGTAGGTTATATCGTCCACACTGTAAGATAGAAAAAAATTAAAAGAAGGAAAGTATTTTGGAAGGATCTGAATGTTATAACTTCAACTGACACCCACGTCGTGACACCACCCCCCGACCCCCCTTTGTTTATAATTTCATTTCCCCAAAACATTTATTTCAACAACCAAAAAAAAAAGACATCAGAACGAGCTAACTAAAAACAGCCATTAAACGCTTAGATTTAACCTTTACACTAAGACGGAAGCTACAACGTCTTAAATAATTAACAACTCAACGTGTCTGAACACAAAACAAAAATGCAATATAAATATGTTTTGTTTATTTTTAGAATTTGGACAGACTTGGAAACGTAACAAAAAGGTGTCAGGATAAAAGACTTAGAATACAGGTCTTAAAAATATATTTTAAAAAGCGCAGATAAAGTTTGAGGGGTCGTTCCTAAAGAACGTCACTCAGTTATTGCCCTTCTCTTTGATTTTTCTTAATCTTTTAACTGAAAAGAAGAAAATGAAAAAATAACTCGAAAGAGAATCTGGAACTAGAAAAAAACAAACAAGTTTCTTATTCTTAATTGGGGTAAAGTAAAGGCGACTGGGCATTGTGCTGGCCACACATCCCCGAGTATGCCGTGACCACTGAAACTGGTGAACGCATCTTCACCGGCCCTATGATCAATTTGGTCCGACGAGTAATTTACTTACCTATTCTTAGTCTGTTTTTATATGTTATAGTAAAAGTTTAATTTCATACTTTCAATCGATGAGAACAAACCGGTAATTTCGCTTTTTGAACTCAATAAGGTTAACACTCACCGACTACAAAATTTCACTTGACAAGCTCTTACATGGAATCCACAGAGTGCAAGACGAAGAGGTAGACCCAAGAACACTTGGCGGAGAGAAGTAGATTAGGATGTGCAGCTGATCGGGAAAAGCTGGAAAGAGAGAAGATAGCCAGACACAGGGAGACGTGGAAAGAAATTGTTCATGGCCTATGCTCCACTAGGAGTTGATAATTGCGAAGAAGAAGACTATCACTCCAAGTTTCCATGTAAAAGAAAAAGAAAAGACAAAAAATGTGCTATGTAATGCTGATGGTATGTATTTAACCATTTAGAACAGGGGTCGCCAAAATTTTGCTAACAGTGTGCCAAAGAAGGATTTCTAAATCATTCAGCGTGCCAACAGCCTAAAAGTCAACTTCCTTCATTATACTATTTTATAAATTATTTCTATAGGCATAGGTCATTAACTCCATAGCATGACCAATATTTTATTACTAAACTTTCACATGTATGGTAATTATTGTCTAAACATTATCATTTGTTAGTCAAGATGAGGATCTAACACCTGCTAATGTTATTTATGATTTATCTCAGTTTAACTGAGAAGTCCTTTAATGCTTTTAATTTATTTATTATTTCTTACGATATCGTAAAGTAAAATAGTTACTTAGTAATCATACAAACTGGGTTGTTAATGTAATGTTTATAAATATACATATAAATTCTATAGTCATAAAAATGTATATAATTTAATATAATTTTCAAATATTTTTTACAGTTAAAAGTTATAAATTGGAAGCCATAATTTTTTTTTTATAAAAGAAAAAAAAAACATATTCGAAAAATTAGCTCAAATAAAATGGGTATTCGCGCTGCGTACCAAGTTTGGCATACCTACTCCTAATTTAGAATACACAAAGAAAAATAAAAGTGTCATTTATAGAACACTAATGAAACATTGTCGGTTAATTTGCAGGTCATATAAGAAGATTTTGTGGCCAGCACATTTTCAACTTATGGCTATACTTTCTTTGGTTATTCGTTTCATACCATAATGCTGCTCAAGATGTAATAAGAAGGAAACGTATCAGGATGGTTGCTCCGATTTCGGAAAGGAAAAGCAATCACAATCAATTATAAACGTCAGACTACCAAACAAAACAGGTAAATGAAGGAAGGCGAGGAGGAAAGGTGACCCGTTTAGTATAGTTTTACTCACAAATAGTTAAGTGAGACATAATATTTCTTACGTTTGTTGCTGTTATAAACTGGTTCTTCTTTGTTTCCCCATCAATCCTACAGCTTACACCCAGGGTTCGGCAACCATCGGCATTCGTGTTAGACACTTGGCACGCCGAGCCATTTTCAAAGGCACGTGCAAGACTATGAAAAGGAAAATTAGAGTCTCTTCGTCAAGAAAAGAGTGGGGTTGACTATTAGGCTCTTGGCACGCTGAATGAATTAGAAATCCTACTTTGGTACACCATTATCTAGAGGTTGTTGACCCCTGGCATACACCATTTCAAACATTAAAAAATAAAACTGAGCTCAGGTTATTACAAAAAACCAAGACTACTGTCGGTTTTAAAAATACATGCAAAGCACACAAGTCACCGGAACTATAAAAGAATAAAGCTTATAAACATAAAGAAAACAATGAACATTTTGGCAACTGTAGATACGCGAATCTATCATACAGGATGTGCAAGAAATCAGTCAAGTATGCCCATAATTGACACCTTGAATGTTTTCTACAAACTTCCTTCTGAATATTTTATCTTCCTTAATATCGTAATTTCATTAGTATGCAAGATAATAAATTAATATAAGACCTGGCGACAAGTAATAACAACATTTTTGTTTTCCGAACTAGATGGGGCCATTTCTATATGTGTGACGTCAAAAGACAACTATTTGCTCAATTTAATATTTATCTTGTATCGCCTGGAGAAAACAATATTATTATAACTAAGGTAAACCAAGGAATAAGCCAAAGCATGTAGTTGTTATACATTTGGAACTTGCAATCTCTATTTGAAGTGCAATGGAAATCAACTCGGAAACAAACTTGCTTTTATATTGGGATTTATGAGGTTTTAATTAATTAACTCCCTTATTTTTGTTAGTTGTGATTACCTTCCTTTAAAACGGATGGTGACATTCTTTTGGTGACCCTGGGTGACCTTTGTCCGTTTGGCATGAGCAAGAATGTAGTTGTAGTTAAAGTAGAGAGTAGAGTGTAATGAGAGAGGGTAAGCTGTGTTTTCATACTACTTTATGTTTTGTTCTAAAATCCTTGTATTGGGCGTCGATGTAGTTAGATAGTTAGTTAACTAATTAGACAATCTAGTTATTTAATTAGTCAGTTACATTTCCTTATTTTCATGTTGCCATCAATTCATTTGTTATTAACGGAAATGTCCTTGGTGTCACTTCCTCCACGTGCGTTTTTCGGTCAAAAGATATCAACAGTCTATAAGGGATAGGCCAAAATATTTAGATCTACCTTACTCTAAGCCAGAGTGGGCTTACACTAGATTGGCTTGTAGATGTCCCGAACAGTTGTATGATGAGCTGACGGCATTAATTCTTGTTAGCTCCAAAAACAGAAGGGTGTTTCCTGGGAGGAAGTAATGTATTTCCGCGTCCATGGAAAAGCTCAATCTATTTATAGTTACTTAATATTTTGTGTCGTCACCTGGTCTCTCCATAGAGTAAAAAAACTAACCAATAAAAACCAAGTTTTTATTATACTCCCTTTCTTTATAAACTAAGTTTACCATCATGTAATTAAATAATTGATTGACTACTGGAAATGAAACATGTACAGAAAAATATCTGTGTCACAAATCTCAAAAATATCTCCTTACTCTTTAAAAAAAAATTGCCGCAAATTTTATAATACAACACGAATGTAAACATGAATTAATTTTTTCACTTCATTCACAAAGCTAGAGTTTGTGACGAAAAACCATAAAGAGTTGGACCGGCATTTTCAACGTCTAACCAAAACAAACCGTTAAATTTAAAAAAAAATCAAAATTATAGTATAATTAAGTTTTTTTAACTGAAAATTTAATAGAATGTGTTGTTAGTCGCCACACGTCTGATGCCCAAGTTTCAACTCGATTGGACGACGGGAAGTGGTCGAAAAATCGATGCAAAGTTTTACAAGTAGATTACAAGCAGACAGACAGACAGACAGACAGTATGAGCTAAGAGAAAGGGAGTAAAAATACAATATATTCTGAGGGCCGTACTAAGAGAGAAGTTAAACAATCACTTCGAGAAATGTATATGATACACCCAAATAGTGTCATTACCCATTTCATTACCGGACAATGCCGTTGATTTTTTTTCGATGCAATAAGAACCTTAACGTCATCTCTAATCACCGCTAGCTAGGCCATCTATAATAAATAATGTCATAACCAAATCAACGTACTTTTGTGCTGGTTCTCCAGCTGACGCTGATTGTATGTGCGAGGTGCTCCAGCACGTGGAGTCATGTGCGTAACACACACATCCGGTGTCTGCAAATAAAAAAATAATGTATAAGTGTAGGTAGTATGAAGTATGAATATAGATGAATATAAAATTGATAATAGCCCAATAATGCATCTGATTTTAAAGTTGTACACATGTATCATTTTTTCCCCTCAGATTTGTTTGTTTTTAATTAGTCCATGTTGTTGTTTTTTTCTTTCAAGGATATCATTGTTTTTAACATTATGACAACGCTTGTTCACAGTTTACTTCACCAATGCGCCATCTATCGGTAAGTAAAGTACCCTTCGGACCAAACTGATCATAGGGCTGGTGAAGCAGCGTTCACGAGTTTCTGTGGCCACGGCATACTAGGGGATGTGTGGCCAGCACAAAGCCCAGTCGCATTTACTTAATGTCCAACTAATGTCAGGTGCCCATCAGAGCTGGGTAGACTCAGGGTCACCCTCTAGTCCCGGGAAAAAAAATTCTAGCCTACACCAGGATTTGAACCCAGAACCTTCGGATCGCCAGTCGAACGTGCTGCCGCTCGGCCACCCAATTAACTTGTAAACTTATACTTTTTTTTAAAGCTTTAGATTCTCTTTTTTTTTTTAAAGATTGAATTAGACAAAATGTATTTTATCTTTTATTACATTCGCCCCTTCTATAAAGAAAATTGTTGCGTCCATGTTCATCCGTGGTCCGAGTCTAGTCTTACAACTTTATTACTGTTTTAAATGATGTAAAGTTACTGGTTTCCCTGGTTTGTTCAGGCAACCCATTCTATGCCCGAATGCCACTCGGGAAGAAAGAGTATTTAGCTGCATTTTTTCTCGCATAAGGAATGAGGAAAGTGTTTTTGTCCTTATGTTTATCTGAGCATTGCAACAGGTTGTTGTTGTTTTTTTGGTTGTATTTCTAAATTAGAGTTTTATGTCTTATGTATAGGCTTATGTATAAAATAAAGCTTTTTTACGAAGTTGGGTTGCGAAAAAGTGCCGGAAAATGGTGAGACGCCCTTGCAACGTGGCGAAATTAAAGCCCCCAGTAAGTTGTTACTGTTTATCCCCTGTTTATAATCCCAAAACTAACTGCTTGACGCAAAAGAATTTTCGTTTGGTTGTTTTTTAATGAATCTCCGCATTGTGTTTTAATTACTTTTCAATTACCAAGGACGCAACTCTAGACTAATTTATTTTATAAACAAAAAGCTAAATTTAACCTAACGCGATTAACACTTTGAGTATTCATTATCACCTACTCACTTTTGGTGTTAAAAACGGATTCTTCATTATAACTAATCTTGTAGCCGTTGTATATTTCTAAAAGACCAGAACTGGCCGTCGAGGATTGAAAATAGATTGTCAAACACCACCAAAAGCATGGTATTTGTTTACTAAAAGGGCGGGAAATGTCAACGGAAGCACGTGACCTCTTCCATTTGAAAAGGTCACGCCTAATAAAGACTTGTCAATATATCTTTAGGTTCTAAAGAGGGGGGGGGGACTCTGGTGAGATCTTCCTTTGGCTTGCTCGTGACGCTAGTATCCTTAGGGCCGGTCCTAGATTTATATACAACCATCTCGCACTAGCTAAATCACCTCAGTGCGCGAACACCAGCACGTTGCGAACACCACTCGAAAAAACGTTCGCAGTTTCTCTATTTTCATGTCTACTACGAAAGCGAGCGTCAATTTAAAGAAAGCAGTTATTCCTCACTATCCTTAGGCCGTTTCAGTTACGGGAACAGAATTTTTGTGATCAAAAAGTGCTGACATTTGGAGCCTTGGTGGTGGCTTTGCTATAAACCTCCCACCGGATGAACGAGGGTGGTATCCGGGTTAAGACTACTTTTTCTTTCCTTTTTACATTTAAATGTGTTTGCTATCCAATTATCACTAGGATATAGTTAAGGAACAATGCTGTTATGATTTAGAATACTTATTTATAGTAATATTAGTTTTAAAGGGGTGTTCGCAATGAAGTATGCAAAACGTAGGGTTGATCCTGATAGCGAACACTTTTTTCTGTTGGGGTGGGTATCTAAAAACTGTCGAAAATGCACCTCAAAGGGATTATTACTAGACTATTAGATGAGCTGTACTTAGAGCAGGACTCGGGAGAGAAGAAGGGCAGAAAAAAACACTGAAAAGAGAAGGGTCAAGAAATGTAATTGAAGCAAGATCTGATAGCAGCTACTAAATATATTACATAGTCTATAGATCTATGATGCTACATTTAATGGAACTAGAAATGGCTTCAATTTCAATGTTGTTTGTTTGAAAATACAGTACAGATATCATGCATTTATCAAAAGGCACATGTAGACTATAGTCACAAAAACTAAGTAGGGTGCTATTTTTAGCCTTATGGTGTTCGCAAAGGGTGATTATAGTGGGTTTGTGTAAAGTGTTGACGTGGGTTAGAAGATCTATGTCCAATTGAATCTAAAGCGAAATTCATAGCAGAAACGTCTGCTTCAAAATGTGTGAAGTAATTACTACACGGTTATCTTATCTTGAGGCCTAATTTGGTGATGAAAGATCAGGTAAGTGTGTATCGGAACATTTATTGTGACTTTATACGCTGAATCAGCTGATTAGATATTAGCTGTTTTTATTTTTCGTAGCCATCTGTTGTTGCTGAGTTTTCATATTTGAGCTTTAAGGATGTGATGCTTTGGACAAGCATTTACTCCTCAATGAGAATTGAGTTTTTGGTTGCCTTTTTCTATCTCCACTGTGAGACTGTGTGTTGTTAAATTGTTTCTCTATTATGGGGGAGTAGGGAGGGGACACACGGTGGCCATACTGGTGTACCAAAGGTCCTGGGTTCGAATCCTGGTGCAGGCTAGGATCTGGAGGGTGTCCCGGAGTCTAACCAGCTCTGATAAGTACCTGACCTTAAAGTAAAGGCGGCTTTACATAGTGCTGGCCACACAATCCCCTAGTATGCCGTGGCCACAGAAACTGGTGAACGCTGCTTCACCGGCCCTATGGATCAATTTACTTTGCTTATGGGGAAGTTGATGAATTTTTCGATAGTACAGCTTCTTGTTTGTAACAATATGCTTTGTTTCCGTTTAGATCTTGTCCTAATGCAGTTAATGAGACTTCTGTGCTGATGGCATATTGTCTAATTTTTGGTATCGTTCGGCTGCTTCTAGTTCTGCCTGTAAGTAAGTAAAGGCAACCAATAATATATATATATATCTAAATAGTGAGAGAGAAGAGAGAGAGAGATTAGATATATAGATATATAAATATATAGTTATATAGACATATAGATAGCCTAGATAGATAGATAGATAGATAGATAGATAGATACATAGATAGATAGATAGATAGATAGATAGATTAGATAGATAGATAGATAGATAGATAGATAGATAGATAGATAGATAGATAGATAGATAGGTAGGTAGATAGATAGATAGATAGATAGATAGATAGATAGATAGATAGATAGATAGATAGATAGATAGATAGATAGATAGATAGATAGATAGATAGATAGATAGATAGATAGATAGATAGATAGATAGATAGATAGATCAGTGCAGATAAAATGATTTTACACCAAAAGTTGCAAAGTTGCGCCTTAGGTTTGATAAGTTTTTCCCATGACTACTTAAGACTTCTAAAATGTCAGTCCCTTGTCGCTTGTGTTAAATTTACATAACATAGGCTACCCACACATGAATAATAACTTCCTTCTAATGTATCACATTTTAAACACGCATTATGACTTAAACTCTAAACAATAAACAGAGAAAACAAGTTTTCTAATAACGGAGCGCTATAAATAAACAACAATAAAACTGTGCACTGACTCTCCCTTTCTCTCTCTCTCTTTCTCTCTCTCACTCTTCCAACTTCTTAATTTTTTTTACCTAGTTCTTTTTTTTTATATATACTTAGAGTTCTGTAGTTTTATAAATAACGTATTATTTGAATTTCAAAGTATGTGATTGAATTCATCAACCCTTTCCCCGGCAACTGGGTGTAATCCATTAAACCTATTCCCATAGCCGGTAACAAGACTTTATGGAAAGTATAGTTTTGCTGTAGTGTACGCTGAAGTATTCATTTTAGTTACATAAAAATAGTACTAATACATTATATCAACATACGGATAAATATAAATTTTTAGATAATAAAATGGTTATTTCTTATAGCGCTTCTATTGCAGTGGCAGATGTATTAGCCAAAGAGAAAGGTCTTTAAGTTCTTTTTAAAAGACTCTCTTGTCTCAGATTCTCTCAGTGTCTGGGGTAAACTGTTCCATAAAGAAGGCACCACAGATTCAAATTGAAAAGCAGAAAATTGACCTACAACGCAAGGACGAAGCCAGAAATTTTTTTCTACTGGGAGCTGAACTTTCGCATCTGTTAACAAATGTCTGGAGTCTGCTTGTATTTGCCTTGCTAACTCTCCAGGTCTCTGAGCCATATAGCAGGACTGCCTTAACATTTGTATTAAGTAAATAGTCTGACTTTGTTCTTTAAGGACAGCGCACTTAATCTCCACATGGAGCGCAGGGCATTGAAAGTAAGCCTGGCCTTGTTGATCCTGCTCTTTATGTCTTCATCTGTTCCTCCGTCTCTACTCACCACACTTCCCAGGTAAACAAATTTGTCCTTGTTCATTATTTCTTCATCATCTAGCTGTATTGAACTGTCCTGTTCATTATTTATCCTCGTGACTTCTGTTTTCCTTTTATTTATTTTTAGGCCAACCTTTCTCGCCTCTTCGGACAGTCGGTTCAGTTTAGATTGTGCATCATGCTGTCTGTGTGAAAGTAGGGCGACATCGTCTGCAAATTCCAAGTCTTCTAGCTTCTTTGTAAATGTCCATTGAATCCAGTCTATTACAATTAAAAAGATCAGCGGTGACAGCATTCAGCCTTGACGCACACCGGTCTTCACTGCAAATGGACTGGTTAGCTCTCCTTTATGAATGACATGGCAGCAACAGTCTTCATATAGTTTCTTTATAATGTTGATGAATTTTGATGGGATGCCATAGTGGCTCATTAACTTCCAGATGGTGTCTCTATCCACACACTCGAAAGCCTTTTCAAAGTCTACAAACGTCATATACAGTGTACAGGGGATATTGCCATTCTAGGCAATCTATGCCTAAGTCTATAATATAATTAATTTTGCATTTATAAATATAATTTAACTTTGCCTAGTTCTAGATTATTTTTTGGGGGGGGGTGGGGTGGGTCATATGAGAAGAAACATATGAAATGGGGGGAATAAGAGGGGGAGGGGAGTAAATCAACTATTCTATCTTCGAAAACCCCTAGTTGTCACCCTTTGAGTGCTCAAGATAGTAAAGATGTAAACATCCAAGATAAAGTTCAATTGTTGATATAAGAAAATATTTACAGCGCTGAAGGTATTTTTACGTCTTTACAGGTTGTTGTAGTTTTTTTTTCACCCCTGTCAAAGCAGGCAAATGGGCTTGTGTCCACGTCTTTGTTTTGAGGGTGCCGCAATTTGGCAAGATCATTGCTGGAAACTACGTAATTCAATGCAGGGTAGTTAGTGGAGATAAGTAAGAACAATCTATGTCGATACGCATTCGTCAATACTGATTTTTAAGAGACGTTGTTAGTCTCTAACGACAGCGTATACATAATTCCTGTGGAAGAAAGCAAAGAGAAATAACTCTGCAAATGAAGTTGGTATAAAAATGAAACGGTTGTTTAGCTTGTTTTCTCATTTAATTTTGTTACTTTTCTCCGCATCAATGCTTATCTTATATATTACAGACGCTCCTTCTATAAGGAAGATTATTGCGTCCTACGCTCATCTGTGGTCTATGTTACGGAAGTATATTATATTCTACACCCTTTTTTTTTAAACTTTCCTAAATAATATTTCAAATTATCACCCTTGAAATCAGTTTTATTGTAGGGGAGGGGGATCCGGAAGTACAACACTATGCAGCGCATGTTTAAATGCCTTATATTATTATGATATTATCATGTAGTTTTTTTGTCCTGTTAAATCTCCAGCTACTGCAATTTATCTCAATTCATTTGGTGAAATTAAAGGCAGCTAAATATTGTCTTTAAGAAACTGGAAAATAAAATAATTAGTACGAATAACCTTACCTCAATTATTTTTTTTAAAGTTCATATTCCTAAAGTGAAATTTAAATTCCTAGAAAAAAAAATATATATAAAAAATCAACAAATGTTAGATCTAACTAAGTGGAACTTGTTTTGGATTTCCAAACTATAGAGCGTTTTCAGTAGGCGGAGCTTAAGTTTTTTTGTGTACATTTAGTGACGTATTTGTGTAAATATAGAACCCACTTGAGGTACAAACATAACGTGGTGAAAGTAAATTACTTCTTTATCATGCAAAATTCACATCTGAATATTGGCTATCCAACTCAAAAATAAGGAGGTAAATAGTAGTACTGTAGATTAATTGATTAATGTGATTAGGCTAGGGCCGGCTAGACCTATTTACACTTTCAATTTCACTTTATAGGCCTACACTTTTAATGTTTCGTAGGCTAGGCTACGATGTCAAGCGATAGTGTTGGTTTCAAAATTAATATTGGGGTAAAGTGTAAGGGGAAGGAACTGTGTATTATAGACTATAATAAAGCTTTATTGAATTTACGTCCCTTGTAATAGTGTCTTTTTTTTTTTCATTTATCCCATTTGCGATTAATTATTTTTCAAAAGAAAAATAAATAATTACTGATGATTGGCTCTATGCATTCAATGGCCTTTTGCTATTATTGTTGTTGTTTTGTACTTTGGACTTTTCTTTAATTTCATTGGTTAAGAGTTAAGACAATCAAGGCTCTATCGCCTTCTGTGAACTATGGTCTAAATATAGGCCTAATATTTTGTGCTCGTATGCAGAGTTTTGTAGAAGATATAAATCATTCGAGGCCAAGTTTGAACAAAAAATATAGTAAGGAAAGATTTATAGAGTCTATAAGGGCGAAAACATAGAAAGTCACTAGAACTCCCCGGGCACCGAAATTAGGCCTCCACATCAAACAAACGAGTCACTTATGCCCCTCAAAGAAACACACGTACACAATAAGAGGCAGCCCTACATTGTGCAGAATCATTTGACTATGTATATAAGCGTAGTTCCATCTTGTTTTCAAAGCGTAGCCTAGTGTGGCAACGAAAATATGTGGCCAGTGAAATGCCCAGACGCCCTAGTAATTCGCAACTAATTCAAAGTAAAAGGCCTACCGGTAAGAGATGAGCAGGCCTATGGGCTATATAGGCCTACACATGGACAACCACAAGACCCGGCGGGAACAAACACCATTAAATTGAATGGCTAATACAATGACCAATAGCTAGGCCTACACTCTAAAATCACCTCATCACATTAATTATATTATAAAAGAGACGGAGACTGACTTTAACTTACCCCCCCCCCCCTCTTTGTTTTCCCACTCCTTTAGGCCTAAGCTTAATCTTTAAAATTGAATCTAGACGTAGGGCGCAATAATTATCTTGTATGCCTATATAGAAGGAGCGCATGTAATATAAAAGATAAGATAATCTGATAGGCTAATCTATTGAACGATCGATCGCCAACCGTTTTTTCTCCGCTTCGTCTTTTCGGGCGAGTTGTTAGACATAGAAAAGCAAGAAATACCTAAAAATGCACCCAGTAAGACAATAGTTGCCAATATGTACTATAAGGTACTCAATATAGTCTACAAAAAAAAAAAAAAAAAAAAAAAAAAAAAAAAAAAAAAAAAAAAAAAAAAAAAAAAAAAAAAAAAAAAAAAAAAAAAAAAAAAAAAGGTAATAAATATAGGCCTATAACAGAAATCCATGTGACAAAATTGCCCTTTACCTTGCAACATACGCCACTATTTTGTTTGGCCTGTATCCTGGATCTACTTAAGCTTGTCGCCATCTAATTATAGCGCAAACAAAAACTTAAAAAAAAAAACACAACATCAATTAACGGATACGAAATGTTAGTTTGAAGGACCTTCTTCTTGTTTGAAGGCAATCCTATTATAATACTTCTAGGAATGAATATCCTTTTTTAATCCACAGTTATTAAAAATAATAATAATAAATAAATCATAAAAAAACTAGACCATAGGCTAAACGTTTTATTATAATAGTTTAAAAGTCACGATGAGTCTGCATTTTTCCCCCCACATATGAGACTATAATATAATTTATTACGATGATCGGAGGTATATCCCATTATAGGCATATGCCTAGGTATATTTATAGGATTAGGCCTGTATAAGCTTTAAATTGCTTTTTTTTTCAAAAGTTATATAGACACGTATATATTATTGGCTTAGTCATATATTGGCCACTGACAGATAATCTGTAACGATCTAGTTTTACAAAGCAGCTTTCTCTCTATACCCTATATATATATATTATTATATTATATGGCATCCGTCTACTATAAGCTTAAGCCCTATATAAAATAACTGCGGACTTGTGTAATTTGTATAATGCAAATCAGATAACATATTATAATTAATGCAAAAATGATTCAAGCGTTAACTAAATAGGCCTATGCTTCGATCCACTATAAGTATTATCATATTTGCATATTCATGACAGCGGATAAAGTATAGGCTATCCCTTGCACACACACACATAATGTTAAATATGTTAACGTATAGGCGTACGTAGCCCTGAAAGGGGGGAGAAGGGGGGGGACAGTTGACAGTTCTATAGACAGGTTTTGGCACGGAGGGGGGGGGGGGGGGCGAACTATTAAGAAAAAAGACCTTAATTAACACATAAATAATTTCGATAAATAAAATAAATTCATTATGATTAATTTTGAAACAAAAACCTTGTAGGCCTACACTCAAAGGTAAAAAAAAATTATTGTATAAATCATTACAGTAGGCCATTAAATAATCTAGAGCTTTTTTTCCTAAACCTGCGTTTCCTAAATAGGCTACCTGCCAGCACTGAGAAACGAAATGAACGATTACCGTGTCTTTTAAAATAAGAAAATTTCCAAATCTAAATCAAATGAATGATATAATGTAGGCTTACTACGGATGAAATCTGGACATTTTGTAAACTTAAAACCGGATTTTAACTACATCCCGGATGTGGACGTTACTGTTGTTATTGTATTAAAATATATGAACAGTTTTGTGACAGTTTTGTCTAAAAAAAATACATGACTGCCTTTTGCCTATAGAGTCTAATTATGGCTTTATCCCATAAAATTTTTCGGTTATTTTCTTATACTACACTTTCCGTGTCTCTCAATAAAATACAATTCTTGGACAATTTCAGTTCGACTTGTGATGACGTCGACATCTTAGTACAAACCCAACGGGCACACCACATCGTATCGACGGTGAAAAAATCGGGGTTTTCACGTGTTTTGGTGGGAAGGTTCTGCTATCTGCTAAAGATTATCATCTTGTCACATGTTTGGCTTTTGGATCTATATAAACTATATTTGAAAGTCTCATATTTTAAATACTAAAATATGTTAATTCTGATACAATCTACCGACACTAGTTTAGGCATACCATGATTTTTCGGGCTCTAAATATTCGACCATCATCCTCTGAAATGTTCTCATAGTTTTAAATATCTTTTTCATTTTCAAATTTTTTAAAGACAATTAGAATTAAAAACTTAGGAAACATAAACCAGAATAGGATTTTCTATTTAATCAACCAAATTTCTACGTTTCACCTATTGCTATTATATATAGGCCCAGGGCCGGATTTAGACTTGATGGGGCCCTAAGCTATTTGAAATATGGGGCCCTTCCTTTATAAGCTTTTATGTCAGTGATTTTCGGATAGGCCTACCTAGAGGTTTAAACTGAAATATAATTAAGAAGTATAGACCTATAGCTAGTGCAATAATAAATCAAGGTCTATAATAAAATGGACCGTTTGCTTTGATATTACAATTTCTGCTAGTTGATAACTGTAAACACTTAATTTCGGAATTTCCAATCGCACTAAGTCATCTAGACTTCGGCTTAGTAATTCGCTATGATTTTCTCAATGGAAAAATAAGATTAAAATCGAAATTTGTATAAGCTTATAGCGGGAACGTTTAATGCAATCGTAGGAGCGTATAAGTCATTAATTACAGCCTTATTGGTTGCGTACGGAAAAAAAAACAACATATAAGGTCTAAAAATAGAGCAAGCGGTTCATCTTATTATAGTCTTTGAATAAATCTTTTAACTTAAAATCATTTTTATTCATAACGAACGTAAAAATGCAAACTATGGTAACAAGAAACAAAGGTTCTAATTTTAAAAGGCACAATTTACAAAGGCTTATTATCTAATCTCTTGACACATGTTATACGGATTCAGGAATTATGTTAAAATATTTTCTTTATTGCCTTTGCCAGAGCAAAGTCACTGATGACATCATCAAATGATAAACTGCGTAGTATGTCACTTTCTATGTACATGAGACTGAGGGAACATAATTTATCTTCAGTCATTGTTGTTCTAAATTCATTTTTTATCCTCTTCAGCTGAGAAAAAGATCTTTCTCCAGAGCAATTGGCAAACATCATACTAAGAAAAAAACTAAAAATTGCTTGTACATTAGGGAATGCTGATTGGACTCGATCGTCTCGATCGGTAAATATTGCCCTATGATTAACCTGATGTGTCAGACTATCATGTTCCGCTGAACCATAGGCTTGACTATGTCTAGCATATTGATGAAAATGCTTGATTTCTCCTACAAGATTCATGTGCACATCTTCAGGATATGTTTGGCATAAAGCACTAACTCCTTCACGAATTTCTTCTTAGAAAACGTCCAATAGGGGAGCCCATCATCTGTTAAAACATACCTCGCAATAACAGTGATCTGATCAATATGGGACCGGTCTGGAGTGGAATTTACAGATAAACTGAACTAGCCTGCAATTCTTAAATCATCCGAGATTGAGTCTCTTACTTCATGTGCCATAATTTGGATAAATTCATCACATATTGTTGCAGAAAGATAAGACGTGACACCTGAATCTGTATTCCCTTTTTTTTTTATATGGCTTGCTAGAAAATGATCGAAATCTTCTTTAAATTCGTGTACTCCAAGGAAATTGCCATTGTGAGGATAACCAAAATCAAATAATTGCTTCTCCTCTTAAAGATAAACCACGCTCTGCCATAGTAAGCTTAATTATGACTGCCACAACTCGTTCAAGAACATTTTTTCTAGAACTGCCGTTTAGTATTTATATATATAATAATGCTGCGGTATAATTAGGAATATATGACAATTGTTCACTCAAACAATTTTGTTTGGGGGCCCCCAAGAAAGTGGGGGCCCTAAACTATAGCTTGTTTAGCTTATAGGTAAATCCGGCCCTGTATAGGCCTATATATTGTAACAAAGTAGTGCTCTATATTATAGCTAGACTCTAGCTCAGAAATATTAAGCCTTCTATTAATTGCCTTCCTGTTGTGCACTATGCTACATGCCCAAACATACATCATTTTAGGCTCTTGGTACGCTGAATGATTTAGAAATCCTACTTTGGCACACTATTATTAAAAAGTTGCCGACCCCATAACACTGCTAATGTCCATATTATATTTAGCACACAAAGCTTGCTGGCGAATAATAGGCCTACAGTGCAGGAACATTTGTTGTGGATTGTTTTTCTCATTACACATGTGCTTCACTTGTCCAACCAAGCCTTTCTAAATGTCACTCATGTTCTTTCCTCCTTCTTCTCCTTCTTCATTGTACTGTGGAGACCCCTTTAGAAATGTCCACAATTTAAGGTTAAGCTTAATTTGATTGCGATGCTCTTGGATCAAAGTTTGCATTAACTAATTATAAGCTTAATATTTTATATCAAACATCAATAGTCAGGGAACTGAGGCTAGTCCAGTTCCAGTTATAATCAGCAAATGTTTTCTTCAACTCATTGAATAGGCCTATATATCCTCTCCGGTAACAGTGCTATATAAAGAGACTGTTTGTCCGCATAAGAATCCCCATTGGTCAATTTGAAATCACGTGTGTTTGTGTCACTGACCTATTTAGGCGTAGGCCTATATACTGTCTAATAATTTTTTACATCGGCCATTTGTCTTTGCTAGCTTAGTGGTTAACTTAGCGGACTGCTATGCGGGCGACCCGGGTTCGATTCTCCAGTTTGACTAAACAATTTTCTACAATTTTTTTAAAAATTTTAGAAACAAAAGACATTGGAAATGTACGGCCAATTTAGATTTTTGTTAAATAAAAAACATTGCCTATTTTGGACTCGATTACAATATTTATTTTAAATTACTTTCCTAAAAGTCTTCAGTAAAAAAAAATAATTTAAATATTAGATGTATATATATATATATATATATATATATATATATATATATATATATATATATATATTTAATTATAGTTTATAAAATTTTTATCTGCACCCTGCACCTTATACAGTACTGTTTTTTTTTTCACCCGGGCAACGCCGGGCAAGGTAGCTTGTACATTATAGGCCTACATGATATGTAGGGAAGCCAGCTCTTAAATTGTGTTATGTTCATGTCTTCATCCACACCTCTAATGAACACAAACAGTTGAGAGGTGGAACAGCTGTCCGGCGATTCATGCGCATAACACACTAGGCTACTATGCATATCTTTTTTAATTAGGTAAAAACATAACTTCCACGTAAGCGGCGGCTAGACTTGCCAGGATAGGGCCTACAAGTAAATTTCCGTAATTTTTTGTTCGTACATAAAAAGGTCTCCACGGGCCCGATGGAGGGCCTAGAGAGCAGCATCCGGTCCGCGGGCCGTAGTTTGGAGACCCTGTAGTAGACTATTATATAGACCTAACTAATGTAAGATAGTCTATAGCAGGGATCGGCAACGAAAGTCACGCGTGCCAGACTTGGCACACAGAGTGATTTTCATTGGCGCGCGGATGACTCCCCCCCCCCACCTCCCCAAAAAAAAGGCTTTTCAAGTCTCTTCTACAAGGATTTGCACATGAGTGCTAAATCAGTATGACTTTTATGATGTTGGCACTCTGAATGAATTAAAAATCCTACTTTGGCACACCATTATAAAAAGTTGCCGACCTCTGCTCTATTCTATAGCATTTTAGTTTTATAGGCTGCTTAGGACCCTATTACATTTGTAAAAGTTCCTTTTTTTATGAATCCTAATGTTTTGTTAGATCTTATCTTTTCTTATACATTAGGCATACAGACGCTCCTTCTGTAGAGAAGATTATTGCGTCCTACGCTCATCCGTGGTCCGAGTCTAGTCTTGCATTTTTATTAATGTTTTAAATGATGTTTTAAGTTACTGGTTTTCCTGGTTTGTTCAGGCAACCCATTTCCATGCCCGAATGCCACTCGGGAAGAAAGAGTACTTATATGCATTTGTTCTCGCATAGGGGATAAGCCTGAGATCCTGCATAGTCTAGTATAGGCCTAACTAATGTGATATAACATTCTAGTTTTATATTAAAATTCTTATTACATTAAGTAAAAGTTCCTTCTAATGAATCCTAATGTTTGGTTAGATTTTTTAATTACTTCATCAATATGAGGATTCCAACGTAGGCCTATTATAACGTATAATGACATCTGTAGGCTACAAAAAGTCTAGACTCTAGACAATCTAGATAGAAATAAATAATATCGGAAATAGGTCTAAAGTCTAAATCAAAGGTTCTTAACCTTTTTCGGCTAACCGCCCCCTTTGACATTTTTTTTTATCACCGCCCCCCAATTTTTTTAGTACCCACTCTCCCCATCCCTCTGAAAGTTAAAGGGTTAATAAAGTTTCTGCAATTTTTTTTTAGGCCGACTAGATTTGCGTGGTTATTTATTGTCTTAAAAAAACTGTAAGACATTGTAAGAATTAATAGATAAAAATTTACCTAAACAAGAGGCTTAAAAAAACAATATTAATGTGAATTATTTGCCTGAATTTGTTTTGCTAATAGTTTGTCTATATTTGTTTCAATTTTGGTTGCAAAAGCCTTAGGTCTCCACGCTTCATTATTTGCAGGTTGTTTTGTTTTTCTTTTTACAACCAAAGGTATTAGAATAAAATCCACTTTCCACAAAAGAGGCTGATAAGAATGCAATACAAAATTGTTGCCGAAACTCACAGAGCTAGAGAAACTGATTGATTTTCTCTCAAAGAATCGCATTTGCTTTTCAAAAATTCGAGCACCGAATCCAAGTCAAGTCTCATACATTATAGTTAAAAGGTCAACTTTTGCTAACCAACACACCTCTGTGCGCAGTATTCATCGCTTGTAGTCCTCGTCAATGAACAATATTTACTTTACCACATATTACAGACATTAAGAACAATAAATAGGCAATAAAGGCATAGATAAAGACATAAAAAGAAAATTAAAAATTGACAAACAATAAAAAAATATATCGAGACAATAATAGTTGGCCTAATACAGATAATAATAATAAAAAGAATAATAAATTAATTAAAGGTATCAATGCAAAGCTGTCAAAAAAAAATTTTGAATGCATTACTTATTTGTGAACTGCTGTAATATTGTAGTGAACGATACAGACAATCACTAAGACTTTTAATAACTAAATGTTGTCACACAATAGACAGTCAATACATCTGGAACAGACTACTTTTTTTTTAACTACAACATCAATCCACGATACGCCATACCATCGCCACTGGAGGAATTTCTTTTGCACTAAAAGTAGTCTAATATATATATATATATATATTTTTTTTCGAAATGAGCAAATTTTCATTTTTTTTAAATCAAATAAACGTAAGCTAAAAGTAAAGCTTGATTGTCTGGTAGCGTGGACTAATCCAGTTATAAAGAAAATTGTGACGTCTTTAGAAAATCCATAGACTATAATATAGCCTACATGGACCGCTTGCTTTAGTATTTCTGCTATATGATGACTTGAAACACTGATGATCAGAATTCCCGATTCTAAATAACGTAATTGCTATACAGGAAATAAAGTTATTGATATACAAGTTCCGTTTTATTTAATCGCTATGATTTTCTCAATTAAAATTTAAAATCGAAAGTTGTACAGAGCAAAAATATTTATAGATCAGTGTTGTGTGCGCACGGAAAAAGAACATAAGCTCTAAAAATAGAGCAGACGGTCCATCTTATTATAGTCAATGCTATATTAATAGGCCTTCAAGTATTCATTTAAAGTCGAAAAAAATGCGATTTAATAAAACGGAACTTGTATAAGAATTACTTCATTTAGAATCGGGAATTGCAAAAAAAAAAAAAAGAAGATAATAGCATAAAAAACTAAAGCAAGCGGTCCATGTATATTATAGTATATGGAAAATCTCACAATGTAGGCCTACTCTAAATCAGGGGTCGTCGACCAAAGGCACGCGTGCCAAACTTGGCGCGCAGAGCGATTTTTAATGGTACGCGAGAGACCTCCAAGAAGTGTTTTTTATTAATAAAAACAACAACAACATTTTCCGGTTCTGAATGAGGAAAACTGACTGTTGAAGCCGATGTTTCTGACACATTTCAGTGAGTTGAACTTGCATTTACAAGGACCACTTGAATGGATTTTCATTGAAACTGTAGATATCTTGCCGTGAAATCAATTTATAAAAATAAGAGACTGATTTAGTAGCACTATATTATGTAATTTCTGTAATTATTAATGAAACTCCTTAAATGGACAAATAATTAATGCAGGAAATGTTTATTGACAACTGTTTAACGTAAATTATTTTATTAATCCTCTTATAATTAAATCATGTTATGAATACCATAGGCCTAATGTTGAATTTATATAAAGAAATAATAATTAATCAGTACTATATGTTATATTACACAACAGAATTGTTTCGCATCACTATTGAATCAAATGTGGAAACGTTTTTTTTTTTAAATTAAAGGGGGATAACTAATCCGTTTCATTTGAGCTAATATTTCGATTTTTTTTTTTTTTTAAATAAAAGGCTTACAATTTATAACTGATCAAAAACTGTAAAAAAAATATTGGAAAATTATATAGGCCTTAATATTATATGACTAAAGAATTTATAAGCCTATGTATATTTTCAAACATTACATTAACTACACAGTTTGTATGATTACTACGTATCTATTCTGCTAAACTTAAGTAACAAAAAAATCCATATTATTTTTAAATACACATGTAGGCCTACATGTAAGAACAGTTTCACTTGATACTGAGATAAAAATATCAGTAATATTAGCAGTGTAGATATTAACAGCGTTTACATCACATTTCATTAAAAAAACTAATAGATTCAAATAGTCGAGGTGCTCAAATTATAATATCATGTAGCCTACGTTTGTACTGCCCACTTGCCCTTCACCGCCCCCCAATCACCCCCGGGAACGTCAGCGCACCCCCCCCCCCCCTCCAAAGCCTCTCAACGCCCCCGTTGAGAACCCATGGTCTAAATCAGTGATGGCGAACCTTTTTGAGGCTGCGTGCCTTTTTCTTTCAACGTGCCAACATAGCAATAAAAACAAAATAGGCCTACTGAGGTTTTACTTTTGAAAAAACCCAGCTCATACAGTTGTCCGAACTAATTAACATCTTTTGTCCAAAAAACAAAAACAAATTAACAGATCTTTTAATGATACAAACCGTCTTTTATTTTTAAAAAAATTGAACTGTAGTAAATGAAAAAAATATTAATACATTACAATTACAGTTATTACAGTTAGCTGCATGCATTTGGCATGATTTCGGATACTTAATGTGATTTTTGCTGTTTTGTGCATGCTGATAATATATGTCAAGCCTTGGCTCATACACCGTAACCTAAAAAGCGACACATGCAGCACTCAGCTCATCTGTCAGTCTGTTTCAGGTATCAGATTTGATATTTGAAAACAGCTGCTCACAGACATAAGATGACCCAAACAAAGTAAGAAGTGCAATCCCAAGTGCTTTCATCGACTTGAAATTATTTGGCAGAGAATCCTACACTTTAAGGATTTTATTATCAGAGCTACCAACTGTGCTGTCCTTAGCTATCCTCCTCTCACACTCTTTCTTCTCAAGTGTTTTACGCAGATGATAGAAGTTATTTTTCCAGATTCAGTTTTCTTGAAATTCCCAGAACTCCATTTCCAGAATTCCTGAATCTAAACAAAATAAAAAGGAAAAAATGTGGCTTCATCTGGGGAAGTAGGAAAACAGAGGGTTGTCGAGCCATCTTTCGGAACTGTAGAAATCTATTTACTGAAATTCTACTTTGCAGCTTCTACAATGCTAGAAAATTCCTTGTAGATTTCCTGACGGCTTGTAAGATTGTCGGTAAATGTTATAGTATTTTGTAAATGCATTTGTACATTTGAAAAATATTTCAGCTGTTCACTTTGTAGATCTCTTTAAATTAACCTGCAGTTTTTTTTTTAATTTTCTGATATCACAAAGCATTATTTCTACTGTTTTTCCTGAACCTTGCAGTTTTTTTTTATTCAGTTCATTGAAGTGTGCTGTAAAAATCTGTTTAAAAACAAACAACATGAGGTTGGTAAGCTATACCATATCAGTGAGCTGTGGATAATCCTGCCCCTCATAAACAGCCTAATTTCATCCAAGCAAGCTACACATCTCTCTAATACTCATCTTCTGCTCAGCCACCTGACATTATTGTACATAAGTAAAGTATTATACTGCGCATTGACCTCATCAAGAAGTGCGTGAAACTATCGACAATTGAGAGCACGAGCCATGATGTAATTTACCATATTTGTGACATCTTTGATGATATCATCTAATTTCTTGCTGCTATCACTGGCACAAAGAGCTTATTGGTGTATAATACTGTGAAACTGAATGATTGGGTGTTTTGCTTCTTTAACAAAGAACTGTATGAAACCAGCTGCGTCTCCCATCATGCAAGGTGCCCCGTCACTAGTAACTGAAACAACTTTTTCTGGTTTTATATCTTGTGTCTAAAAAGCTTCCATAACAGCATTGTGGATATCTATCGCTTGTGTTCTTTCATGCAAAGATAACAATATCACCAGCTCTTCACTCAACTGCATAAATCAAAATTACCACAAGCCTTGCATGATTATTTACATCTGTGCTTTCACCCAAGCACATGGAGTAGCTGGCAACCTTTTGTAAGTCAGAAGTGATCTGCTGACTAACATCACTTGCCATCCGCAAGACTCGATCTGTAACAATATTTCTGCTACCGGGTAAGTGGTATCTCAGAGATGCTTTGCATAATTTTATCATTGTTCGGAACATTTTAAAAAAAACCGACGATCCCATCCCTAGCGGTGTGGCCATAAGCTGTTCCATTTTGGGTAAATGCTCGCGTGCCCGCCGAAATGGATCTGCGTGCCAGCTGTGGCACGCGTACCATAGGTTCGCCATCGCTGGTCTAAATGAACTACTAAAATGTGCTTAATCATTATTATAATATACAAAAAGTGGCCAATAGGCGGCGCTACGCGACTGTGACCCCTAAACTCGTACTACGCTTGAACTTTTCCAGAGGTCAAGGCGAGACTTGCCGGTGTCTTCCTTTTCGATTATAAATTTTGGACTAGCAGGATTGTGCTGGCCTACTCCGATTTGTTTACACTAGTTTGATTCAGTTTTACCATCACACTTTATCATGAGCAATTATCACAGACCAGATGCCCAGACAATCCAGGCTCTGAAAGATATTGCTAACAAACTTCGAATTCATAGCATCGAAGCTACAAATGCAAGCAATTCTGGGTATGCAAATTTGCATTAAAATTATCATTGATTCATGAATCGTGTCCTGTTTGCAGTGTTTGTGTCATTCCATTTCAATTCAATATGAATTTTAAAAAATTAAATTGAATGTGATATTTTCGAGATATTTATGAATTTGTATTTTATTATAATTCTAATAATAAAAAATTTGATTTTTTTTTATTTAGGAATTTATACCTCTTATTGTCTTAGTCTTATTCTTAATCATAACAACCGGGAATAGGCTATTTAATAACAAATTTGTCAATTTGATTATTTGATAGTCTAGAGTCTAGATAGAATGAGTAGGCCTATGCCTATAGTATGTATGGCCCTACCTATGTCAAGTATGTCCTATAGTCTAGGCCTATAGCCTATAGTCCTATGTAAAGTATGTAGGCCTACTACTAGTAGACGTAGGACTACCAGTGGCTGGTACCAGTTGCTTAAAAATGACTTAGGCCTATTAGTGACAAAGTAACTATTACTAATACGTCCAGGGCCGTATGTAGGATTGTGGGGGCCCTGTTCCCAAATTTATGTGGGGCCCCTTATTCACTATGGGTAAGGGTATTTGTGTCATAAGCTCACCCGCAATAAATAGCTATATAAAAAATATAGGAATATAGGCTAGCCTACTTCCCACTATAGCACTATAGTGTGACTATAGCCATATAGGAATATAGGCCTATTGATAATAATGTGTTTTACAGGCTCATAATTTATAATGAAATAAGTTATTCTATTTATACCAGTGATGTGGCTAGAATTTCACGGTGTTTTGAAAAAAGGGTGCGTGGGGAGGGAAATTGGCCTGGGGGTGGGGATAGGTATGAAACAGAATGTGCAGTCACTAAAAGTGAAGCTCGGCTTCCGCCATTTTCTTTTGACTCAAGGCAGCGGCCACTAGAGACGCTACTATAGTAAAATTTGAAAGGCTTATTTATTACTGATTTCTAGTCTTAGCAAGCTTAGGACTAAAGCAAGGCTACTAATGTTAAGTAATATGAGGTTACAACTTACCCTTGTTTATCCTTTACGGGGTCAGGAAAAAAAAAAGGTTTTGTGCAGTGTACCAGTAACGTTTAGAGGTGGTAGCTATCTTGACTAATATATTTTAGAGGTTTCATTGCACCTTCAATTTGAGCCAAATGTAGGTTTTTACTTGTTCTTTCCATGTTATCTACATAATACATTAATAGTTCACTACCGTTACTTAAAGACTGTCACTCACGTGTGGGCTTATATACTCTTGTACAGCCACTGGAGAAGCTGCAAGGCCAGGAGCGAACACTCCCCAAGGGCACCCTAAATTCCGTCTTCTCGCGAGACTTATGGAAGCCAGTAATTACCTTTACTTGTAACAATAGCATTTTGACATAATTGTACATTTAATTGTGAACTATTTAAAAATTCCTAACAGCCACCCCTCGTCATGCTGTTCTGCCGCAGAGGTCATGTCCGTACTGTTTTTCAATGCCATGCGCTACACCATCAAGGAACCCAGGCACCCCAACAATGACCGATTTGTGCTGTCCAAGGGCCACGCCGCTCCTATCCTCTACGCAGCCTGGGCCGAGACTGGGCTTTTCCCTGCCAGTGATTTACTTGAGCTGCGAAAGCTGACGTCAGACCTTGAAGGCCACCCGACCCCTGTACGGAAACTTTTTTATATTTTAACTTATATAACCTGTTATCATGTGTATTTGATTGATGTGCAATAAATCCTGTAAAGACCGGTTGGTATAATAATTATTTTTTATACATTCTTTTTTTTTATCTATAGAGATTGAACTTTGTGGATGTTGCTACAGGGTCACTAGGTCAAGGACTAAGCTGTGCAGCTGGAATGGCCTACACAGGAAAATATTTTGACAAGGCTGAGTGAGTTTTAATACCTGGGATCATACGAGTATGGAAAACTGAGCTAGTTTTGGGAAAGTTTCTGAATATTGCTATAATGGTTCAAGCAGCTTACGAAATATATATTTTTTTTAAAGTTAATAACTATGTAAATTGGTTAGAGTCTCTAACTCTAACTATTATGTTTTTGTTTTATCTGTAATTCTTATAGGAGTAATAAAAACAACCATGAATATAATTAATCTTTGAATTACATATATATATATATACTACAACATGATCGTATTGATTAAAATACAAATTTGTTTTATTTGTGAAAAGTTAGGGAATTTAGTATTGATTTTAGCAATGGAAAAGCAATGTAACATGAAGATAAAAAGTTTTAAAATTGAATATTAATTTTTTATCACTTTTTTTTTTACCAGCTACCGGGTTTACTGCCTCATTGGTGATGGAGAGAGTGCAGAAGGGTCAATATGGGAAGCATTGGCCTTCAGCAGCCGTTACCACTTGGACAATTTGGTGGCTATCTTTGATGTCAACCGGTTGGGCCAGAGTGAGGCTACAAGTCTTGGACATGAGTTGGATGTTTACAAAGCACGAGTGGAGGCTTTTGGGTTTGTATTGACAAAATCTGTTTTGTAATAAAAGTGGCCAAGAGCTGCAGCTTGTTTGGCTGGCAAACCAAAGGTCCTCAGAGTCCTGGGTTCGAATCTTAGTGAAGGCTATGATCTTTTTCCAGGTCTGGACGCTGTCCTTAAGTCTACCCAGCTCTGATGGGTACCTGACAATAGTTGGGGCAAAATTAAGGCGAGAACAAATCCTAGCCTTCACCAGGATTTAATAAACCCATGACTTTTGGTATGCCATCTTGCCCCATCTTTCCCAACAGTGTCTATTAAACCAAATTTTTTATATTTGTTTTCCCTTTTATTTATTCTATACTAGTCTAAAAATACATTTTGCCTCTTCATATGTTCTTCCAATTGTGTTGAAACTATTCTGATTTTGAATACTCGATGCTGTTATCTGCCAAGAAAAGGCCTCAAGAATGCTGCTTCACAGGCCTTTATGGATTAAATTGGTCTGATGTGGATTTTTTTACTTTTCTCTCTCCGCATGCATGAAATAAAACAACCAACAACTGACCAGCTGGAATACATATGTAGTAGATGGCCATGATGTAGAAGAACTGTGTAAAGTTTTCTGGGAGGCCAGCCAAGTGACTGGAAGGCCAACATGCATCTTAGCTAAAACGTTCAAGGGACAGGGCATTCCAGGTAAGTTGTCAAAATACTGAAAATGAATACAATGTTTACTTATTTTTTTTTGGAGACCTTTTGCTATTACTTCCTCTTTCTGCTGAATGGCGAATACATTCTTAGCATAGAGAGTTGCAGTAAAATCATCTCTTACCTTATTTAAACAATTTTGGTTGTTCTCAATTCTGTGCATGCTTTGTAACATTAGAATAGCAAACCTTTTTTTTGTTTCTTCTTCTTTTGTATTTTCTCTATTGTAATTGTATGAGGCCCCCCAACCCTTTCATGAGACAGTGTAATACAATAGGGTATCTGGTTTCACATTTAGCTGATAATATTGCAAGTAACAAGACTAGAAAATCGCTTGATTAAGTTTAATGGGAATTTTTTTTTCTAAGTTATGTAACTTCAGGAATTCCCAATTTTATGTGTATATATTTAAGAGAAGAAGAAGAATAAGAATGGGCATTTCTATAGCACTTCTATCCATGCTATTAAATTAGCATGCTCAGTGCGCTCTTTATGCATAAAGGGCAATGCTCCTTCTTATCTTCGAGAGCTTATCTCAAGGCATGAACCATCTAGGGAACTGCAATCTTCAACACAGTCACTCCTCAAAACTCCTAGTTTAGATGGACACAGAAAGAAGTACCTGGGAGTGCGCTCATTTGAGTCAGTGGCACCTTCTTTATGGAACAGTTCACCTCAGACACTGAGAGAATCTGGGACAAGAGAAACTTTTAAAAAGAACTTGAAGACCTTTCTCTTTGGCTAATACATCTGCCACTGCAAATCACACCAAGAGCGCACTGAGCATGCACGTAGAAGAGATGAACAAGCCTTAACCACAGAACTGATATGTGGAACCATTGATAATTTATTATCAATAAAAAGGCCAAGGTCTCTAACCGTGTTGGACAATGTTATCTCGGAAGCCCCAACCTTAATCGTCGTAATAAAGATTTTCCGAAGACTGACATCAGAACCACAGATAATTGCCTATGTCTTGTCATCATTTAATTTAAGTCGGTTTGCAGCCATCCATGCCTTAACTGTCCACATCACCAACAGCAGCAGCGCAGGCAGACGAATCAGGGCGAAAACTCCTGTAAAGCACCGTGTCATCTTCAAAAAATGTACGAGATACATAATTGTATATATATACTGTATAGTGTGCTACAAAAGTAAATAAAACACTGGTTGTGCACATTTTCACATTTTAAGGCTGTGTAGCACTTGTGCCTTTTTTTTTTTATGATGTGCTGAGTTTTAAAATTTAATATCTGCAAAAAATGGGTCTTTTGCACACATAATAATAATCGCAGTAAAAATAATAACAATCAAAGGAATTGTATTCTGCCCTGTGTTAAAAACAGAATCAGGTTTTATGTAAATGATATTGAAATTAGATGCTGATGCAGACTTAGTTGAAAACTTCCTTTTGGTATTTTATATGTGAATAACAGCAGCCAAACGTAATTTCTTCTTTTTTTTTCTTGGATTTTCTTAAAAATTGTTTTTGGGTTGTTGAAGTTTTTAAATACCACAAGCTACATTTGTGGTATAAGCCAGTCATATATTTAGTCCAAGCATTTAATTGGCTTTGAAAATCTTAATGTATTTTTCCAGATCCAATCCAATAGCTTACCGTGTATACTAACCTAAAATTTCAACAAAAAGTAGGAGTTGCAACCCATACAACCTACTTTATTTTTGAAAATTTCACATAACATCACTACTCTGTCATAAGTTTCCTACATTTCCTGTATCGTTGATTGTAGTGATGTAGAATTACTAGGATAGGTCTATATTAAAAATCTTTATGTAAGACCTTGACGTAGTTTTTAGATCTAGCCTGTAATTTTTATTCAAATAAATAACATTAAAAAAAATTTGGTGTCTCTATTTAGTTTTATAGTATGCACACAACGCAAACGCAAAGAAAATAAAGGAAAGGCCAAACAAAAAGCAATCCCTCACAACTTTGCGAGCCAGCACGTTTAGTCAGGTGATATCACTCACTGGGTGACGTTTCCTAAAAATATTCTGCTCGCGATAAAATATTTTTAAAAAGCAGTTGATGTAAACATGTTTTAGACTACATCTCCAGTTGATCATGCACAAGTTTATTAATTTAATTTTTATCTAAGAACTTTATTATGAGAAACAGTTATAGCTTATAATATAAATAGTCATTTCTTTAACAAAGTAAACAAAATAATTAACATTCCAAAGCACACCCATATTTTTAAAAATACTTTAAAATACATTTTGAAATGAATTTTTTTTGCTAAAATATATCCTTTTTACTGAATGTGGCATGCAATTAGTACGACAATATTATATAACTTGACTTATAAGTTTTACAGACGTTCCTTCTAGATAGAAGATTATTACGTCCACAAGGTTACCCATACTAAAAAATCACAAAATATGAAGCCTGGTCTCGTAATTCATTATCACTATTACACACACACAATGATATCTCTCAATGAAAACTCGCTCTAAACATCAAAATTTGAAAGTTATTCAAAGGGAAATCATTTTAGATTTAATGTATTATAAAAAGAGAAGAAGAAATTAAAGAGAAAAACTAATCTTATACATCAACACCGGGGAAAGTTGACCTGTGAAAAAAAAAAATTTTCGAATCAAGATTAAGGATGCAACTTATATGCGGGTCAAAGACAACATATAAGAAAATAATCCTAAACTAAGGGTGTCACTAAGGTGTGACTTCTGCGTGAGCATATACTGCAAATGATACACAAAAAGCTGAATGACTTCATTACTTCATTGGGCAAAGTAAAAAAAAATTAGGTCATGAAAATGTGTTTGTCAGATTAGGGATAATGGCTTGGTGAGGAGCAGATAAATGGGAATTTTTATTATCAAGTCACTTCATAAAAAGGAAAGTTAAAAAACCCCCCCAAAATTGTTTCTGTATTTCAGGTGTCGCTGATATGGATAACTGGCATGGGAAACCACTGGGAGACAAGGCCAAGGAAGCCATTGACGCAATAAAGCAGAACATTGCCAATCTAGGGCCCCACAGCCTTATCGCACCGCAGCCAACACTAGACCTTTCACCGGTGAATACCCACGTCGAGCTGTCGGCACCGCCATCCTACAAACTTGGAGAAACTGTAAGCAAAAAAAAAAACAAACCTGGGAGTCTTATTCTTTTGGATAGTAGCCTTCTAGCAATTTTGCAATTTTAATGATGGCTTTGTTTTAATACATACATTGAACCCTCGTTTATCGCGGTATATAGGTTCCGAGACCGGTCACGATAGCTGAAAATCCGTGAAGTAGGGTCACCATATTTACAGTATTTATTTAATGTGTATTCAAAATTTAAAAAACCAGCCTTTACAGTAATGTACATATATCTATAGAGTATCAGACCTGCCTACCCGTACGCTTTGGGCATATTTTCGTACGCTTTAGGATACAAAATACGGCTAATACACTGAGCGTTTTAAAAATATGACTTCTTGAATAAAAAAAATATGTTTTCGCAATTTTTCGTTTGATTTCTTTTCTTTTTGGTAATTTGACGATCACTAAACCGCAGTTACATATAACGGATGTTTTGATTGGTCAAAAATGGATATCGTCTTTTTCAAAAGTATGGCTGACAGCAAACTTACACCGCGTGCACGAAATCATGAAACAGATGACGAAGAAACTTCCGAGTCTGCTCCTATTGGGTTCTCATACTGGGTTCTCACACAGTCGGAAAAGTCTGGAGTTTCAAAAAAATAAATCAAGGCCTGGACAACCTTGAATATTGGTATTTTAGCCTGGAAAAATGGCATGTCAGCCTAGAAATTTAACTAAATGTATATTTATATCGAAATTTATTATAAAAATCAAGGTGAGACAAAAAAACGCCAATCCAATTTTTATACGCCATAAAAGCCCACTGATTGAGCCTTAGATTAAAACCTCATTCACACCATATTTAGGTCACTTAGGGGGATGAGGCGTGTGACCATTTTCCAAATAACATGTTCCAGCAGCCTTATAGCCTTGGCTCTTATAGCCTTGAAATAGTCTGGAAACAGCCTTGAATTTTTTTCAGAAAAAAATGTGAGAACCCTGCGCAAAGTAAGTGTAATATATGTGGAAGAACCGGACACGACAGCGTTCCTCAATGTCTGACCAGACCATGGAGAGCCTTCTGGTGCTCAAGTCCCGGCCAGTGGGCATTGTGGAGTCTGTAAAGGCTCTTACTTAATGATAAAGTCTTAAAACTGCTGAAAGGGGCATACTACCAAAGTCTAAGGACCAAACAACTAACTGAGGACAGAAAAATGATTGAACACACACCAGCTGTCTTTTTCGTTAACATTTGCAACATACATTTATTAAAGTGTGCCGAAAATACAAAACAGATTTTCTTTTCTTGTTTTAAACATTAAATGAAACAACTGTTTTATTTTTAATGACTATTATTTAGAATAATTGGTGCGATAGACGACAATTATTATTGCATAGTACACTTGACCTCGGAAAAGTACACTTTAGCCATCTCAAGAATACTCCAAGCGTTTTTCCAGGGTAGACAGGTCTGGAGTATGTACATACTGTACTCAGGCACAAATACATATATTGTGACTATTTTTGAAATTTCCGGAAAATCCGCAATATATTTTCTCATATAATATAATGAAAAAATCTGCTAAGTCATGAATCCTCGATTGTCGAACCGCGAAGTAGCAAGGGTTCAGTGTATATGATTCATATTTGATTCACGTGATTGTTTTCCATACTGGTTTCTTGGTATTTATCTGTTTTGTGCATTTCTGTTTGACCTCAGGTTGCAACCAGACTTGCATATGGCACTGCTCTAGTTAAGCTGGGCAAGGGCAACAACAGAGTTGTAGCTATGGATGGGGACACCAAGAACTCCACCTATGCTCAAAAGTTCAAGGTAGGAAATTAAAATCATTATCTGCACCTGTTTCATCCTTTAACTAAAACATTTCCCATTGTTCAAATGGTTGGTTCCCTCAAGTGGCGAACGTGTACGGCTAAATGTTTTACTTTAAATATGATTTCTCCTCAGGATGCTTTCCCGGATCGCTTCATTGAGTGCTATATTGCTGAGCAGAATCTTGTCGGTGTCGGTATCGGGTGTGGGACGCGTGATCGAACCATCCCCTTCATCAGCACCTTTGCGGCATTTTTCAGCCGTGCTTTTGATCAAATCCGCATGGGCGCCATTTCCCAAACCAATGCAAACTTCGTAGGTTCTCATGCTGGTGTTTCTATTGGTAAGTGTTGACCTTCAGATGTTGTCACTGTTTTGATATGGGCTGTCTAGGTTTGTGAAAATTGACCAGGGTTTGGGGAAAGTTTGCCAATTTTGCTTTGGTTTTCTAAGCAGTGTGAACATTTTATATTTTAAAGTTTGTAAAAAATTAATAACTACGTTGTTGAGTTTTCTTAAATTTCTATGAGTACTGACATTTTTTAAAAATCAGGACTATCTATACACACTACCAGCTAACGTTCAACCATACCATTATATACTGGTTAGTGAATATTTTTAAAAGTTTGGGATATTTAAACCTCAAATTTTTTGGATCAGTGGTTATGCAAAATAAAAGCAAGATATGGAGTCAATGATATCTGGTGTATAAAATGTTTGATTGTGCAGCTAACCTTTTAACTGTCCCCCTTAAATTAAGTAACTCTCTTTATCAGATAAAAAACATTATTTAAATATCATTAGTATCCCGTCGGACGAAGTTGACCCTCAGGGCTATATTAATATTATATCAATGTAAAAAAAATGTTCTTCTGATTTTCAGGAGAGGATGGCCCATCTCAAATGGCCCTTGAAGACCTGGCAATGTTCCGGGCTGTCCCAGGTTCAACCGTGTTCTACCCTTCCGATGCAGTGTCCACTGAGAGAGCTGTAGAGCTGGCCGCCAATACTAAAGGCATTTGTTTCATCAGGACCAGTCGCCCCAATGTGCCGGTCATTTACAAAAATGATGAACCTTTTGCCGTTGGTAAGGCTAAGGTGAGATGGTTATTGGACTTGTTATTTCTGAACAGCAATTTTACAATAAGTACATGTTGAAATTGATAACTGATTTTTTTTTTGGATATGGGGGGGGGGGTACTTTTGTTATATTTTATGCTAGCCTATAACTCCCTAAGCCAAGTTGCATAGCTCCATATATTGAAAAAATATTAGACAAAAAATATTTATTAAAAATTTTACAGTAAAAAACTATGAAAGCTATTTAATATAAATAAAGTTTAATGCAAACCAGAAAAGATGACATTAAACTGATAAAAAAAAGGGAAAATATAATAAATCACTGAGCATATCATTGATCAGTTGCAATAGTTCAACATTAAATTTAGAAATAATCATAATTAGACTCAAATCTGCCATATCAACTTCTACAACGCTTTCAATATCACTTATCTTGGTATTATCAAAACAATAAAACCTTTCCCTCATAAGCCTAGCCCAATGCTTCTCTAAATATTTCCAAATTGCTATCCATTTTTTGTAGAATTAGAGCTAAACATGCCTTATTTTTAAAAAATTCACAAACAGAACAATTGAGCTTAAAATACCAATTAAACATGTAAAAATATCATCCTTCAGTGACTTGATTCGTCTACCAGCAGAGGTAATGAGCAGCGACTTCAGTGTCAAAAGGAATAAACATAAATAAAATCACTGTATAATATGAAGTTAATAGGTGAATGAACCATTGATCTTTCTAGGTTGTTCGATCCAGCCAATCGGATGACTGTATAACATGAAGTTAATAGGTGAATGAACCATTGATCTTTCTAGGTTGTTCGATCCAGCCAATCAGATCACTGTATAACATGAAGTTAATAGGTGAATGAACCATCGATCTTTCTAGGTTGTTCGATCCAGTCAATCGGATCAAGTGACTGTGATAGGTTCCTGTGTTACTCTCTATGAAGCTATGAAGGCTGCCGATACTTTAGCTGAGAGTGGCGTCAACATCAGGGTGATTGACCCTTTCACCATTAAGCCCATTGATGCTGCCACCATCATTGCTAATGCCCTGGAGACCAACGGGAAGATCATTACAGTTGAGGACCATTATGCCGAAGGTCAGTTTAGAAAAATTACATTATATTGGTCGGTCAGTTTAGAGAAATTACATTAGTGGTTGGTCGGTTTAGAGAAATTACATTAGTGGTTGGTCAGTTTAGAGAAATTAGATTAGTGGTTGGTCAGTTTAGAGAAATTATATTAGTGGTTGGTCAGTTTAGAGATATTACATTAGTGGTTGGTCAGTTTAGAGAAATTACATTACTGGTTGGTCAGTTTAGAGAAATTACATTAGTGGTTGGTCAGTTTAGAGAAATTACATTAGTGGTTGGTCAGTTTAGAGAAATTACATTAATGGTTGGTCAGTTTAGAGAAATTACATTAGTGGTTGGTCGGTTTAGAGAAATTACATTAGTGGTTGGTCAGTTTAGAGAAATTACATTACTGGTTGGTCAGTTTAGAGAAATTACATTACTGGTTGGTCAGTTTAGAGAAATTACATTAGTGGTTGGTCAGTTTAGAGAAATTACATTAGTGGTTGGTCAGTTTAGAGAAATTACATTAGTGGTTGGTCAGTTTAGAGAAATTACATTACTGGTTGGTCAGTTTAGAGAAATTACATTAGTGGTTGGTCAGTTTAGAGAAATTACATTAGTGGTTGGTCGGTTTAGAGAAATTACATTAGTGGTTGGTCAGTTTAGAGAAATTACATTAGTGGTTGGTCAGTTTAGAGAAATTACATTAGTGGTTGGTCAGTTTAGAGATATTACATTAGTGGTTGGTCAGTTTAGAGAAATTACATTACTGGTTGGTCAGTTTAGAGAAATTACATTAGTGGTTGGTCGGTTTAGAGAAATTACATTACTGGTTGGTCAGTTCCCCCAATTGTCTAACTCATAAATCTATAGAAGTAGGTCTACTAAAGTTCTTCTGCTAAGAAAGTTTAAACATTTGTAGTCTTTTTTATATTCTTGTACAATTTCCTGAGAAGAATTTGATTGTTAAAAAATAAAAAAGCAACTTCAAATGGTGAACAAAATATGATTTGTAGGTATTTAAAACTATTTTTGTTTTAAGTTTTCAGCACAGAGAGATGGATTTAATTGGTGTTAATTTAGCATGATGTAACAAAAGTGCCAACTATTTCATTATTCTTGGCTAAGTTTATGAAAATTAAATGTTTGGGAAAGTTTGTGAATTTCCCAAAAGAAAGTAAAAAAAGTGCAAGACAAATTCATATTTTAAATAGTGATTAATTATTTAGTTAAGAACTTATTAATTAAACTCCAATCATGATAGTTTCTTTAAAAAAAAGTAGTTAAAAAACATCACCCAAAAATTATTTTTTTCAACTATCTATATACACTGCCAGTAACTATTAAGAAACTGCACACAAGCTGGGGAAAAAAAGATTTTGAAATTGTGTGGAAAGTTTTGGAATTACAAAATCATTTCATATTAATAACCCGGATATTTTGACTGCATACATTTATAAAGACATGTATGATAAGGGAGGAAACTCATGTGAGCAAACAGTGGATTTCAATCTTTACATCTTTCTTCTTTTTTTTCAAACAGTTCATATTTGTAAATTATATTACAGCCGTACAGTTATTTCAATGAGTTTTTCTTTTTTTTTTTTTTTTTGTATTAGGTGGTATTGGCGAGGCAGTGGCTGCTGCAGTCAGCACCCAGCCTGGGATCATTGTCAAGCGCCTGTATGTGCCAGAGGTGCCCAGGAGCGGCAAGAGCGAGGAGCTGATGGAGAAATACGGCATCAGCGCAGCCTGCATTGTGAAGGCCGTCAACAGCATTCTCTCCATTTGAAAAGGGCCAGTTTTATCAAAAACTATTTTTGTATTTTTTTTTGCACTTGTTCTTTCTGGACCATGATGTTTTAGTCCAAAATGGATGGTTTTGCTTTTTTTAAAGACTTTAATGTAACAAAAGAATATACATGTTTTTCTCTCTCTTTTTTATAGAAACTATAAAATGTAATTTAAACTCATTCTTTAAATCAATCCTATGGAACTCAGAAGAAGATCAATTCAATATTTATACACTTAATGGGTGTGTAATAAATGTATTCGTTGGACTGAAAGAGATACAAAGGATTTTACTAAAAAAATGAATTGATTATATTCTGTTGAAAGCATCTGAAATTTTCGGCATGAAGTTTTTTTTAATGATTTGCTAATCATTTAGAAACAAAGGACATCGTATAATAAAAACATCATTTATATGTTATTTACTTAATGCTTTTTTTTTGGTTTCATTATGAAATCACATTTATTTTTTAACTTCATTTAATTATCATTTTTTGTTGTTTGATGGACAAAATTAAAAGTGTGAGCGAATTTAACTTAGTCCATTGATAGTCTTTAACAGTTGCAGACTTCATGGGCTAAATATTAATCTTATCATAATTTTAAATTGCCCTTATTCATAGCAATGTGATTCTCAAGACCCTTTTGCTTAGAGCTACACCTATTATAATTATAGCCAGCATAAAGTTTTATACACTGTGTTGTTCTAGATTTTCTCACTGCCCAATAATCTCAACCTTTGTTATAATAATTCTTTCAGTGTATCATCTTATTTATTAGTATAATAAAATGTTGTTTGTTTTTTTATTTACTATTTGTTGATTTTGTCAAATGCAAGTGTTAACTTTGGTTGACATGAAGTTTGCTCTGTGAAGCATTTCCATGAAAATAGATCCTCTGTTTATTAAAATTTGTTGAATATTTTAACTGTTTTCCTGTTCATTATTTAATTGGTAATTTAATTTTTTAATAGGTGAACATTTTATTTGTTGTCTGTGAAAAAGTGAAATAAAGCAAATAATACTAATAGTCTTTTTAACCATTTTAGTTAAAAGGTATAATGAAGAAAAAAGTATAACATTTCCATGTCTAAAACCAATTATTAATTTGAATTATGATAGGTTACTGTCTTATTTATGGGTTGGGTCGGTTAATACTACATTTATTTGTTTTGTCTTTTTTAATCATCAATTTATCTCTGTCACCTGGCCTAGGGTAATATCCGTATTCTTAGTTGTATGTTAAACGCGCTCTTAGCTTACATTATGTTTGTTGGCAGTGCTATACAAATATGATTATTATTATTACTATGGTGGAACAAAAATAAATAAATCATCCTTCTACCATTTCCACAGTGTACAGCTTATTCATGCTTCCTGCCTACTTGGGGGTGAAAAATTCACTGATCTATAAAAATAACTGGATAGAGCCTCCTTAATGAATTTGTTTGTGCAAACTGAAATTAGTAGAGGAAATTATAAAGCCTTCATATTACTTCTTCACTGATCAATCAAAGATACAATTCAAATAGGAAATCAGCACCTATAAATAGACCTGACTAATAATAAAAAAAAGTAAAGGCAAACATGTGCAAATTTAATTCAAGTTAGAGACAAGAGATCTGCACTATTAGAAAAGCTGAAAGTTCTTAGTTTAAAAAAAAAAAGAAATTTAGTATACAATTATACATGTTGTATACTATTCCATTTGTATTATTTATGTACCGAGTATCGTAAGTTACAAAAATTTTGTATACATTAAGTACATGTTAGAAATATTAGAAAGTGATATTTGATAATTGGGCAAGTATTTGGGAAATATCTTTGAATAGATCAGTGATGGTGGTTAAATTTTTTTATTATTTATGTACTGGGTACGGTAAGTTAACAAAAAAATTGAATGTATTAAGTACATGTTAGAAAGTGATATTTGATAATTGGGCAAGTATTTGGGAAATATCTTTGAATAGATCAGTGATGGTGGTTAGAAATGGTCAACAGTTTAATAATTTTGTTACCTTGAAAAACCCTTATTATTTATATATCAGTGGGGAAAAGTTCCATGAATAGGTCAATTAGCAGACACAGTAAACTTGACACATAAAACTGTAAAAAATACTTTCTGGCTTACTTCTCAGTAGTTTTAATATCTGAGTGTCCTGATAACACAATATTAATTCATACAGGTGCAGGCCATTATATGTAAAAAAAAAGCATGAATTGGTTTGAAAAAAGGAACACTAGCACAGAATGGCTATGGTTATAAACTTAATGTTTAATAACTTTTTCATTATAAAAAAGAAATAGGAAGATTGACAACCAACTATATTGTCAGAACTAGTTTTTTCATAGTCTATGAATTATTAATACAACAAATTGAAATCTTAATGAAACTTACAAAAGTGTGCTTTTTGAAAATGGAACAAAACAGTTGTTTGAATGTTTTTTTAAAAACAATCCAAAACAATTTGACAAACAAATGTTTATCACAGATGCTTGAGAAATACAGCATGGTCCCGACTGGGTGAAGACTCAGAATAAATCATCTTGAACTTAGTCAGTTACAGTTACATGTAATCCACATCAAGTTAAATCTTAAAACCAGGGATCAACGGTTGACATTATACCTCGACTTCCTGACACCCTTAGCGAAAAAATAAATAAAAGGGCGGCTATACACAATACTTGTGCATGCTCAGAGAAAGTCAGCCTCCCCGATCGCACAACTGTGGCTTTAACTAACCATAACAATCTATATACAATATAGTTTTACAAAATTGAAAATACTTTTTTTTAAAAATAAGTTTAAACAATCTAAAATCTATTCATAGTTATAAATGTCTACTTATTCCCCATTAATTTAGAAATAAAAAGTTTTTTTAAACAAAATATTAACATTCACATTTGAAAAATTGTGTACAATTAATATATTTTTTCAAATACAAAACGGAAATATGTCAAAATACATATTTTTACATCGGAATAATTAAACATTGGCTTAATACTATATATCTAAACAAAAAAGAAACATTCCATTAAAGAAATAAGTTTTTTAAAAAATCTGAAGAAAACAACTTGAGTATTTCTCAATGGTGACCACTTGTTTTGGTCCAGAATTTCTGACGCTGTTTGGACCTCTCAAGAACCTCTGACGCTAGCGACCCACTGGAAGTCACGGAGGATAGAGACTCTGACAGGTAGTCGACATCGGCCTTTCTGTCTGCTTTTCTGGCTGTTTGATATAATCACGGTGGATGTGCATTAGTCAATATGTCATTATTTTAATAAGATAAAAAGAAAATTCTTTATTTCTTAACAATATATCTTGGTCATTTCACAATCGCCTAAATCATTTCTTGTGGGAGTTTTGAGGAGAGTTGAAATGTATAGTTTATGCAGTTTTCTATTATTCGGCAAATCATCTATATCTTAAACCAATCAGAAAACATTTTTTTTTTTTACAAAATGTACCTTACCAAAGTGACCTAACAGAAGTAATACCGATGTTATTGAGTTTTTTTTAATAGTTTTCTTAAAATATAAAAAAATGACAGACGAGTGTGAAATGACCGTGACCAATACTTATAAAATTCCTGTTGCAAACAAACCCACCTAGCCCAGGCCTGACGTAAGTTTCACCAAAGCCTTCTTTAACTGTGTTCAAATGACTATGTTTTAAATGTCTGCTTTTGAGTGGAGCTCGTTTCTGGGCACTGTCATTCTCTTTGTCTGCAGTGAAAGGAAACAAAAGTTAACATTTCTACAGTTTACAGATCATTGTCAGCTTTACAAGAGCGGTAAAGCAACTGTTTTGATTGTTTGCGGCTCTCCAAATGGACAACCTGACAGAACATGTTGGATTCCCTCATCATGCAGCGCCTAAAACTTCCCTCAGAATTAAGGGGTTGGCAAAGTAGATTAACCACGGTAATGAAGGCTGGTAGTTTTGATTCTGAACCTTTTTTTTCAGATGTCGTTAAACCAAACCAGGAAAAAGTAAGTAAGTAAGCCTTTCAGACCAAGCTGAGCCTGTGAAGCTGCGTTAACAAGTTTCTGTGGCCATGGCACATGGGAATGTGTGTCGAGAACAATGCCCAGCCGCCTTACTTACCCCTGACTACTATCGGGTACTATCAGAGCTGGGGAGACTCAGGAAAACAATCAAGATCCGAGAACAAATCATGACCCTCACCAGTATTTGAACCCAGGACCCTCGGTAAGACAGCCGAGCAGGCTGCCATCGTAATCCATGACCAGGGATAAGCTACTTGTTTAGGCAATAAATTCAAACACTGATATATCTTTACAATCAAAATAAATAATTGGAAAACATTTGATTAGCAAATAACACATGGCAGTATTACTATTATGTAGTATTATTCCAGTGATAACTTTCAATAGCCGGTACTTGAGTCATGTCATTTCTTCACACATCCAAACCATGCATTACATTACATCTTATGCATTAAATCTTTCATTATATTAAGGATAAAGAGCAGTGCCAGTTATAACCTTCTTCATCAGATTCCAGCTCATCATCATAAGATAGCAGAGGTGAAGCAATGTACTGTGTTCTCAGCAGCTTATCTGAGTCGGCCATGTCATCTCTGAGTGGATGAGTGTCATCTGAGGGTCGGCCCAATGTCGGTATGGTCACCAGTCTATTCACATCATAGGACTTTAAAAGAAAAAAAGAACTTCACTCAAATCATTCAATATATTGTTAACTAAACTATAAAATTGAGAAACAAAACTTGGAACATAACTAAACAAGGAGTTCAAATAAGGCACATCTTAAAGCAGTACGGTAACATTTAATAATACAATGGAATAAGTTGATATGTATATTTACTTTGGCTTTTACTTTGACTGGCAATTCGTCTGATGCTGTCACATAGCTGTCTCCTTTAAAGGGAATGAAAATAGAAGGGCTTGATATATTGGTAAAATATATTAAATGATGCATGTATTAAACAGCATTTCATAATATTTAGACCAAGGGTGTGCAACAGGCGGCCCGCGGGCCACAAAACTGCTCAACAAGCCTTTTAGTGTGGCCCCCGAAGAGCCTCCAACGGCATTTTGTTTGTTCGTTGCTATGATAAGGCAAATAAATTTTCAGACAAATCTTTTACCTCCCATATCAACCCATATCTTGTATAAAATTTCATATGCGGCCCAATGTTGAACACTCCTGATTTAGACAGTGTTAGACATTATAGTGACAGGCTTAGAAGTTCTTTTTTTTTGGAAGTGGGAGTAGACTGGTGTAAAGTACATATGTGATGCAACCCTAAGGAAATGGTACTAAAAGTCGGGCAAAATAAGATATCTAGTTTTAAGATTTTAATAAAAGCTAATACATTTATCTATAAACTATAAATTGGTAAAAAAATTATCTCAAGTCCATCAATTATTACAAGAGTTATTCCAAATTACCAAAGTTAAGGTAAGGAAAGTCATTTTGGAGAAAAATGAAAAAGGAAACGGTACCGATTTTTAAACAATTTGACATTGCAACAGATAATTAAATATTACCAGGATGAATAAATACATCCCCATGAAATTTAGCAAACACACTCATAATGAGTCAATACACAAGCTCTTAAAGTTTCACATATTTTAAACAATATTTAATTGAATTTAAAAAAATATATTTTTAGATGACATTTTGATTAATTTTATACAAAATAAAAGCACATTTTTTAGTAATTTTTATAATTAATTTTAGTTTGAAAAATTCACACCTGTAAGTTAAGGCATATATAATATAACAAATCAATACTAATCTAAAAAAAAAAAACAACCTAGGACCCTTTTTTTAAAACATTATTTTCCATTTATTGAAAAATCTGTTTTACCTAATTCCGTATCGGTTTGTGGGGGTAGCATCACATATATGAAAAAAGGGGTCATGTCAGATTATTACAAAAACTGTGTTGCAAGTCAACAAGCCTAACACTCCAGTGTGGTGGTCTCAGTAGAAGTCAGATAGGGCCCCCATGCTGACTGTATAATAGTTATTTGTTCAGTGTGGATGGTTTGTCCGTTTGTTATTGGTATACTGGTTACATTTACAAGCTAAACTGCCCGGAGTTGCCCGGGGCAAAAATAAAACAGGCCAGTATAGCATAAGCTACAGTTATAAACTACAATGATGATTAGCTATAAATCTAATAATTAAAATTTTTTACTATTTTACTGAAGACTTTTAATAAGAAAGTAGTTTAAAGTAAATATTATTGCAATAGGGTAAAAAAAGGACAAGTCTTTTTATTCAACAAAAATCTAAATTGCCTGGAGTTGCTAGTAGATTTACAATCTTTTTTGTTAAAAGTAGTATTAATTAAAATAAAAAAAAATTGTAGAAAAAATGGTAGAGACTAACTGGAGAATCAAACCCAGTTTGTCCACATGGCAGTCCGATACATTAAGCACTTAGCTAGCGAAGACACTTGTCCGAAGTGAAATCGCAAAAGTATAATATGAGACAATAAGGTCACGAGTTAAAATTAACTAATATGATTAGTTGAACACACACACAGTCTACTTTTTATTTTATCATTTATAATGAAATTTCTATTAAAAAATAACAAAAAAACATTCTTATACCTGATCTTGAGGTTACAACCATTTTGCTGTTTCTTGAAGGAGGATTTGTCAAAATAGCCCCGCCCACAGCTGGTGTGGTTCTATCCAAATGATGCCTTCTAGTGGGGGAGAATTCTTGTTTTCTCAGGAGAGGTGTGGGTAGTCTCCCTTCCATTGCCTCGTTCTCAGAGTCTTCATCATCATCAGGTGACCTGGACAGATTATCTTGCAGTTTCCTGCAGTTGATATGGGAGGTAATAATCTGCTTGTGAATGTTAACATTAACAAAAAAATTAACTATTATTCTACTAAATTCTCTAACTGCACATTCCTTTACAGTAAGCTAGGGTTGGACATACAGCAAGTGAATCAGTGAACCATTGAATCACTGAATCATTGAATGAGTGAACTACTGAATCATTGAACAAGTACACTACTGAGTCATTGAAGCCGGCTGGTCCAGGGGTTAGTTCACCAAAAACTGTCAACCAAAAACCAACTGACACGTCGTGGGTTCTATCCCTGCCACCGACGGATCCCTGTCGCCCTGCAGGAATTTTGGGCCAAGTGGACGTAATAATCTTCTATCTAGAAGGAACGTCTGTAAACTTATAAGTTACTATCATTGAATGAGTGACCCAGTGAATCTTTGAATGAGTGAACCAGTGAATCAATGAACCAGTAAATGAGCAAATCATTGAATCAGTGAACCAGCAAATCACTGAATCAATGAACCAGGGGCATCTATGATCTCTATTGTTACTTTTAAAAATTAAAAGAAATTGAGAGCAAAGCCAACTCAATCTCCTTCAGGCGCCGGAATATATATGGGAATGAAGGTTGGCATGTGTGCTGCACGTTGGCTGCTAACAGATTTCAAACATCATTCCAGGCTCAGTGTTTGAAAAGACAAGTGCTTTCTGTATTAATCCTCCAGTCCCAGCTGTACAAAAAAAAAAAGGCGAATAGTTGTAGAACCTTGATGGGTGCCAGAAGTATTCTGACCAAGACTTTAGCCAATGGTTACCATCAGTCAATACTCCTTCTGAGAGTTAGGATTTTAGTCCCTCAAATAAGGAAATCAACTGCCTAAGGCACGACAATTGCGTTCACCATCCTTTATGGTGTGTTTTTTTGTACATAAATTCATAATGAGGATTCAAAATGAGGATAATGAACTCAATTAATCAGTCCTTTCATACTCTTTCATCATGTAAGTAAAGTAAAGTATTTGTTGGACCAAATTGATCCATAGGTCCGGTGAAGCAGTGTGCACCAGTTTCTGTGGCTACAGCATACTAGGCGATTGTGTGGCCGGCACTATGCACAGCCGCCTTTACTTTACCCCAACTAAGGTCAGGTACCCATCAGAGCTGGGTATACTCAGGGACACCCTACAGATCCAAGAAAAAAATCCTAGTCTGTACCAGGATTCAAACCCAGCACCTTTGGTATACCAGCCGAAAGCGCTGCCGTGCTGCCATTGTGCCTTCTTTCATCATGTAGCTCATGCAAATAGAATTCAATAATACCTGCGCTGCTCTGACAAACTGTTTTTCTGGCCCTCCAGCCAGGCCATTTTCCTGCTCAGATGTGAGATGCTTTTCTTTGTGTCAGTTCGGCCATGGTGGCCTGTTCTCTGGGCGGCATCTTCTTCTGAAGGTGACGGGGATCTGTCAGCGGAGGCCTCTTCAGAACCACTGTTTGATGGGCTTTCAGCTCTTGGGATGTGCGCTGGTCTAGCTTTCTCACTGAAATGTGAACACATCGGTTGATTAGCTTAAACTATACAATGCCACAATGGAAAAGAACTAAAAAGTGGGTAAAATACTATGGTGCCAGAACATAACTTAAGATGACAAGTAGGGATTGGCCGGATATGATTTTTCACTATTTGCCGGATCCGGATAGTAGCCCCCCTAATATTCGCCGGATCCGAATCCGGATCCGGATATTTCAGGATGTCATTTCCACTAGTATGGGGGTGTACTTCAACAGTTTCGGATTAGAATTCAAAAGTATTTATTAAAGTATTTATTATTGAAGAGATAGAGAGTATCTGCAGTCTACAATGAAAGTCACAGATACTGTGTCAACTTCACCGATGGACATGTTACAACTTACAATGATCGAACTTTAACGAAGTTCAACGAACTGTGTAGTTGCTGTAGTGTAGTGTGTACCGAATGTGTAGTTTATTATACAGGAAGTTGTGATCTATTAAAACAATACTAAACATTGTTCTTTGGTTTCAGATGATTTTGTATCATATGCAATAAGTGAAATCTATATTTGTTATTAAATAATTGTTGTCGTTGTTAAATTAATTGTGGTAGTATGTTATACGTCACTTCAGAATCTCGCTTATTCAGTATCTTTACCTATCTTTACCTACTTGACATACAAAATAACTACGTCAAGTAGGTAAAGATACTGAATAAACAAGATTCCGAAGTGACGTATACTTTGTGCATGGATTTTAATAACTTCATGATGTATTTTTAATGATTAATTTTTTATATTTGATTTAAATTTATTCACAAAAAACTGTTTAGAAAAAAAAAATATTTATAATACTCAATAAGATTTAACACATGAGACAAGCAAAAGTGTTGTTTTAAAAATAAAAATGAACAAATGAAATCAAAAATGCAAATGTCATTTAAAGTTCAATTTAAAAAACCTAAGAAACAAAGTTTATTAAAATATTACAATGATATGACTTATATCGTGTATAAGTAAAATGTTTCAATGTCAATAGTGAATATTAATTAAATTATGAAATCATTTACTACTGTCAATGACAAGTAGCCTAAGTTAAAAGCGATAGGCAAGACTCAGCCGGTTTGACTTGAGACTTAGCCGTGTATGTTATTGTTATAAACTTTCAACTTTATGATATAAAGTTATCATGTTTTATTAAAGTTACAGTTATTAAAATAAGTTGTAATTTCAAATTCAAGTATTCATAGATAACTAAGATAAGCTATCAGAATGAAAAAAAAATTTATGAAATGAATCAATCAAAATAAAATAGTTAACAGTTCATGTTTTGAAATTAGTGATAAGTTGTAACAAGATAGTACTAATCAGTACTTGTACTGTTTTACTTAAGTTTGTACGTTGTAGTTTTTTTGTTTATTATGTTTATTACCTAGTTATATGTATTGTTTATATATTTTATATTTCTTTATCTACTTTATACTACAGTATTACTTTATTTGTATTTGAACTTTGAAGTAATTCATTACTACCGTGATATTCGGATCCGGCAAAAATCCGGCGGTGGTATTTGGCTAATCCGGATAGTGCCGGAAATCCGAATATCCGGCCCGGATATCTGGCATGCCGGATATCCGGCCAATCCCTAATGACAAGTGAATTTTTCATTCATGTAATCTTTTCATCCAACAAAATTCATTAAAATTCATACCAAACTGAACCAAAAAATTCACAAACCAATATATACTGGGACTGGCATGTATACAATGTCTTAATGTTAGCCAGTATTGTGTAGAGGTAATCTAAATGAATAATTTCTCCAAAGTAAAATCCTTATATATGAGTTAAAGACCCCTTAACAACATAATTGAAACAAATTTTTGTTTATGCTCTACAGTCTATAATAGGGACACAGTGGCCGAACGGCAGCCCGTTCAACAGGCGATCCGAAGGTTGTGGGTTCGAATCCTGGTGCAGGCTAGGATTTTTTTCCTGGGACTTGAGGGTGCCCATGAGTCTACCCAGCTCTGATGGGTACCTGACACTAGTTTGGGTAAAGTAAAGGCGGCTGGGCATTGTTCTGGCCACACATCCCCTCATATGCCGTGGCAATAGAATCTGGTGAACGCTGCTTCACCGAACCTATGATTAGTTTTGTCAGAAGGGTAATTTACTCTACAGTCTATAATAGCAACATTTACAAACTTTCCCAAACTTGGAAAACCAAGTAATTTTTTCCAAACTTGTAATAACTTTCTCAGCATGAATGATCCCGAATTGCTTTTTTAAACTAACTATCAATATTACCATGGAGATCCTTCAGTATTTTTAGCAGGGGAGTTGGCGGGGTGGTTAGTGAGGGGTACAGGAGTCTTCCTCATCTAAAACTAAAGTACTCACTTGGTAATGTTGTTAAAATATTATTTATTTGCTATTCAATAGAATTTCGTAGATACAATTACAAAGTTGTACATGTCTCAATCGCTTATGTGTTACTTTAAGTTACTTAAGTAATTTTTCATAGTGACCAGTAATGTTGTAGTATTAGGGAGTGATCAACTGACACAAAAGGCACGGTGGCAGCATGTTTGGCTGGCATACCGAAGGTCCTGGGTTCGAATCCTGGTGTAGGCTAGGATTTTTTTCTTGGGTCTGGAGGGTGTCCCTGAGTCTACCCAGATCTGATGGGTACCTGACATTAGTTGGGGGTAAAGTAAAGGCAGCTGGGCATTGTGCTGGACACACAACCACCTAGTATGCCGTGGACACAGAAACTGGTGAACGCTGCTTCACCAGTCATGTGAATTAATTTAGACTGAGGATTGCTTTACTGGATTCATATTGCTGGCATTACAGTAATGCCAGCAAATGTACAGGAATCAAAAAATAGACAATACAGATATAGGAGGATATTCAACGTAATGCATGCACAGAAATATTAAAATGGTGGTTAGTTAGATTCAAACACAGCAGCATTAATTCTTGTAATTAACAACACTGTTATTGTTACTTTCACACTCACCGAACAGGCGGTGACTCCAGATTTAAGGCGTCGATGGTGTAGGACACCTCGGAGCGTGTATCCCAGCATTCAGCTTGCCTGGCCAGCAGCTGCACCAAGTGGTCCCGAGAAAAGTGCGTGCCCTCTGCCCGCCTCCGGTACTCCTCGGCCCTGCGACGCAGCTCCAGCACTTCTTCGTACCAGTTGGACGGGGGGACCTTTCCGCCTGCGTTGTTGTTGGCATTGTTGCTCCTATCCTTTCTGACATCGTCATCGCTCTGCAAATTTTAGTCATGATCTATATTGAAATTCTTATAAGAATAATTGTATGAGTAACATGAAGAGTCTAGAACAGTGGATAAATTAAAAAAAGGTTAGAGAAGATGCCGATTGACCGTGTCACATGACTGTGTTGCAAGACTGTGTCGCAAGACTGTGTCGCAAGACTGTGTCACATGACTGTATCGCATCGAAATCCCAGTGTGCAAAAGGTTCAAGGACACACACTGACTTATAAAAGGATGGGCGATGTGGAAACTGATATGATACTGGCATGGGAGCCTAGAACAAGGCTTATAGATCTGAGTGATGAAGCATGCCAAGTCCTCTAAGTGCCACAGGGATGATTTATATTGAAAAGTACAGCTTCAAAAATTATTTTTCCTTCGAATATCCTTATCTCACTGAGCTTTTTTGAAAAGAAGAATTCAATTTAATAGCTAAAGAAAGGCTTACAGGCAATAGAAAATGTCCATTGATGACACTAGTTAAAAAAATTTAATCTTTATAATTGCAGAAGCAATAAAAAATTGAATACAAGAAATGCTAAGAAATAAACATAATATTCTAAATTGGTTTTCATGTGATAAATAAGCAAGCATAAGAAAAACGATTCCTCCCTTTTATAAGACTAAGTACAGTTAACAAACAGCTGAAATGACTCACATTGACCTGAGGCATCAGCTGTGCTGGGCACGCCCCCTTCCATGCACCATGATCGTAGCTGTATCTCTCTGGTGCCTTGAAGTTGGCCCGGTACTCAGTGGCTACATGACTGAGCAAGAAAGAGAGAAAAAAAATTTGGTTTAAAAAAGAAAGACTTATGGACAATATTTTATTTAAGCACATTAGTCAAAAGCTTAAATTATCTTTGGAAATATCTATCTATGGAAATATCTATCTATGGAAATATCTATCTATGGAAATATCTATCTATTGAAATATCTATCTATTGAAATATCTATCTATGGAAATATCTATCTATTGAAATATCTATCTATTGAAATATCTATCTATTGAAATATCTATCTATGGAAATATCTATCTATTGAAATATCTATCTATTGAAATATCTATCTATGGAAATATCTATCTATTGAAATATCTATAATAGGAAATATCTATCTATTGAAATATCTATCTATTGAAATATCTATCTATTGAAATATCTATCTATGGAAATATCTATCTAAGGAAATATCTATCTATGGAAATATCTATCTATTGAAATATCTATCTATGGAAATATCTATCTATTGAAATATCTATCTATGGAAATATCTATCTATTGAAATATCTATCTATTGAAATATCTATCTATTGAAATATCTATCTATGGAAATATCTATCTATTGAAATATCTATCTATTGAAATATCTATCTATGGAAATATCTATCTATTGAAATATCTATAATAGGAAATATCTATCTATTGAAATATCTATCTATTGAAATATCTATCTATTGAAATATCTATCTATGGAAATATCTATCTAAGGAAATATCTATCTATGGAAATATCTATCTATTGAAATATCTATCTATGGAAATATCTATCTATTGAAATATCTATCTATGGAAATATCTATCTATTGAAATATCTATCTATTGAAATATCTATCTATTGAAATATCTATCTATGGAAATATCTATCTATTGAAATATCTATCTATTGAAATATCTATCTATGGAAATATCTATCTATTGAAATATCTATAATAGGAAATATCTATCTATTGAAATATCTATCTATTGAAATATCTATCTATTGAAATATCTATCTATGGAAATATCTATCTAAGGAAATATCTATCTATGGAAATATCTATCTATTGAAATATCTATCTATGGAAATATCTATCTATGGAAATATCTATCCATGGAAATATCTATCTATGGAAATATCTATCTATGGAAATATCTATCTATGGAAATATCTATCTATGGAAATATCTATCTATGGAAATATCTATCTATGGAAATATCTATCTATTGAAATATCTATTGAAATATCTATCTATGGAAATATCTATCCATGGAAATATCTATCTATGGAAATATCTATCTATGGAAATATCTATCTTTGGAAATATCTATCTATGGAAATATCTATCTATGGAAATATCTATCTATGGAAATACCCAACAATTGAAACTAAGTAACTATTCCCACTGCCCTATATTATATAACGGGAAAACCTTTTACCGTGTTTTTCTGTGCATGGCTGCCAGTTTTTCTTTTATCCCTGTGGTGTCCGACTTTCTAACTTTGGCTTCCACCAGACTTTCATCAGAATCATTTTCAGGACGAACCGCTTTTTAAAGTTCAGATACAAGGTGAACAAAAAGTTGCAATCAAATTTATTTTTGGTAACATTCGTTAGATAAATATTAGATCATGTGTTAAATAATATACACAATAAAAATTGAAGTAATCATTCTATTGTGTACATTAAAAAATACCCAACAAATGTATAAAAACATATACCTAATTTGTATTTATGTATTCATATGTAATAAAAAAATATATATATATAATTTTGTATTATTATAGTTCTTTGACAATAGGGAAAAATACAACAATAGCATTAAAGTTTCCATTTCATGTTAGTCAATAATGGTAGTGAAGCAATTTACAGGATGCATGGGATAGAGTGACCAGCACAATGCACAGCCACAATAATTCTCTTCATTTAATGTCAGATGCTCAATCAGAGCTGGGAAGAACCGATATATATATGGGGTATATACCCAGCTCTAGGAAAAAAAACTTAATGTTTCCTATCAGTCACTTTTTGCCATGATGATTGCATGTATTGCCAGTAGACCAACCTGCCTTCATACATATGTAACTATTGGCGTACTACACTATTTTGCTTCTTTGTTTGCTTTAAATCCTGATTGCACACAAGTCAAATATCAGAGAGAAATATCAGGATTATGTCCTATAATGTATATACTACACAAAGTTTAATTTCAACTAAATATTCCACACAAAAAAATTCTGGCCTACCTCCAGCACTTTTGCTCCTTCTCTTCTGCAGAAAAAAAAAAGTTTCTATGAGTAAATCAAAGTAAATAAAGAAATGATGCATCAACAGCTCACAGATTTTAGAAGCTTTTTGTGAAAGAACAGGGGAAAAAAACATTTGACATATGCTGCAAACTTTTTAACAAACTAAGGCACAGATAGAAAGTGCTACTAACTGGGACACACTAGCAGTATTTTACTAAGTAAATGTATTACTAAAAAAAATAATAATTTTAGGACACACTAGGAGTGCAGCATTAAATAACTAACAGACATACTCCTAAAGAACTAACAGACATACTCCTAAAGAACTAACAGACTAGGACACATTAACAGCATACTCCTAAAGACATTAACAGCCTACTCCTAAAGAACCAACAGACCAGGACACACTAACAGCATACTCCTAAAGAAATGACAGACCAGGACACACTAACAGCATACTCATAAAGAAATGACAGACTAGGACACACTAACAGCATACTCCTAAAGAACCAACAGACTAGGACACATTAACAGCATATTCCTAAAGAACCAACAGACTTGGACACACTAACAGCATACTCCTAAAGAACCAACAGACTAGGACACACTAACAGCATACTCCTAAAGAAATGACAGACTAGGACACACTAACAGCATACTCCTAAAGAAATGACAGACTAGGACACACTAACAGCATACTCCTAAAGAAATGACAGACTAGGACACACTAACAGCATACTCCTAAAGAAATGACAGACTAGGACACACTAACAGCATACTCCTAAAGAACCGACAGACTAGGGCACAGGGCATATAATAAATTAAGACAAGACAAACAACCAGTACACACCTGGCCTGTAGTCCTGGCACCACCGACATCCTTCGCCACATTGCTGTTGTTGGCATTCATATTGGTGTCCATGTGAACCCTCAAAGGTTTTTTCGCATGGAAGCTACGAGTATATTCTGAGACCCTGGGCACTCCGTCGGTCTTGTAAGGCCCCAGGTCAGTTTGACTTCTGTAGACAACCTTCAGAACATACATTGGTGAGGATTCAGACAACTTCACAGTTTGAAAAAAAAAGCTATAAGTATGCATGGCACACATCTCACTGATTATTGTGACAGATCCATTGTAATTTTTTTTTTAAATGTGTTTATTAATTAACATTCATATGTTTATTTGGTAAAATATGTATAAAATATGCTATATATTCAAATAAGACAATTTTCTGAAAAGGTACAAACTACTTTTTTAATTTTAAAGGTTTCCTCCACCCACCCAAAATGCAAAAATCTGAAAAATAATCCCGCATTGACCGGGATTTGATCCAGACACTTTCAAAATGAGGATACTATAAACTCATTAAAACAAATAAATACTTTCGCAAACGCTATATCACACATTAACCAAATTTATGTTGAAAGCTTAGTTGCTCTCTTACTTTTGTGACATGAAATACTAAACTGTTTATAGGATTGGACAAAGTTTCATCATAAATTTGGACTTTTACAGAAATGTTGATTTGTGTTAATAGTGACCCCCCAACCACGAATTGAGTCGCTTTGTGCCTCAAGCTATTTTTGAGCTACAGCCATAGAGGGTGTAAAATATGGACTTTTATAATTTCAAATTATGTATTTATTTCTGCACATTTTTGTGGTCAGCTTTTGTTCCAAAAATAATTATAAATTAGTAAAAAAATATTGTAAAAGTAACACCCTGTGTTGCTTCATCTGTAAAAGCAAAACAGTAAATTTGAATTTTCTCAAAATCAGGTTTACGACATTGGGTACAGTAAAACACCCACAGCTCAAAGACTATTTCTGAGATTTTTAAACGGTTTTCACCATTGAATTCAGCATTTAAATCACTATAAGGATAACTAAATAATTAAAATTACCCTAGGGCGGAGGGTCACAATAGTTATTATCAAATGTCTCAATTCAATAGATTGTAAAGATTTTTTTATTATTGGTTTGACCTATACAATATTACACTTGACCAATTCCTGTTGTCTTAAATTTTGGTTTGGACTAATTCATTTGAACAAACAATTTGTAAATTTTTGGTTTGGGCTTTTACAATTGACCAAACTCTAATCCCTCAGAATGAGCAGGAGTATTAATTGAAGTCTCTAACCTGTTCAGCAGCCAGTAGTGGTGATTCCTTCTGCCCTTGCTTCCACTGATACTGCTTCTGGTATTCTGAGACTTTCTGGATCGGCCTAGGTGGCGCCACTCCTGCCTTGTATTTCATCGCATACTCAGCCTGTGCATATAAACAAACTTCTGGAAAAGCAAAGACTTGCGGAGTATAAGGTCATATTGGTTACTTTACAAGTCAGCGTTTAAGATGGTTTATATATATTCTGCTGATCAGGTCTTAAATGCTGATATTCAGTCAAGCACTGAAAGCCAAAATGTTTATTCTAAAAAAAATTGTGGACAGAAAGAGTGTCTACTTCCAATGCACTCATGCATCCTATGCACCCACTGATCTATAAAAAGAATGGATTGCGCCTTCTTAATAAATTGGTTTGAGCAAAGTGAAGAAAAGCACTGATCTATAGAAGAAAGGAAAAACTAAAAATGTCCACTGCACTTACCGATATAAACAAAATTGTGTCTAAAACTTACTGTGCCACGGATCTATAAATAGATCGGAACGGAATCTATGTTGCTGCCATTTTACACAATATACAAATGGATTGTTGCTGTCAAGCTTCTGACTTCTTATTAATAATATAAAACTAACAATAATAATAATAATAAAAGTAGACAGCAATATTTTGCTGTACGGGAAAACCCGCTCCCAAACACACACTAAATTTGAAAGCATTTCAAAGGGACATCATTTGGAAACTGCGCCCATTGTATAACCTTAACATACGGTGATTAGTAATAGGTCTAAGTTTATTTATAAAAATAAATTAACGAATTAAGCAATATTGTTAAAAAAATTAAACTTTATTTTGGAGGACGTTTCCAATTTATACATTTAACTTTTAACCCGATTAGTCAAACGGCTTAGGAGAATATAGAGCAGAAACAAACATCTAAATAAATAAACAAACTCACGGTAATTATATATATTGATCAGTGACAGTATAAACAAAATGGCGGACATTTCTTCAAGAATGTTACTTCCGAGCCTAATCCATTCTTTTTAGAGATCAGTGTATGCACCCCATATCTTCAATTTGGGCATACAACTGTGTCTAGGTCTGTATTTATTGCACCCTTTAGCTCCTTGCACAGATCTTTTTATTTAAATTATAGGAACTAGTGACTTAATCTGTTTAGAAACAATAAATAACAAGGGGATTGAGTGTCCAATGCAATACTCAACCAACCAACCAAACCTTCTCCATCAGAGCTGGGTAAGTTAAAGAACACCATCCAGGCCAACAAAAAGTAAAATGAATGGACTTTTCCTGAATTTGGGCCCAATACTTTCAGAATAGCAAGGCAACACTCTTCTGCCAGACCACTCCACTCCATCTAAAATTTGAGTCTAAAAACCTCAAGTTTATATTAATACAATTAATTTCTATTGGCAAAATAATTTTCAAGTAAATGTCCTAAATAAAAAAAAATCTAAACAGATCTATAAATTGTGATGATAAAATTTACTGGTGCCTCTGGGGTAGCCACGGCTACACCTTTCCTCATATTTGTCTGCACTGATTCGTTCATGGTCGAGGGCACTTTCTGTGGTCGATTCTCTGCGGTCTTTCTAGTTCCAGTAGAGTCCACCAGCTCAAATCTGCTCCTGCTTTCTTTGGAGGCTTTTGCAGCACACTCTGCTTTGCTGTCTTTTGCATTTTCATCTTTTTTGTTACTGGGTTCTTTCTGTTCTTTGGTGGCCCTTTTATTCTGGAGAGTGCCAGCCTGAGATTTCTTGTCTCCAGGCTGCTCACTGAGAATAGCTTTCAAGTCTTTGTCTTTCATGGCCTCCTGTAAAAGTGGGCAAAAAAAAAACAGGCTCATGGATTGCGTGTCTCTATGATAGTCCCAAGTAATTTTATTTTTTTAAATTACTTTCCTAAAAGTCTTCAGTAAAAAAAAAATAATTTAAATATTAGATTTATAGCTTTCTTTTAATTGTAGTTTATAAAATTTGTATCTGCACCTTATACAGTCCTGTTCTTTTTTTTTAGTCCGGCGACGCCGGGCAATGTAGCTTGTGATATATAAAAAGCCAACATTTTATATTTTATTTTTAATTAAATAAGGTATTTAGATGTTGAGAAATTTTCCATTAAAAAAAAAACAGAATTATTTACTTTAGCTCTGGTCAACAACACAAAAATCAATTTATTCTATAGTTAAAATAATGTTTCAAAAGAAGAATCTCAATCTATGAAAATCTTGTTATTCTATTTTGTGAATAAGAATGTCACTATTTTTTTGTTTTTGTTTTAAATTGCAGATTTTACATTTACCTCCCTTCTCCCATGACATGACAGGCCGAGGAAATCCAAAATGGTTTTTGTTAAAACTATATTGAGAGCAACAACCAGGAATTATACACAAATTCTAAGTCTAATTAGTTTTTTGCTAGGCTTATAATGACTTGGCTACTCCATGATTCTTTAAAAAAATCTCTCCTTCAAACATAATACTCAAAGTAAAAGATAACCTTCCAAGATGGTTTTCAAAATCGGTTACAACTTTCAAGCCGCTGATAGAATTGGTAATTTTCATTTAGCATCCTTCATTGTGGCTGTGACTCAGGGGGTCAAGAATATTGAAGAAACTATTATTGTTCTTTGCACCGATCTATAATGTCTCTTAAAAATTTTGGCGAACATTCCAGGGTGTAATATGGGTGTAAAGGGATAGGTGGGGGAGCACGCCAAGTGGTGGAATTGCTCATATTCCTGCACTGTCACCCAGTAGCAAACACAAACACCAGAATTGGTGAGACATTTCTTAATCCTCACCGAGTCTCAGTGGCTCTCACCTGTCCCCCATGCACTAGCCCACCTGTGTATTTTGAATGGGAGGGTATGGGTGGTTCACACACTTCTCTAGCTTTGAGGCCCATGAGTACAGGAGTGGTTCTTGGCACCGGTTTCACAAACTCATTCTGGTGTGTAGCATTTTTTTTATTTAACTGTGCAAATGATGAGTGGATATACATCTACAACGATTCAGCAATGGCTTACCTTCAGCTCCAGATTATCCCTGTGACCTCTTGGCGCTGGGGGAGGCGAGTCCAAGGCCTGCTGCTCCACATTTGACTTTCTTGGTGGGGATTTGCCGTTCTCTAGGTTAGACCTTCTAGGCGGGGATTTGTCTTGCTCCACAGTAGACCTTCTTGGTGGGGATCTACTGATTGGTGGATGACGCCCTTTGATTAGCGGTTTCTGATTGGTTAAATAGAAGAACTCATTTAAAAAATTAATGGCGATTCTAGCTTTAGAGTCAAGAATTTAGAATTTCGATAAAGGTTTTTAAATGTTGTTAATTTTTTGTTTTCTCTCACTAATTCATGCAACCTATCCATACCCAAATGCCACTCAGAGAGAATGAGAATTTATGGAAAGAAAATTATTTATTTGTATGTATGGAAACGGAGGAAATTTCAAGGCAAGGGTGAACTCAAATTATTATTATTGTTAAATGAAAAATCCATTTTCCTGTATCAGTCAAATGGTAGGGGATGGTCTACATGTGACCTATGATGAGCACGAGTTTTAACAGTTGGTTAGGTCATTACTTCAGGTGTGAGAACCCTCAGCTTAAAAGCCATATAAGAGGTAAAGAGTGTAGAGTAAAATCAGTTTTAAAGTCAGTGAGTCCATTATTAACATTTCTTCTATTGGACGTTTTGCTTTTAAAGCAACGCTGTCCTTTACACCAATTGGTGCGTTTAAATAAATTTATTTTTTCACAGCTTCCTTGTTGGCTTCATAGGAAATTCATATGTACAGCAACATAATGTAACGTTTTGTTACTAAGCAACGCTGTCCTTTACACCAATTGGTGCGTTTAAATAAATTTATTTTTCACAGCTTCCTTGTCGGCTTCATAGGAAATTCATATGTACAGCAACGTAATGGAACGCTTTTAACAAGTTAAAAAAAGGAACAGAATTAGCCACTCACAATTCTTTTCTGCATTTTGAGCTGTTTGTTCGGTGGAGCATCTCTGTCCAGGTTCTCTCTGTTCTTGTAAATCTTCTCTTCAGAGTACGACTGCTTTGGGTTGTAGCAAACATTGGAAGCAAATTTGTCCTGCTGCCCTGTGGGAGAGAAAAAGCCAATAATACATTTGAGCTTCAGGATAGTACTTTTAACCTATTTTCTAAGTTTTTATATATTTACTGCAGCAAAATGTTGTTTTAGATTTGGGTTTCTTTTTATATGCAGCTGTAATTAAGAGTTAATATTTGTAAAATATGTTTTTCTATGTCTTTTATATTTAACAAACTAAACATTTCTTCATTAATTCTTTAAATGTTTTTCAGACATAATTCTTAACAGCTGATTGTAAGTTTAAGATATTAATTTTTTGAAGCAATTTCTACAAAAAGAAATAATTAAGAAATAAATGCTTTGTGTTTGATAATAACTTGTGAAGTTATTGTGTGAAGATAATGTGTGTGTACTCACCCAACAGCTGGAACTCTGGTCTTTGTTCAGAGGATGAAAAGAAATTGGTTGACAAAGATGTTGGATGACCTTCCAGGCGTTTCTTATGCTGCAGGGGAGGCTCATTAACTAATGTATGGGAAATGAAGAAGAAAAAAACATGTGTGGTGCCAACTAGTTTTGTTCAGCTGTCAATCATGTCATGTATATTCTTCTATTAGCCAGTCTGCAGAGCTGTTTGCTCTCTTGCAGTCAATGCCAGACAAACATATTTACATGTCTTTTTCAGTTGTTCAATACTGCTATATAGTGTGTTGGTAATGTAATGGATATAAAGTAAAGCACTCTTTGGACCAAACTGATCATAGGGCTGGTGCAGCGTTCACCAGTTTCTGTGGCCATGGCATACTAGGGATGTGTGGCCAGCACAATGCCCAGCTACCTTTACTTTACCCCAACTAATGTCAGGTACCCATCAGAGCTGGGTAGACTCAGGGGCACACTCAAATCCTGTGAAAAAATCCTAGCCTCCATCAGGATTCGAACCCAGTAACTTCGGATCGCCAGTTGAACGCGCTTCCGCTCGGCTACCGTGCCCCATATGTATGGTATATACCCATAAAATGAAGTTTCAAAATAAATGTGACAATTAAAAGTTCAGTATAAAATAGTAGTAATGTATTCTTTCTGGATCTATTAGTATTAGGTAAACGGCGGCATTCATAAGTTTCAGTGGCTATGGTGTAGGCCTACATAGGAATCGTATGATCAGCAAATTTTTCAGCCATCTTGATTTCCCCGAATAATGCCAGGTAAACAGCAGAGTGCGTAGTCTCAGAAACAGCTCAAGACACACAAAAATATTCATGGCATTTGTCCCTGAGCGCAAACCTGAGGCCTTCAGCATGGAATTGCAATTGTACTATATGGGCTCATAAATGTTTTGTTACTAAGCACCATAATATGTAGGCCAACTAGCAAAACAGTGATGAATATTCTATATACTGTGATACCTATCTGCGATATCGGTGCAAAGAAATCAGGGGTCAGTGACGAAGAGCATCCCTCAATGCGTTTCTTATGTTGCAGGGGCGGTTCAGCTGTAGTGTCTGTTCATATAGGATATAAATTTGTGTTTGTAAATAGCAATCTGCATTAAAAATATTTAATGTTAACTTTTATATTAATAATATATTAGATACAAATTGTGTTTGTAAATAGCAACCTATATTCAAAATATTTAATGGTAAATTTTATATTATTAATAAATGAGATACACATTTTTTGTGTAAATAGCAATCTGTATTTAACAAAATTAATGTTAACTTTTATATTATTAATATATTAGATACAAATATTGTATAATATAGATAAAACAAAATTAGTGTATAATTTTAATATTAATATTGTATGACATAGGGCTAAATGGAATTGATCTTTTAGTGTGTACTTAGAATTATTACAATAAAAATATAAATAATAGAGTATTAATAAATATACACACAAACACAAAGACAAAATAGAAAAAAATGTGAATCACTATAAAAAGAGTTAGTTATTGAAAAGTTTAGTAAATCATCTGATGTACATAATAATTAAACATTATTTAAAATGACAATATAATGTAATAGTTGTAGGCCCTGTATATAACAAAGACAATATAGATGATTTATAGAAAGTAATATTTAAAGTTGTGTTCTTAAAAAACATTTTTGGAGCGCCTTAAGCTTTACTGTAATTTTTTAACACATGCTTCTACGCACAAGTGCTTTTAATTGGCATTTCTAAATAGAACTGCTCACAAACAAACTAACATGTTTCATTTTAAAATATGCTAAAACTTATAAATTCTACTTAGTCAATATCAAATAGATTTTCTTTTTAAATAACAAGCTCTAGTTTCAAATATTCCAAACAAAAAAAAAGTCAAGATGCAAATTCCTGCGGCCACCCGCATTGATGTTAGGAAGCCAGGATAAAAAAAATCTGAAATAAAATGTGGTTATTTCACATCCTAGCTGCTAGTGCCAGATAGTGAGAAGTTTAAGAAAGTTATGATTGAGAAATACACTTGATCAAACTATTGCTATATGTTTCACTGTACACCTTTTGTAGTTTATGGTTGACGCAAAGTTATGAATTCAATTATTCTTTAGCAACTACTGTTTCTTGCTCAAATGAGAGCATCTTTGAGACATTAATAAAAAAAAATATAAAAAAAGAGACTACAATAATACAAACAACAAACTCTTTTGAATTTATATACTACAAAAAGATGTATAGTGATGCCATTTTGAATGAAATAATAGGCTATGATGAGTTGTTAAAAACAAAGCGCTAGTACTAAAATACCTGTTCCAGTTTCCATATTGGCTGTTTAAGTCTCCAATCAACACTTTAAAGTTTAGTGATATTGCTTCAGTGTTTTCTGTAAATATTTTATTTCGTGTAATGCAATAAGAACATTTGTTTTTAAAGAAATTTTAAGAAGAGGTTTTAAATACTAAAATCAATACTGGTGGATTGTTATTTTTAACTGCCTTACTACATAACAGCCTTTCTCCAAAAGCTGAACTCATAGACAATTACATTGGACAATTAATGCTTTTTTTAGCCCACATTTTTTCCCCATTTGTTCTTTTATTTTTAATAAATAAACAGCTCTTATTTATACTTTTAAGAGATTATATAGCTTTTAAAAAAATATATACCATACTGTATTTTTTTTTTTTTACAAGAAAACATCACATTCATGAGTATGTACTGTTATGTATGTTAATATTATTGTACACTGTATTGGCCTAGATAATATATATATACCGGTATATATTACCAAATATTACAAATGAAATTAAATGTAGCCCAATAGAGAAACAATGACTTCAAACAGATCAACCTCTTTAAGAACATGTGTAGCTGTATATATTACTCTAATACCACACTGATTCGTTCCTCTGATTGTACATGTAGAATTGAATATGCATCTGTAGTTAAAACTATCTTTAGCTAACAAATTGGTGTATGTGTGTGTACATAATGGAAAACCCATTTTTGGAAATTTAGGATTGTATTCAATAATTCTGCTGAATATTAGCACAAGTCCAAATTTTGATTCAGCCAATATGAAACCCTGGACGAAATGTTAGTTTGCTGCCTACATTTCAAATACTCAAAAAGGGGAAATTTTGGTAAGCAAAACTTGTTAGGCCAACAATTCATGCAGGTCAAGCAATGCAGGCATAAATGCTTGAAATTAAGTAAAGTAAACGGCACTGTGATCGGCAAAAGAAAACTAATTGTGGAAGAAAATGGACAAGAGTTCAATTCTGGATTTAGTGCAACAGATCTGATTGAGAGCGTGTAATGTGGAAGGGAAATGAAAGGATTTAGCGTCAATTGATTTCATGTGAACAAATAGAAACAGTTAAGAACTAAAAACAACAATATGTATCACATTGAACTAAAACAATTTTACAGACTAGCTAACTATATGCTGAGCTAAAACATAAATTTCTCTTCTGTGCATTAAATTTGAAATAAGTAATCAGTTTTCTCTAGACAGCCAGATTTAGAACAAAGAATGATATAGTGTGAACAAAGAATGATATATAGTGTAACTCCACTTTATGTGCATGACAGTTACCATGTATCGCCAATATAGCCATAGCTCACATTTTTGGCCAAGAAAAGTTTATTTTACGTTTTGTATTTAATTAGTGAGGGCAAACAGAAAAAGATTATGCATAGAATCAAGATATTTCTTTTTCTTTTAAAATCATCTGCCTAGAAGAAGAAGAGTGAAGTGCTTCAAGAACTTTGAATTTTGGAATGGCTATGCGGATCAATATCATTCATTAAGATCTTAAACAAAAAAAAAGTTGAGTAAAAAAAAAAAATTCACTCGCTAAACAAAATATTTGTAGATAAATTTTTTTCAATAACTAAATTGACCCTCAGAAAAATATGACAATCCTAAAGACGGATGAGATGGAAATCTTCATGTAGGAGGCAGCTTTAATGCCATTAGAATTTTTGGCAGTAGGGACTGTGAAAGCTGGGAGACCTTGTCACATTGAATATAGCTTATTCAACGTCAAGCATTTTTGTGAAACAAATGAAAGTTATGTAAAGATCTGAAGGAATCTAGCAATGTTCATAACTTTCACAAATGCGCAAAGAAGAATTTAAATACAAAAACATACTGAATGGTGCTAGCAAAAGTAATTCAAAAATGTTTGCTTTTCAATAATAAGTATTTAATATTTTAAACACAAAATAGAAGACAAATGATATGTCTCTACTCAGCATATCTTATTTGGAAGCCTAAACTTAGGCTTAATCAGCATGCAGAGATTTGTAATTATTAATATTAACACAACAGTTTTATGCATTATATTACCAGATTAAAAGGCTAGTAGTAAGCTATAATAACATTTTTTAAAATTAAAATCTGTATATATTATAAAGTATGAGCACAAATATGAGCTAATTACTAAGGAGGACTAAAGCACAAAAAGACAATATGTTTAAGCATGACAAAGAATCTTATTTATGATGATCTCGACAGACATGAAAAAGTTGATTGTTGTCCAGCTGGATACATCATTTGTTCAAGTGAAGGTTTGAAATGTTTACTTTTATATGACTCAACCCATTGGAAATGTTTCTTGTAGTCAGTAAGTCCCTGAAAGTTGAAAACAGTGAAAGCAAAGAGGCGATTAGAGTATTTTTTTTCCAAGATTTTTTCAAATACTCTTCTTAGACCTTGTGCTAGTCAGAATTTCAATGAATTTGTTTAAGAATTTTTGAACATCACAGTAGCATATAGTAAGGCCTAAAGGCTACCTATAGCCTACTATTAATTACTATAGTCAGGCCTACTATACCAATATTACCTACTAAGCCTATCCGATATATTGACACTATATGACTAAGTATCTTGCCTATGCTATGGCACAACCTATCACTGCAGACTGTTTTTTTTTTCAAAACTCACTGAACTCATTAGTTAGTCAATAGGCCTACTCATTGCATAATAGGTCATTGACAGATAGGCTAGATCAGGGGTCATCAGCATTTTCATAATGGTGTGCGAAAGTGGGATTTCTAATTCATTCAGCGTGCCAACATCCTAAAAGTCATACTGCTTCAACTTTAGCACTCAATAATAACTCAATTCCTTGTAGAAAAGACTTGAGTAGGCCTAAGCCTTTTTTGGGGGGCATCCGCATGCCATATTGAAAATCGCTCTGGTTTGGCACACATTCCGTAAGTTGCCAACCATGGGCTATATTCCTATTAAAATTAAGACAAAGTATTGAAAGTTAAGACTTAAAGTCAAGTTAAAGTAGGCTACTTAAACTATACTATTACTAGTATTAGTATTAGTTTACTATTAGGACAGGAGGCCTATTATTCCTATTTTTTATTATCAAAGTTGTAAAACAATGCTAAATTAAACCTTAAACGGTCTATTAGTTATGTTAAATATCCATAGATGGTATTTATACATCTATTTTATATGTTTATGCAAAATATGTTGGATATTAATAAACTGCCAAACTCAAAGTTACCCAATTAGACCGAGAAAAAGCCGTGATGTGCCTCAACTTGAACGGCGCAATACAAACTCTTTACTAACTCTTTAGTCTTTTAACTTTTAAATGTTGACTTTTTTTTTTTTAAATAGGCCTATTTATTTGGTGTCGAGAAAGCCGTTTATAAATATGCACTATAATGTTAATATACACATAGAATTACCTTGTTATGAACTGGCATTTATTTAGTGGATCTTTAAAAAAAATGTCTATTTTAAAATTGAGATGTGTATGAATTTAACTTTTCGGAAGTTATCGTTCGGCGTCTACCACAACGCGCAAGCGCACTCAAGGGACTAAAATCACTGACCTACACTTTTCTTTTTTTAAATCACTTGTCTGAAGTCCCGATTACTTTTAACTTAAGCGATGATTATATAATCATCTATTAGTTAGGAAGACCTTTTATTGTTGCAAGGAGATACTAATTGGAAATGCCTATAGTCTATTGCTTTTTTTTTTCTTTAGTAGGATTATTTAATCAATTTAGAGCCAATAAATTAATTATCGGAAAAAGGGCACCAAAAACCTTCTTATCGACGGTAAAGTCAGTAAAGTCACTTCCTAGAATTATACTCACTGAAAGCAAGCAGCCTAATATGCCAATATGGTATATAGTATATTATGACTTGAAGCATGCTGGCTTTCTGATTATGGGTCTGATAAGTGCACTGATTGGTTAAGGTAATTTTTGCTAAGGATATGGATTTTATAGGCCTACAAAAAATATTGAAAAGAAAGAAGAAATGAAATATAATTTTGTTCTTAAGATATTCTATATTTAATGATAGATCTAGGGGGAGAGTGGGGAGAAATGGCCCACCAAATAGTCTTTCTTGATAAACTGTGTCTAATTTATACAAATATGTATATTTAACTATGAAATTGTAATAGATGTTAGTCTAGTCTAGCCAATAATAGGCCTACAAGTTAATATAGGCCTACCTACTGTTTATCCCTTAATTATATATATATAGATTTGTAGGCCTATATAATAAATAACAATTGATGTACATATAAGTGGGGAGAAATGGCCATAGCATGGGGAGAAATGGCCCACTAGGTGGGGAGGAATGGCCCTGAATGCTTTTTTTGCTATTTCCTACCATTTAACTTTGGAAAAGTAGACTATATGTAAACTGTATCTTAGCATGAGCATTTTACATATTTAATATTTATTAATATAAAAAATCTGTAGGCCTATTTAGTCCACTCTTTCATCGCGTTGAATGCTATGGTATCTGGAGTCACTATGATGACTATTATTAGCCTGCGACTCGTTAAATCGGATTCAATGTAGTGACAGGTCTTTGCAGTAATGTATTCGGTATATTAATTATCTTCAACACCTTTCTCAACAATGATAGATCAAACAACTCCAGTTGTTGAATAAACAATTTTATTTAAATTGTAGACTCAATATAAACGATAAATAAACGCATCAACTGATGGCAACATTTAAGAGTTTCATAGAATTTCATATAATATACTACAAGTATCAATATAGCGACTTCTCTCTACAAACTTTCAAACTGAACTAACTTTAAGGAGGTAGGGACTTTACAAAGAAAGCTATTATCGAAGATTCTACAGGGTCTTTTAACGCATTTCAATCTCACTGGTCTATAGGATACTGCGATCCAGATTATAACCTTCATAGGCTATTCCACGGGGTTGGACGAATTATTTTATTTAAACTGCCCTCAGAGCAGAAAGGTCAAACCTTGGACTCTAATACGCACTTGAGGTCAATGCCTTATTACGACATTCCTCTATGACCAATATTTGTAACAAAATCTTGACGTTTGACTAGAAAAATTATAATTTCATATTAGAAATAATTTAACATGTTGGTAAAGTCTATTTAATATTCATAGTTGTTATAATCATATTAATCATATTTTAATAAGCCATAGATTGAATATGCTTACAATAAACTTTATATAGGGCTACATTCACTTTTATTGGCTATTGAATTTGTAATAATAAAAAACTATCTTTAAAAAACACTATGGTTTCTAATATCAAAATATATTTAATTAGTAATTTAAATTATTATCAACATTATTATTAGTGGTAAATTTAAATTAATTTACTATAAAACAGTTATTTTATAAGGATAGTTTGCTAAAAAAGTTAGTTTTATGGGTGGCCATTTATCCCCACAAATTGTGGGTTATTTCTCAACATAATAGGGATATAAAAATATTTTTTTTAAAATTACATGATATAAAAGATAATTTAAAATATCATATTGTTATATCTAAATAATTGATATATTAAGAAAATGACTTACCAATTATTAAGACAAAAAAAGGCTTAATTTTGATAAAAAAAATGTGAAAGTTCAAAAAGTATATTTTTTTAACATAAAATTTTCAAACATATCCAGTCCAACAATAATCGAACATTTCGCCTGGAAATTGATGGAGGACCATAAAAAGAATGTACTAAATACATTCATTTACATCCAGCAGTTTTGGATATAATAGGGGTGGTCCATTTCTCCCACCTGGCCATTTCTCCTCACTCTCCCCCCTATTATATTATTATATACCTAACCGGTTGTAGTCCTACCGGCGTCAGGCTGTCAGGGTGATGTTAAGTTACTGGGGGGGGGGGGGGGCACACCAATTAAGGTCCTGTCCGCGCGCCAGCCACGTGCTCTAGGCTACATTACTTTTCCCCACTGCGAAGTTCCACTCGGATCCTTATTGTGGTGGCTCGCCGGTATAATACATGCACTGTCATTCACCCCAGACCTGCCTACCCCCCACTGGACCCATGAGGGAGACAGAGGCTAGTTATGTGGGAGATTTTCCAACTGATGAGGGAGATTTAGAGCAGCGTAACAAAAATACATAATAATATAATTATAATTATACGCAAACTATTTTATCATAGTTATAAAGAAACACAGGTTTGCAACATAATATAATATGATAATATTTAATCTACATGAAATAACATCATTCCAAATGCAATGGTCAGTGCAGGTCTTCCTGACCATTGAAAAAATACGCTCACAAGGCGCGCTAGAGTGGGGAATTGTGAGTATCCCCTTCATGACTAGAGAGTTGGGGATACTCGGAGGACAACTTTGTCCAGCTGTGATCAACCCGTTCATTTACTGGCAGATCCAAGTCAGTACTCTGCAGCTTGGCGAACTGCTCAAGGATAACATCCCTGTCAGCATCCCCCATCAGCATTGGAAACCTATCTAAGAAGTAATTTAGATGGGAAGACATTATGTTCTTTCTTTCATGAAGTTTGACTACAACTGAATTGACAAGGACTTGGTCATCCAAGGGCAGGTTTTGCACCAAGTATTCACAGACTTTACAAAAATAATGTCTTATACAGACTTGTAAAACTCAGAAATTGTCTCCTCTCTAAGTTTATAGAAGGAGGGGCACATGACAGAAAAAGTCGTTTTAATTTTTGATTAGGCCCTAACCCCAAACCGTGGGTGCCACTCACTTGAAGCAGTGAACCCTGAAATCCTTTTCTTAAAATTTCTTGATTCCTGAAACCTACTTTCCAAAATTTTACAAACCCTGAAATTTATCGCAACTCCTAAAATTTATATTATTTTTACCATATTGTATATACCAGTATATATATATAATTTAATATAATATAGGCTACACCAAAAAGCAATGTTGTTTTTACAATATGTTTCTGCATATTATATTAGGAAAATTATGTCTTTAAAATGTTTTATATGATTGTGTTATTGCTAGGCCTAAGCTTACTTTGGTTATTGATAAATGGCTTGAAAAATCTTTTTAAAAAATGGACAAATCTAAAATCATAGTTAACATACAAAGATGTGTTATTTTAACAATTTAATAACATCATTCCTATTGATCTTATCATAACCCTTTTGTTTTTTTTCAAGTTAAGCTAGCCTACTTGGACTTTAAAGATATAATTATGTGTTTCTTTATTCCCCATTTACTTGTTTCTGTATTTTCTAGGTCAGTTACCAATAAATGTAATTAAAATATTGTATCCTAATCCTAGTGACTTTAACTCTTAGGCATATGATACATTAGTTTATTTAGAATAACATGTTAACTAGTAAACTATTGAATCTAGTCTGTAACTTCAAATACCTAATAACTGAAAAGAGGGAAAAAAAAAACTGAAGGATTAATACACATTTTTTTTACGGTAGGCTATATAGTTCAGTGAAATGACGTATTTTTATTTTGTTATGAAAATGAGCAAATTCGTGAATGCGCGACACTAACAATTTAAAACTTCGTTTTGAAATTAATTAAAATCAACATTATTTTATAATTTTCTTGTTATGTCCGATATTGTTAGAAAATAATATGCACCAGCATAAGTGACTGCTAGGACTAGGCCTAGTTCTAAACATTACACCGACAGTTTTACTCCATTCATTAGGCCTAATAAATATGACTGCAACGTATATATTATATATGCTATATTAAACAGTAGGCCTAACTGTGACATTGCTCCAATAGATTAATTTATTCATATTTCGTCGCCTTTATTATAGCGGGCTGATAAAAAACGCATTTTTAATGGAGGAAAAAAAAGCAGTTGTAATCTTTCCATTGAAATGACAATAACCTTTCATATTACAAGCTTATAGTTAGGCCTAGCCTAATATAGGCCTACTAATAGTATAGCTATAGCCTACAGTCGCCGAGTCGGGAATTACCAATTACCGATATGACGATAAAAATCTAGGCGGCTGGAAAATTTAGGTACCGGTAGCCTACCTTATTTTCCGATCATTAAAAATTTTGTAGTGAATTTTAAAAAAATCCAACCACATAGCGACATAGCGTGACATTTCACTAAACTAAGCTTATAGGCTAATACTGTAGGCCTATCTAGGTATGGTTTACGTTGCCTACCAGGTCTATTAAGTCTATTCATAGCGGATCCGATTCTCACCGAACCGAGTTTAATACCGCGATTTCGGACCCGTAGATTTTTTTTTTGTTGGTTAACCCACGAATCCGGAACCAAAGTAAATTGAATCTCGCGAATCCCGGCGCCGAAAAATATTTAGCCTCGCGAATCCGGATTTCCGGGATAATCAGGAAAAGTGGCACCCCTGCCCCAAACTCCACTTTTCAAAGGCACATATTAATTTTCATAAAAAAAATTATTTAAATGGAATTTAATAATAGCCATTTTATATTTTATTTATCTTATAAAAAACTTACTATTTATTATTATATTTACATAGAGGTTTCAGTTATTTAGGGCTTTTGAAAAAAATAATTCTCCCAATATAGCCTAACTTAATGGCTAATGGCAAAATAACAGTGTTTGAGTATGACGTTTTCAATGGCTGAAGCTTCGGATCAGCTTTTCCACTCAAAATCTAAACTTTAAACTAACAGTCTTTCATATGTAGAGGCAAAATTATATTCTGAGTCACATAGCATTAGCATGCCTTAAAAAGGTTACTAACTGATTTATAACGTAAGCCAGATGACCTAGCTTATTCCATTTCAATACAATCTCAGTAATAGCATTAGCTTTTAGCCTAGGCCTAGGCATTGCATTGCTAGCAACAAGTTCGACAAACGTCGTTGTAAAAATAAATTTAAAAAAAAGAACAGAAGAGCGAAAAACGGAAGATTATTTAATAGTAAAAGGAATTAACTATATTTATTATAAGACATTGGATTGGAAATCGCTATTTTATCGTAGTTTTTATCTGCCGATTTTTTTGGCCGGAACAGACCAGAAAGTGAAAGTGCCGCCATTTTTTGGCCGATTCGATGGTAAAATAAAGGGAAATGTGTATACTGCGCATGTCCATGCAAATAAATTTTAGTTCCGACTTCCGATTTTCGACAGAAAAAGATTCGCATTTTTTGCAAGTGTCGGAAAAAAATCGATCGGAAAAAAAATTTTAACAATTTTCGAAAAAAAAAATCCATAGGCGGGGAACAAAAAAGCGGAAGAATTTTAAAGGTGTGCGTAAAAGCGGAAAACAGGGTTCAAATGCGTAGAACTCCCGCACAATGCGGGAGAGTAGGCAGGTCTGTTCACCCTAATGGGTCTCTGTTGAAACAGAAGTAAGCCTACATATTGGGGGGGGGGGGGGGGGGGGGCGAAATACTGATACTCGCTGGTGGCCATTCGCCATTCACAGTACAATAAGATATAGAAGAGATCATATTTCAGAAGGTTATATAGTTTAGGCCAGGGGTTGGCAACTTACTGGCACGCGGAGCCCTTTTCAATGGCACGCGGAGGACCCCCGAAAAAAATTGTATTTTTTAACGGCTTCTGCTGTGAGCTACGTACCTATGTATTTTTTTTTTCATTAGCTCTCGCTGTTCAGACTTTGAATATATATTAATTTTTAAAAAGTAGCCTACATTTTTTTCAAATTAATCAAAATGCAGCCATTTTATTATTTCGTTTGCCTGTTCTCAAGAGGTCAGTTTCAGAGGATAAAAACTAGTCTTTGCGTCTCCTGTAGCCTACTTACATCAAAAGAATGTGCCGACCACTCTACATTTGGTTGTTTTTGTTTGTATTATATCGCAAGCCCAAAAAATATCGAATAAGCTTAAATTACAAATAATTAGTATCTGCAAACCTACAATTAAAATAACTCAAAAATTTATTTATTATTTTAATATTGAAAAATATTCTAAACACAATTTTAAGACCCCACACTATTCGGAAAATACCCCTTGTGTAGCCTACCCATCCAACTATATATTATTAACTTTAGAAATGCTCTATAATATATAATTGTTATATGTGCAAATTGCATGTTTGAATTAGCTTCCAATTGTATATTTAGAATTGTAGCCTACCTTAATTTAATTCATTTACCATTATTTTTTATATTAAATTATGCCATAAAAGACTATATATATTCTCGTAGTCTCATTGGGAAGTCCTAATGAGGCGTGACCTTTTTAATATGCCATGAACAGAATTAAGAGATTATGAAATTCCGTTGGATTTCCGTCAACAAATAACATGCTTTTGCTGGTGTTTGACAAGTGATTTCAACCTTGACGGCCAGTTCTGGTCTTTTAGAAATATACAAAGGTTACAAGATTAGTTATGAGAAATCCGTTTTTAACATCAAAAGTGTGTATGCGATAATTAATACTCAATGTTAGTCGTGTTAAGTTAAAGTTAGCTTTGTTTATAAAATAAATTAGTCAAGAGATGCGTCGTTTATTAAAAAACACAATCCGTAGATAGGCTTACTAATATATAAAAAAACAAAAAGTCTTTTGCATCAAGCAATAAAGTTTGGGATTATAAATATGTGATTCTTATAACATCTGACGTTCACAATCCATCGTTTTCTTTCGGTAACATCTTTGGAAATTAAATAAAACTTAATCCGCTACATCTTTTAATTATTATTAGCAGTACAACCATTATCATTAACGCAGCACACAGACATGTTTTGTTAGCAAATGAAGGAAAGGGACTGGAAATGTTGTACACTTTCAACCTTTATGCATGCATAATATTTAAGACTAGTCACTATGAGGCCCTAAATATTTCTAGCTGGCCTTAAATTAAGCTTTTTCTTTCCTCCTAAGACATTCTGGAAAATCCAATCTAGCACTTTCTGCACTAATAACCTTCATATAATGTGTGTATAATTGTGTATTTTGTTGTATATTGTGAATGTTGCTAAAGAAGTTACCATATTCCTAATCAACCCATTATTTCTTAACTACACTATTTTTTCATCACTTTGATAGGTTATAAAAAAAAAAAATTATAAATTATTTAAACTTTCATCGAGAGGCTTGAGTGAATTATTTTATAGTGAACCAGATCCTGGGCAGAAGACAAAAGACATGCAACATAGCCTAATAATATATTGTATACTATTACATACACTCATACACAATGTATATAATCATCAATAAGTCAATATAAGCTTCATCTCAAACAGTTGAGTTTATTATAAGCTCTAAATGAACATTTTGCAAAAAGCTAAGTTTGACTATGAATTGAAAATATAAATACAGGAAAGTATTCGACAAAATAATGCGACTATAAATATAGTCCTAGAGTATAGTCATGAAATATAGATACTATTTATATTTTTTTTGGCAAAAGATTCTAATATAGGCCTACTAATAACAATAATCATAATTACTCAAAAAATTTACATGTATATATATGACATAAAAAATAGGATAACCGAACAGCTGACAAAAGCTGTTTCCAGAGATGTCTATATCCATTTAATTTCACTAAAAAACATTTGAGAAATCATAATTGAAAAAAAAAAAAGGATTCATTACTAAAATTTGAAAAAAGCCTTATAGGGGGCATGGTGGCTGAGCGGCAGCACGTTCGGCTGAAGTCTAGGATCCCCCCCCCCCCCCCCCCCCCCCGTTTGGAGGGTGTCCCTGAGTCTACCCAGTTCTGATGGGTACCTGACCTTAGTTGGGGTAAAATAAAGGCGGTTGTGCATAGTGCTGGCCACACAATCACCTAGTATGCCATGATCATAGAAACTGGTGAACGCTGCTTCACCAGCCCTATGGATCAAAATGGTCTGACGGGATACTTTACTTTTAATTTTAATTACTAATACACAACAATTTACTTATACATTAAATATTATGTTAGCAGAACAAAATTTATATATTATTATAGTCCTAGGAATGTATGTCTGTATGTTAATAGTTTTAATACATAAAATTAAGAACAAGTTGAATAATTGAAACATTTGAATTGATTACAACAATCAAATGTCTTAACAAGAAAAAATAACAACAACTTAAATAATAATTATCGTATTTCAAAGAATTAAAAACTCTTGCTATATATATAGGCCTATTCCAAAATTAAATGTATAAACTGAATGACTGACTGGCTAAGAAAAAGTTTACCAAGTGTTAATGTAAGTAAATCAGGTGACACATCTTTAAAATGTTACAGTAATCAAGTCAAGTCACATTGCAAAAATCACAGCAAAGAATTTACTAAAATTTACAGAATAAGTAAAGTGAAATTAGATACAATACATGGAAAAATGTTGCTATAGAATTAGAAAGTTTAATCTAAATATAAATTGCAAATACACATAAAAATGTCAATGAAAAGGGAATAGCTGCACTGTAAGATAGGCCTATACATTCTCATGTGGAGTCTTTCAGCTCCCATCAAGCGCCTAACTCCCAGGTGTTGGATAAGGGAAAGCCCACCAGATAATGTAGGTACCGGAGAAATCAAATACCCGGGGCAGACTGAAAATCAGTACCTGCTGTCTTGCAGGAAGTGGGGGGATCCACAAAGGCTAGGGAACCTAACCCGAAAACATAGACAGCTATACAGAAAGCTGAGAGGGGCATCACCACAGATGGTTATGCACAGGGCTACAAAAGCAACCACAGATGGTTATGCACAGGGCTACAAAAGCAACCACAGATGGTTATGCACAGGGCTACAAAAGCAACTACAGATGGTTATGCACAGGGCTACAAAAGCAACCACAGATGGTTATGCACAGGGTTACAAAAGCAACCACAGATGGTTATGCACAGGGCTACAAAAGCAACACAGATGGTAATGCACAGGGCTACAAAAGCAACCACAGATGGTTATGCACAGGGCTACAAAAGCAACCACAGATGGTTATGCACAGGGCTACAAAAGCAACACAGATGGTTATGCACAGGGCTACAAAAGCAACCACAGATGGTTATGCACATGGCTACAAAAGCAACCACAGATGGTTATGCACAGGGCTAAAAAAGCAACCACAGATGGTTATGCACAGGGCTACAAAAGCAACCACAGATGGTTATGCACAGGGCTAACAACCCAGGCATGTAAAAGTTAAAAAATATGTTACAAAAGCAACACCAATAATAAGAAACCGGACTGACTCTAATGGAAACCGACCTAAGCCTGGATATGTACATGATTTATGGATTGCAACATGGAATGTTTTAAGCAAATGTATAGCAGCAAGTTAAGCTAACAGAATAACTAAAAAAATATTATAAAGTCAGCATTGCTGCCTTACAGGAAATACGATGGAAAAATTCGGACACCCTAGGAACCAAAGACTTCACCATATTCTGAAGTGGCAACAACATCAATACCCTTGGAATAGGATTTGCTGTCAAGTAGGAAGTCATTGGTTTCAAGCCAGAAAACAAAAAAAAATGTGCTCATTGAGCTTGCGAGGGAAAATGCTTAACATACCATTAATAAATGTCCATGCCCTCACAAAGGTGCAGAGGATCACATAAAAATAAAAGAAAGCTTCTATGATAGCAGGCTATAAAAAAAAATATGATGACGCACCAAAGCGTGATATCAAAACATAAAATGGTGATTGGCGACTTCAAGAAGAGGCAGCATTTATATCTACAATCAGCAAGGAGAGCCTACACAAAGAAACCAAAAACAACGGACTTCAACTCATCGACTTTGCCTCAAGAAAACGTATGACAGTCAGCAGCACCAAATTCTCCAACAAAAATATACATAAAGCGACTTTGATCTCGCCAGACAAAATCACCCGTAATCAAATTGACCATGTAGTGATTGATAGAAGACATGGCTGAGACATAAGAGATGTAAGAAGCTATGGAGGGGCAGATGCCAATTCAGATCATCTACTAGTTAAAATTAAATGTAAGTAAAGAATACGTATCATACAAAATAGTCACACAAAAAAAAAACCAATAATGATTTAATGAAAAACGAATCAAGGATTCTCTGATTACAGAAACATACCAAAAAACTGTACAATCACAATTAGATAAATCAAAAGATAAAATGAATAAAGAAAAAACAAACATGAATGAACAGTGGGACAGAATAAAAGCAGCTCTAACTATGGTGACAGAAGAAGTTATAGGTTTTAAACAAATTAACCTTAGAGCAGGAAGGTTTGGCAACAAAAGCAGAGAAATTATAGAAGAAAGAAACCGGAAAGGTAAAAGAGAATGGGAAAAAACTTAAAAGAGATTCAAGAGTTTGCAAAAGAAGGAAATATTAGGGAAATGTATATATGAGGATAAAAGATGAAAAGATTGGATTCCAAGCTAGACCTCAAATGTGTGATAACAATGATGGAGAACTAATTACAGAAAACAGTCAAGTACTGGCGAGTAGGGCAGAGTATTTTGATAATGTGCTTAATGCAGATAGTGAACAATATGAAGACTGTGAACTACCACAAGGAGGTCCAGTTCCCTTAAAAGAAACACCTTATACCTTGCAAGAAACTATAAAGGCCATAAAGACAATAAAATACCACAAAGCCCCTGGTGAAGACCTTATTATGGCAGAACTTATTAAATATGGAGGAAGTAAATTACATACTCAGATACATAATCTCATTAGCCAAATCTGGAAAGAGGAAAAAATACCCACATATTGGGAAACAGCCATCATAACACCAATACATAAAAAAGGATCCAAGCTACAATGTGCCAACTATATAGGAATATACCTTCTAAATGTAACCAATAAAATATTAACAAAATTAATCACAAAAGAACGAACAATACACTGAAAATATATTAGGAGATTATCAATGTGGATTTAGAAGAAATAAATCTACCACAGACTCTTAGTCTTAGAGAAATGCAATGAATATAATTATAATATCCCAATACACCAACTTTAAGTGGACTTCAAAATGGCCTACGACAGTATTTAAAGAAAATTCCTCTATGAAACCCTACAGGAATTTGGTATACCCAACAAACTAACAAGATAAATACACATGACACTCATCAAGTTTAAAAGTAAAATCAAGATTCAGTGTGACTATTTCAAGAGAATTCAAAGTTAGAGGCGGGCTTAGACAAGGAGGCATCATTATCTTGTATGCTCTTTTACATCACCCTAGAGAGAGTAATAAGAAATATCCAAAGATAAAATGAAAACAATAACAAGATATTTCCTTAGAAAATGAATGTCCACAAGCAACAGGCACCCTATATACAGCCAACCCATTCAGTACCTTGCTTATGCAGATGACATTGCACTGGTAGGAAAGAGCAAGAAATAGATATCACACAATCATTCATAGAGTTAGAATATGCACCAATAAATGCAGGGCTAGAAATTAACACCCAAAAAACAAAATACATGTTCACTTCAAGAGAAGAAGAACAGACAGAATAGGTCTTTAAAATTAGAAACCATAATTTGAAAAAGCAAATAACTTTAAGTATTTAGGATCTACAATCACTGAAAGCAATGAAATTTTAGCAGAAATAAAAAAAAAGAATAGCAGCAGGCTACAAAACTTACTACAGTAGCTACAACAACATACTTTTAAAAAAACACATAACAAGATAAATAATAAACAAACATATCTACAAAACAATAATAGGGCCATTGGTGACTTACGGCAGTAAGACCCCGACACTTACGAAAAGCGCAGAAAATATATTAAATATATCAAGAAAAGATGATAATGGATGGAGGATGAGCACCAATAGATTGGTCTATGAACCCTATGAAGATTCTACAAGAGTGGCTGAGATAAAGAAGGGCAGACTACGCTGTACAGGCTACCTGGAACGAATGCCAAGCAGCAGAGGAGTAAAAGTAACATATGCAGAGAACCCCAGAGGAAAAAAAACTCAAAATGGTAAGACGATGTTGAGCTGGATCTGCAACAGATCAGGGTCCAGGCCTGGAGAAAGAAAGCAACAGATAGGTCTGAGTTGAAGGAGGTGGTGAGGCAGGTAAATCTGTTAGAATATTTAGAGTTAAAAAAAACATCAAGAGATTTCTATTAATGTATTAAATGTACACGTTTTAAAAATCAATCTAGATTAAAAATACCAAATTTTTGAAACAAGTAAAGATGTCAAACTAAATAAAAAATAAAAAAAATCATAAGATGAGTTGAGGTAAAATGTATTATGGCAGACTCAGCAATAAGAAGCACAGGCATTCAATTTGAAACTATAAAAAATACTTTGATGTACTCAGCATTAAGAATATTTCTCACCAGTATAAAAACTTGGTGAATCTTTAAATCAGAAGGGTTTGAAAATGCTTTATGGCATTCTTGACATTTAAATGTTGTTTTTTTTCCATAGAAGAGATGTGAACAGCTTGGTGCCTCTTTAGATCTGAAAGTTGAGAAAATGCTTTATGGCATAAACCTACTGGGCATTTATATGGTTTTTCACCAGTATGAACAACTTGGTGATATTTTAAACTTGAAAGGCGAGAAAATGCTTTATGGCATACACCTACTTGGCATTTATATAGTTTTTCACCAGTATGAACAGCTTGGTGCCTCTTTAAATGTGAAAGTCGAGAAAATGCTGTATGGCATAGACCTACTTGGCATTTATATGGTTTTTCACCAGTATGAACAACTTGGTGGCTCTTTAAATCTGAAAGTCGAGAAAATGCTTTATGGCATAGACCTACATGGCATTTATATGGTTTTTTACCAGTATGAACAACTTGGTGATATTTTAAACTTGAAAGTCGAGAAAATGCTTTATGGCATAGACCTACTTGGCATTTATATGGTTTTTCACCAGTATGAACAGCTTGGTGTGATTTTAAACTTGAATGTTGAGAAAATGCTTTATGGCATAGACCTACTTGGCATTTATATGGTTTTTCACCAGTATGAACAACTTGGTGTAATTTTAAATTTGAAAGTCGAGAAAATGCTTTATGACATAGACCTACCTGGCATTTATATGGTTTTTCACCAGTATGAACAACTTGGTGATATTTTAAACTTGAAAGGTGAGAAAATGCTTTATGGCATAGACCTACTTGGCATTTATATGGTTTTTCACCAGTATGAACAACTTGGTGGCTCTTTAAATCTGAAAGTTGAGAAAATGCTTTATGGCATAAACCTACCTGGCATTTATATGGTTTTTCACCAGTATGAACAACATGGTGATATTTTAAACTTGAAAGGTGAGAAAATGCTTTATGGCATAGACCTACTTGGCATTTATATGGTTTTTCACCAGTATGAACAACTTGGTGATATTTTAAATTTGAAAGTCGAGAAAATGCTTTATGGCATAGACCTACTTGGCATTTATATGGTTTTTCACCAGTATGAACAGATTGGTGCCTCTTTAAATGTGAAAGTCGAGAAAATGCTTTATGGCATAGACCTACTAGGCATTTATATGGTTTTTCACCAGTATGAACAACTTGGTGTAATTTTAAACTTGAATGTTGAGAAAATGCTTTTTGGCATAGACCTACTTGGCATTTATATGGTTTTTCACCAGTATGAACAGCTTGGTGTAATTTTAAATTTGAAAGTTGAGAAAATGCTTTATGACATAGACATACTTGGCATTTATATGGTTTTTCACCAGTATGAACAACTTGGTGCCTCTTTAAAAGGGAAGGGTAGAAAAATGCTTTATGGCATTCTTGACATTTAAAGATCTTTTCTCCAGTATGAAGAACCAGATGACTCTTTAAGATTGAAACTTGAGAAAATACTTTACTACATATTGGACATCTAAATGGCTTATCTTTAGTATAAGCAGTTGTATGCCTCTTTAAATATATAGTGAAATTAAATGCTCTATGGCTTTGTTTTTCATAAACATGCAATTGTATGTGATGCTTGAAAGGTTTCCAATAGGCGAAAAGTTTATGGCACATCAAACATTGAAATTGTTTTTTGTCAACATTTCTGTTTTGCTTTCTCTTCACTTGTGAAGTTGAAGAAGATGTTTGTGATCTTCCTTGTCCATGTCTATGAATACCTTCTTTTTTTGCAAGAGGAACTTGTCTTTTAACCTTTGAGACTACATTTGAACAGTTTAGATCTTGTTGGCAAGATACATCCGTTTGGCACACTTCTTTAGAACAAGTTGTTTCCAGTCCAGATTTTTTTACACATTCCTGTTTATTTTTTGTAAGAGAAAAATTTATGAAAGGCTGTTTTCAGTACGGAATTACTGAATAATTTTAAACCTTAATTATTATATTTTAATGTATGTTTTATTAAATAAACAATGTACAAGAGGGAAAAAGGTCTCTGTCCGCTTCAGACCAATGAGATGGGGGAGTAATGTCATTTGAAATATTATATTTAATTTAATGGGTGGCATCCCTTGTAAAACTCTTCAGGACTAATATGGAAGAGACTCTCAAGCCAACAGTCTTCAGAGGGAAACTGGGCACTTCAAGGAGAGATGAGTCCATGGAATGTAGAAATCTTTGTGGTACATAACATTATTAAATTGTGGCTAGTTCTGTAAGCTTTGATGATGGGATGTCAGAAATAAGCACAACAATCTCACCAAGCCTGGAGCCTGGGTGACCAGGCCTATAGTCTGGTATATGTGCTACCAAGCGACAGTGCTTGTACAAGAGCAATGCCGCCTCAATAATGATCCAAGGGTCATTTTGCTGGGGAGGGGGGGTAAGTTTAGTACATAAAGTATTGGAAACCTACTGTATGCAGCGTGCTTCATCAATGTGACCACCCCTAGACCCACTCTTTCAAGTTAAGCCCTAAACTTAAGAGCCGTTCGGCTCGGCTCGTACCTTATTTTATAGACATATACATTTGTGTCTATGCTCATTTCTTATTATTTCCACACCTCTCGAAGAGGTTCTCTATCATTCTGTGATAGAGATTTTCATAATTGGAAATAATGAATGACATTGTATCGATTGTTGGACTTTGTATGTCATTGGTGTTAATGGTATATAGGGCTGGAAAGAGGATGCACCCTAGGGGCACTTCATTTCTATATGTGTTGGTATAGCATGGGTTACAAAGTTTTCATATTGTACATTTAGAATTGTATGTATAATTCATTTTGAGTTATTTATTTATATTGTATTATGGCTTTAGAGATTATTTATGTAATCAAGTCAAATTTCCATTTATTTGGATCAATAAAGCAATCTTATCTTATCTTATTTGTGGATTCAAATATACCGTATGTATTCTCAAAGTCTCTAACTATTCTAGTTTGCATTTTTCTTTGGGAAAATCTATTCTAGCACTTTCTCTTTCAAAACCTATATAAGACACGCAGTTGTTTAGTAGAGAGTTAGAGAAGCTACTTATTATCAACCAGTCCACATTAATTCAATTACTGTAAATAAATTCAAGTATTAAATTATTTAAATATTCATCAAGAGGCTTGAGTGTATTATTTTATGGTGAACCAGTCCCTAGATGGAAGACAAAAGATTACTGTGACAAAATGAGGGTGTTTTTTTTTTTCATGATCCAGGCTTAAAGGTATTGACTGACATTAAAATCAGATAATTTTTGTATCAAAAGATGGGATTGGATGATATTGAAAAAAAATATAAAAAATCAATGGGATCAGATGATATTGAAAATAAATTTAAAAAATCAAGTGAAAGTATTCAAGCAAACTGTTTCTTCTTATAAAGATTTAATGGTCTCACAGTTGTACATGTCATAATTAGGCCTACTACATCTATACAGAAATTTAACAGCAAAAAAAAATGTCTTTTCTAAATGGTGGCAGCATCAGAAAAAAGGAAAACAAAGATTTGAAGAAAAACTAAATTTTATTACTTACTTCTTTTCCTGGGAGTTTATCAGAATTTCCCAACAATTCACAAACTCCTTTACACTTTGAGGACTGTTTTAAAAAAACCTCTTCAACCACTTCCTGTATTTGCTTTATTATATTCCCAAGCTGTTCTCTAAAATTTGGGTCTACTTCATTCATATTTGACAATTGTTTGTTTTACTGCTCCTGTAGTCAAGAACTTCAACAATTTTTTACTGTAACAAAGCAAAATGTAAATATTATTTTTCTTATTTCTGTATATATTTATATTATATGATTCCAGATTATAATGACAACTTTTTAAAATGTAGTTCTATACTATATATTTAATATTGATTGTAAATTTTTGCAAAGCTAATAGAATCAAAGTTAATGTGAGCTAGGTCTAGCACTTAAGTTTTATATTCTTATTACATTTGTAATATTATATTACATTTATTTGTAAAGGTTCTTTTTTTATGAAGCTTAATGTTTTGCTAGATTTTTAAATAATTTCAACAATATATTATGGATTTCAAGATAATTTATCATTTATTATTACTCCTAAGCAGTGCTTTTTTTGTAAAAAAAAATAGGTGCCGGTACTCAGTGATGGATTGCCTAACTTTTAAAGCAATTTCGCATTTTATATTTTAATTCTTATTGCGCGCAATTTTAAAATAATTCAATTTTAACAAATTAATAAGATAATAAATTAATAATAAACGTTAAAATACAAGAAAAGTAATAATTTTTTCCCCACATTGAAAAAGGATGCCGGTACGCAGTACCGGTGCGTGCCGTCACTAAAAAAGCACTGCTCCTAAGTACCTAATAAGTACTTTGCATTTTTAGTTTAGGTCTTTCAATGAAAGAAGCAGTTTGTGATTATCGGTTTCTTTTTTACTTTTGTTTTATAAGTTTACAGACGTTCCACTGGGCCAAAAAAAAATCCTGCAGGGTGTCAGGGAATGGTTGGCGAAAGGGATAGAAGCAGGGCTATTTTGTTGACAGTCAGGTGAACTAACCGCAGGACAAGGCGACCTCACAAAACAATCGTAAATAGTCTATTAGTTGTCACTTTTCTGTGTGAAAAGACATAGGCCTACTTCAGTTAGATTGTAATTCATCTAGATCTTTTTGTAAGTAAGAGTTCCCATTATGTGAAAGTAATTGGGCTTATACTAAGATTGTTAAATGGAAAATACATGATTGTTTTCATCTTCAAATGAATATGTTGGTAATATATAACACAATCATTTTAGAAGTAAAGTGATATTACTAATGACTAATGTGTGAGAGTTAATCAAGCAGGCCTAAAAAACCTTGGCTTGCTAAAACTGCATTTTTAGGTCTAAATAATGCTCAAAACTTTTTCTAACATGTTTTCTTATGTTTCTAAGTGGTTATTTCTTTTTTTTTTTCTGTAAAAAGAAAATGTGGAAAAATTGATATATGGAGTATTTAAATTCTTATATCATATCTTGTACTATTGTAAGTAAAATTTAAAAAAAAAAAAAAAGTACCTTGTCATAAAGAACATTTTTCTATAATATTATGGTAAATAAAAATACCTAGGTAGTTTATAGGATTTTTTAGGAAATAATAAATGTTTAATATATTATTTCAATTTCCCTATTTATTTAATTAATAGTTTATTCAATTCTATTGCCAATATTTTTGTAGGCCTATACATACAACATACATGTCCATTATTTAGATTTGTAAAAGGTTAAGATATAAATGATATTGATATAGGATAGGCATAGTGCAGCATTGTCTGATACTAGTATAGCATAGTATAGGTATAGGAGCATAGGGCATTGGCATAGGCCTATCAATTTTAAACACACACATATTCACATATAAATATAATATAAAAATATATAATATTAGATATGTAACAAAAATGTTGACTGTTGGGCTTAAAAAAAAAAGAAAAACATAATGGATTTAAAGAGTTTAGCTATCAGTTATATTTAATATTTGCATAGTTAGGCCAACTACTATTACTATTACTAACTAATACTATTACTTTACTATTACACTATTTATTAGTAGTATTAGACTTAGAATATATAGGATAGGCCTATAGGGTGAAGGGGGGCAATAAGCCCCATGTTTTTGAGTAAATTCAACATTTCCCTTTTGAAATGAATAATATGATTAAATTCAAACTGTAGGCTAAATGTTTTTAAGTAACAGACAACAAATATCCTTCTTTAAGTACAGAAGCTTTAATGGGCAAAATTTAAAGCCATATAGTGAAAAAAAAATGCTCAAACGTTACATCTATACGCGACGTAAATTTAACCAAAATGGGGGCGAAGCCCTATCATTTTCAAAGCTAACATTTCAGGCCCCCCTGAACCCAGTCGCAGTACAGATTTTTTCTCTTGTACACCACATAATTGGCAATACCTGGCCACTTGTGGAGAATGTACATTATACAGAAAATTTTATTTACAGCACCACTTTTCTGCGACTCTAGCAACACATTTTTTGGCTAAAATGCTAAAACAACTTGTTGTCGGGTCAGTGACAAAACTTGTTTTGATTTGATAGGCTGCAAGCTCCAGCATCTTTTAAAGTCTTCTCAAGCAATTCAAACTATTTCCTGATAACATTAGGGTCCACAGCCTGGCTTCCTAGCTCCTTTCCTCATTCTTGTGTTTGCCCAAACCATTCTGCAAAATAAAGGGGGAAATAAGCTACATAATCAAAACTATATTTTAAAAAAAAATTAAACTTATTTCTACAAATGTGTAACTTTTATTTTCAATTTAAACTATTTCTGTGTAATGTTTAATAAATTAAAACATGGATTATATTATCTGTTCAATATTATTAGTATTATTAGATTGTTTTAATAATCTTTTTAACAGTTGGGGGCATTAAGCCCCTGCTAATAAAAATATTTATTTTTATAAACTATATTAAAAAATAAATAAACAACAGAACCACATATCTCTTATAAATGCTTTCTATTCAAAATATTAAATGGAACTTTAGCATTAAAGTGAATTTTAGAGCTCTTTATAAACAATCTCTAAATCATTCACGCGACAGCCATTTTACTTTGCGAAAATTGCTAGCTTCAATTGGCTCTACAAATATAGGCCTACATATTTTAACTTACTTATTACAAACACAGATATATAAAAACTACAAAAAAAGTACTTACTTAGTTTAGATGTACTTGTGTGGAAAATTAAAACTCTCAATGTAGAAATAAAAATTATAAGTAAAAAAACAAACAAGCTCCGCCTTAGCTAAAGTTTTACAACAGGTTTCAAGAAAGTTGGAAACTGGACGGAAAAAGCATTCATCTAAATAAACGCAAATTAAAAATTAACCCCTTGGGCCAAGCCTTGGGCTAGAAACCCAAAAATGGTTGGGAAATGTTCTCTGATTAGTTAGTAAGTCTCTATCAAGTAAAGCTTAATGCCCCTCTATTCTCTTACAATAATATCAAGCATTTTATTGTAAGACCTGGGCAAATGGGGCTTAATGCCCCTTGGCCCAAGGGGCTTATTACCCCCTTTTATCCTAATTATTAATCAATGCATCTACTTGTGTCAACACTTGTTTATAGTTATATATCGACAACATATAGTATAGATATCATTATGTACAATTTTATATATTAATTATTAATAGAGGCATTAGATAGACATTATTAGATAGACCTAGTCCTAGACTGTCCTAGAGTCTACCGCTACGGCGCTAGAGGCCAAGGGCCCCAAGCCCAAGGGAGATGTAAGTTTGCTGAGTTGGGGCAGATCACAAAATAAATAGGGAATGAATAGCACTGGCTAACAATACAAATTCTATGCAAGATTCTTAAGTTTGAATTTTTAGAGGCGTTCCTTATGTGGGGTCGATGTTATTCACAATTACCCAATATTTGATTCATTTTGTTGTTTTAAGTTGTTCTTATTTTGAGCGGTCATTTCGGCACATTGTAAATTTCACTTTTACAGCTTCCGTGAAGGGAAGCCACTCTTAAAATATTTGCCAATGTTACCAACTAAAAGTATATTTATTATCTTATACATTACAGACGCTCCTTCAAAGAAGATGATTATTGCGTCCTACGAGGTTTTATTTATTAGTAGGTTATTTGTATGTTAATGTTAGCCGGTACAAAAGGCAAGCCAAACTTCGGCGTCTCTTCAGTGCCCATCAGGGGCGAAGCCACAGGGGGGGGGGGCTGAGGGGGGCTAAGCCCCCCCTGGAATTAAAAAAAATATTTTTTTCAACTGATTTTTTAAAAATATGCACTAAATTGGCTAAAAATTTGGTAAATCGTTGTCACGCGAAAGTTTAGCCCCCCCCCTGGTATTCGGTAAATATTTGTCACGCGAAAGTTCAGCCCCCCCTGGAAAAAATTTCTGGCTTCGCCCCTGGTGCCCATAATAGTTATTATAGTTTTGCTCTTTACCGCCTACAAAAAAACATCGATTATTTGATTTATAGAGAACAAGATAATTACTACTAGACAGACAGTTAAAATCTTATTTGGGAGGGAGGGGTGAAAATCTAATAGAATGTGATGCCCAGGGCTTTACGCCATGTTCCAATAAGTGTCAGCGCATACATATAAATGTACACACAGCCAGGTCACATCCAACATGTTTCCCGCTCTACCCGAGGTCATCAGCTCACTCAAACTGCATGTCCCACACGCACCGACGCCTACAAACATTCTTTTTTTCCGCCAGCCATTAGACTGTGGAACACATTGGACCAGGCCTCCATCAATGCCCCGGCCTTCTGTGCCGGCTTTCAAATCTTCACTAAAGGGCTGGACTAAAAACCTAAAGAGAAACCCTGTCATCTGTTTAAAAGTCTTGTTTGTGAGTTGTTGTTTTTATTTTATGTGTAGTTAAATTGTGGACTCATTCCTCGGTCCTAACGGGGTCTCCACAATAATATGAAGCATCAGCACATAGGCCTACATTTAGCCAGCCAGCCAATGGGATTTATTTCGATATCTCACCATTCTGGCATTGGTGCGATCATTGAGGTCAGGCCACCTCTGAATGAACCAGATAGACAGAGCATTGAGAGACAGAGCATGTAGGTTAGAGAAGGACACCTACTCAAGAACGATCGATTAGGGTGCTGGGTAATTATATATAGTCAAACTTGACATGTTTTTTTCCACTTGGCTATGAAAAAGTGGGTTTGACATCTTCATCCCAAATTTGGAAGTCCAGCTATTCAACTTGGCATTCGGTCGCACTATACTGTAGCCTAATTGCCTTTAAACAAAATATGAAAAAATGGACAAGCCTTCCGGCTCTTACGTCCAGGTCGTATAACAATGTTCAGAGGTGGGCCCGGGGCTCTTACGTCCAGGTCGTATAACAATGTTCAGAGGTGGGCCCGGGGCTCTTACGTCCAGGTCGTATAACAATGTTCAGAGGTGGGCCCGGGGCTCTTACGTCCAGGTCGTATAACAATGTTCAGAGGTGGGCCGGGGCTCTTACGTCCAGGTCGTATAACAATGTTCAGAGGTGGGCCCGGGGCTTTTACGTCCAGGTCGTATAACGATGTACAGAGGTGGACCCTGGAGGGGGTGCACACCAAGGTCCTGCACGGGCGCCAGCCACATGTAACATAGGGTATGGTCTTCGTAGCCACATGAACTAGCATTACTTTTCCCCACTGCGAATTTCCCTATCGGATCATTATCATGGTGGCTCGCTCGTATAGAATAGCCTACCTGCACTGTCTGTCGCCTGTATAGAATAGCCTACCTGCACTGTCTGTCGCCTGTATAGAATAGCCTACCTGCACTGTCTGTCGCCTGTATAGAATAGCCTACCTGCACTGTCTGTCGCACCTTAATGCCCGGGTCTCCTCCGAGAGCAGGAGGAGTACATATTGATACGGTGGCCATTCACGGTACAAGTATATAAAGAACAAGCTACATTGCCCATGAAAAAAACAAACAGGACTGTATAAGGTGCAGATAAATAAATAAATAAATAAATAATAACGGTGCTTATATAGCGCATATCCCGTTGGTGACAGTTCTATGCGCATAAAACATGTATAAACTACACTTAAAAGAAAGCTATAAATATTATATTTAAATTATTATTTTTTTCTGAAGACTTTTAGGAAAGTAAATTAAAATAAATATTGTAATCGGGTAAAAAAATAGGCAAGTATTTTTATTCAACAAAAATCTAAATTTCCTGTACATTTACGATGTTTTTTTTAAAATAGTTTGAAAAACAAATTGTCGAAAAAAATGGTAGGCCTATAGTCTAACTGGAGAATTGAGCCCGGGTCGCCCGCATATCAGTCCGCTACGTTTACCACTGAGATAGCGAAGACACATGTACAAAGTGAAAAATTATTAGACAGTATATAGGCCTAGTCCTAAATAGGTCAGTGAAAAAAACTCACGTGATGTCAAATTGACCATTGGGAATCCGTATGCGGACAAACACTCTTATTTTATATATATATATAGGTCATATTTCAGAAGGGTACAGGACTGCTATAGTTTAGGTAACATTTATTGGTACGACTAGCCACTCTAGGCGATCAAATACCTCTAAGCAGAATAGGCTTTACTTTGCGTATCGACCGTTATACTCGATCACCTCCCTTAGTTATTTTTTTCTTCACAATTAAGGCCCCATATTTTTTTAAAGGGCTCGACGATCACTTTTAATATTAAAAAAGGCCCCCAGTTTTGAACATTTAAAATGTCCCACTTTTATTTTGTTTAAAAAAAAACTTTTTTATATACTTGCAATGACCCCACTTTTTATTACAAAAAAATCTTTAGGCCCTATATACCGGTACTTTGTTTGCGATAAAACAACACATTCTTTTCTTAAAAAGGTCCCACTTTTAATCATTGAAAAGGCAGCCCTTTTTATTCTAAAAAAAAGACCCTGCACTTTTCGGGAAATGCCCTTTGTACACCACTCTGTGTACTTATCCAACTATTTAACTTTAGGAATATTCTTTAATATATTGTTCTTTGTGTATATTGCACATGTTTAAATTATCTTCCACTTGTATCCTTATATTATACATAGACATGTGCCTATAATTCTTTATAATTATTTTTTTATATTAAATTATGCCATAAGAGACCTTACGCTATTCTGGTGTAGTCTCACTGACAAGTCTTAATGAGGAGGGACCTTAGGTCATGAACAAAAGAGATCATGAACTTCCGGTGTATTTCCGTAAACAAAAAAACATGCTTTTACTGGTGTTTGATTTCAAACTCGACGGCCAGTTCTGGTCTTTTAGAAATATACAAAGGCTACAATATTAGTTATGAGAAATCCTGTTTTAACATCAAAATTGTGTATGCGATAATTAATACTCAAATAGTCACGTTAAGTTATAAATTTAGCTTTGTTTATAAAATAAATTAGTCAAGAGTTGCGTCCTGTATATTAAAAAAACACAATCCGTTGATAAGACTATATAAAATAAACAAAAATTATTTTGCGTCAAGCAATGAGTTTGAGATTATTTGATTCCTTACGTCTGACATTCACAATCTATCGTTTTCTTTCGGCATCATCTTTTGCAAATTAAATAAAGTGGAATTCCCTACATATTTTATTATTCGCAGTACAACCAGTAACGCAGCACACAGACATGTTTAGTTTCATCGAGTGGCTTGAGTGAATTATTTCATAGTGAACCAGATCCTGGACAGAATAGACAAAAGACATGCAACATAGCCTAATAATATATTATATACTATTACATACACTCATACACAATAACCATCAATAAGTCAATATTATAAGCTTCATCTCAAACAGTTGAATTTATTGTAATCTATATTAACATTTTGCAAAAAATTAAGTTTTAATTATCATATGTTCAAAATATAAATACAGGAAAGTATAGGAAAATATTATGCCAATATAAATATACTATTATTATAGTAATGAAATATATACTATTTATATATATTTTTTTTGGCAAAAGATTTTAATAAGAACAATCATAATATAGGGCCTACTCACGGAATTTACATGTAGGCCTATATGACATAAAAAATGGGTAACTGAATAGGCCTAGCTAACAAACAAAGAAGTTTCCAGAGATGCCTATAATATATTCATTTTCAAAGAAAAACATTTGACAAATCATAATTTTTGTTTAAAAGGCTTCAGTTCTAAAACTTGAAATAGGCCTAATTAATAATAGGGGGCATGGTGTCTAAGCTGCAGCAAGTTCGGCTGGAGTATCAAAGGTCCTGGGTTTGTATCCTGCTGGTGAAGTCTAGGATTCCCCCCCCCCCTCAGTTTGGAGGGTGTCCCTGAGTCTACCCAGCTCTAATGGGTACCTGACCTTAGTTGGGGTAAAGTAAAGGCGGTTGTGCATAGTGCTGGCCACACAATCACCTAGTATGCTGTGGTCACACAAACTTGTGAACGCTGCTTCACCGGCCCTATGGATAGAAATGGTCTGACGGGAAACTTTACTTTTAATTACTAATACACAGAAATTTACGTATAAAATAGGAATATTATTTTAGCAGAACAACATTTATATATTATTATAGTCCAATGAATTTATGCAAATGTAAGTTAAATTAAGATTAAGTTGAAAAATTTACACATTTGAATTGATTACAACAATCAACTGTCTTGACAAGAAAAAAAAAAAAACTTAAATATAATTACGGTATTTCAAAGAATTAAAAACTCTTGCTATATGCTACAGGTTTATTCCAAAATACAATATATAAAATTAGTGACTGCTGACTGGCTAAGAAAAAGTTTACCAAGTGTTAATGTAAGCTAGTAAATCAGGTGACACATCTTTAAAATGCTACAGTAATCAAGTCAGAGCACATTGCTAAAAATCACAGCAAAGAATTTACGGTACTCAAATTTACAGAATAAGTAAAGTAAAATAAGATACAATAATTATGGAAAAAATGTCAATATAGAATTAGAAAGTTTAATCTAAATATATTGCAAATACACATAAAAATGACAATGAAAATGGAATAGCTGCATTGTATGATAGGCCTACACATTTTCATGTGAAGTCTATGATCTCCCACCGAGCGCCTAAATCCCAGGTGGCATTTAGGGAAATACCGACCATATATGGTAGGTTCCAGGGAAATCAAATACCCAGGACTGACCGAAATCAGAACCTGCAGGGGAACTAATCCGCAAACATAGGCAGCTATCCAGAAAGCTGAGAGAGGCATCCCCACAGAGGGTTATGCACAGTGCTCACAACCCAGTCATGTAAAAATAAGTTAAATTCCCTTACAGGAAATACGCTGGAAAAATGCAGCCTATAGAACCGATTTAGGCTGTATACCACCATACTGCTATTAACATTCCCTGGCCTGTATTCATTGTAGGAAAACATTTTTAACTCTTCAAAGATCGCCAGAGTAAAAACTTAAAAGAAAATACAATTTTAAAACACAAAAAATTAACAGGTTTGAAATTGTCTATGTATACAATAATTTCGCAATAAACTTCTGATAGGCTATAATATGGCTTGTAAAATCTGATAGACTATTAAAAAACAATATGAGATTTCTATTAGTATTAGTGTATTAGAAGTACACTTTTAAAAAATTCAATGTAGATTTAAAAAAAACAACTTTTGAAACAAGTCATACTAAAGAAAAAAATATCATAACATGAGTTGAGAAAAAATGTTGTATGGCAGACTCAGCATTAAGAAGCATGAACATTAAATTTGAAACTTTAGAAAATACTTTGACATACATAGCATTAAGAAGATTTCTCACCAGTATGAACAACTTGGTGCCTCTTTAAATGTTCAAGTCTAGAAAATGCTTTATGGCATAGACCTACTTGTCATTTATATGGTTTATCACCAGTATGAACAGCTTGTTTCGTGTTTAAATCTGAAAGATGAGAAAATGCTTTATGGCATTCTTGACATTTAAAGATATTTTCTCCAGTATGAACAACCACATGACTCTTTAAGATTGAAAATTGAAAATATTTATTACATATTAGACATCTAAATGGCTTTTCTTTAGTATGAGCAGTTGTATGCCTCTGTAAGTCTGAAAGTTGAGAAAATGCTTTTTGGCATAGACCTACTTGGCATTTATATGGTTTATCACCAGTATGAACAGCTTGATGCCTCTTTAAATCTGAAAGTTGAGAAAATGCTTTTTGGCATAGACCTACTTGGCATTTATATGGTTTATCACCAGTATGAACAGCTTGGTGCCTGTTTAAATCTGAAAGTTTAGAAAATGTATTATAGCATTCTTGACATTTAAAGAGATTTTCTCCAGTACAGACCTGCCAAGTTGAAAACTTCAAAATTAGTAGTGAGCCACCTCAAAATTCGTATTTTGACCCCCAAATTCGTATTCCTTAGACCCCCAAATTAGTAGTCAATTAGTAGAAATATTATAAGCATTTTTACACGACGTTTTACACAGTGTATTTATTTCACTCATGAGTCATATCCATTTCAAAGAAGCCTAAGAAGCTTCATAAATTATAGGCCTACACTATTTAATATAACATAGAATAGGCTCATAGGGGCCTACTATTTTAATTCAATTGTAAATTAAATGAGTTACTAGAACTTTAGAATTAGACTCAATTTCAATAAATTTTTAATTAGAGACGACTGCTAGCCAAGAATTTGAAAGAAACCCTTAGCCGGGCTTGGGCGCTTGGCTTATCCACCTAGCCTAGCCTTAGTTATAGTATAGTCATCAGCATGATTAGCGCAATATGCTTCATTAGCCCTACTCTCTTGCCTGACCCTTGTAGTGAAATATAATGCTATTCAATTTATTCATTTGTTGATAGAAACGATACAGTATCCCAGAATAATCCCAGTTTTAACGAATGTGAACTTTTTTTTTATATAGATCAGTGAGGGTCACAAATATTTATTAAATGCAACTTCCGGCCGGAAATCGTAATTTTAACTCTGAGAGCGTCGGCATGTGTCCCATTCGCATTTTTATATATACATAATTTGTATTTTTCTTAGAAAATCAGAAAAAACCCCGTAGTTTTTTGCTTTTTAGCGAAAATCGGAGAAAATTCGTAGTTTTTTTGCCCATTTCGTAATTTTGTAGTCGGACCTTGTTTTTCGTATAAACTACGAAAAATTCGTAGTAGGCTACTTGGCAGGTCTGCCAGTATGAAGAACCACATGACTATTTAAGATTGAAACTTGAGAAAAATATTTATTACACATTAGACATCTAAACGGCTTTTCTTTAGTATGAGCAGTTGTATGCCTCTGTAAGTCTGAAACTTGAGAAAATGCTTTTTTGCAAAGACCTACTTGGCATTTATATGGTTTTTCACCAGTATGAACAGATTGGTGCCTCTTTAAAACTGAAAGTCGAGAAAATGATTTATGGCATTGGCCTACTTGGCATTTATATGGTTTTTCACCAGTATGAACAGATTGGTGCCCCTTTAAATGAGAAGGTTTAGAAAATGCTTTTTGGCATAGACCTACTTGGCATTTATATGGTTTTTCACCAGTATGAACAGCTTGGTGCCTCTTTAAATGTGAAAGTCGAGAAAATGCTGTATGGCATAGACCTACTTGGCATTTATATGGTTTTTCACCAGTATGAACAACTTGGTGGCTCTTTAAATCTGAAAGTCGAGAAAATGCTTTATGGCATAGACCTACATGGCATTTATATGGTTTTTTACCAGTATGAACAACTTGGTGATATTTTAAACTTGAAAGTCGAGAAAATGCTTTATGGCATAGACCTACTTGGCATTTATATGGTTTTTCACCAGTATGAACAGCTTGGTGTGATTTTAAACTTGAATGTTGAGAAAATGCTTTATGGCATAGACCTACTTGGCATTTATATGGTTTTTCACCAGTATGAACAACTTGGTGTAATTTTAAATTTGAAAGTCGAGAAAATGCTTTATGACATAGACCTACCTGGCATTTATATGGTTTTTCACCAGTATGAACAACTTGGTGATATTTTAAACTTGAAAGGTGAGAAAATGCTTTATGGCATAGACCTACTTGGCATTTATATGGTTTTTCACCAGTATGAACAACTTGGTGGCTCTTTAAATCTGAAAGTTGAGAAAATGCTTTATGGCATAAACCTACCTGGCATTTATATGGTTTTTCACCAGTATGAACAACATGGTGATATTTTAAACTTGAAAGGCGAGAAAATGCTTTATGGCATAGACCTACTTGGCATTTATATGGTTTTTCACCAGTATGAACAACTTGATGATATTTTAAATTTGAAAGTCGAGAAAATGCTTTATGGCATAGACCTACTTGGCATTTATATGGTTTTTCACCAGTATGAACAGATTGGTGCCTCTTTAAATGTGAAAGTCGAGAAAATGCTTTATGGCATAGACCTTTTAGGCATTTATATGGTTTTTCACCAGTATGAACAACTTGGTGTAATTTTAAACTTGAATGTTGAGAAAATGCTTTTTGGCATAGACCTACTTGGCATTTATATGGTTTTTCACCAGTATGAACAGCTTGGTGTAATTTTAAATTTGAAAGTTGAGAAAATGCTTTATGACATAGACCTACTTGGCATTTATATGGTTTTTCACCAGTATGAACAACTTGGTGCCTCTTTAAAAGGGAAGGGTAGAAAAATGCTTTATGGCATTCTTGACATTTAAAGATCTTTTCTCCAGTATGAAGAACCAGATGACTCTTTAAGATTGAAACTTGAGAAAATACTTTACTACATATTGGACATCTAAATGGCTTATCTTTAGTATAAGCAGTTGTATGCCTCTTTAAATATATAGTGCAATTAAATGCTCTATGGCTTTGTTTTTCATAAACATGCAATTGTATGTGATGCTTGAAAGGTTTCCAATAGGCGAAAAGTTTATGGCACATCAAACATTGAAATTGTTTTTTGTCAACATTTCTGTTTTGCTTTCTCTTCACTTGTGAAGTTGAAAAAGATGTTTGTGATCTTCCTTGTCCATGTCTATGAATACCTTCATTTTTTTCAAGAGGAACTTGTCTTTTAACCTTTGAGACTACATTTGAACAGTTTAGATCTTGTTGGCAAGATACATCCGTTTGGCACACTTCTTTAGAACAAGTTGTTTCCAGTCCAGATGTTTTGACACATTCCTGTTTATTTTTTGTAAGAGAAAAATGTTATGAAAGGCTGTTTTCAGTACGAATTACTGAATAATTTTAAACCTTAAATATTATATTTTAATGTATGTTTTATTAAATAAACAATGTACAAGAGGGAAAAAGGTCTCTGTCCGCTTCAGACCAATGAGATGGGGGAGTAATGTCATTTGAAATATTATATTTAATTTAATGGGTGGCATCCCTTGTAAAACTCTTCAGGACTAATATGGAAGAGACTCTCAAGCCAACAGTCTTCAGAGGGAAACTGGGCACTTCTAGGAGAGATGAGTCCATGGAATGTAGAAATCTTTGACGTACATAACATTATTAAATTGTGGCTAGTTCTGTAAGCTTTGATGATGGGATGTCAGAAATAAGCACAACAATCTCACCAAGCCTGGAGCCTGGGTGACCAGGCCTATAGTCTGGTATATGTGCTACCTAGCGACAGTGCTTGTACAAGAGCAATGCCGCCTCAATAATGATCCAAGGGTCATTTTGCTGGGGAGGGGGGGTAAGTTTAGTACATAAAGTGTTGGAAACCTACTGTATGCAGCGTGCTTCATCAATGTGACCACCCCTAGACCCACTCTTTCAAGTTAAGCCCTAAACTTAAGAGCCGTTCGGCTCGGCTCGTACCTTATTTTATAGACATATACATTTGTGTCTATGCTCATTTCTTATTATTTCCACACCTCTCGAAGAGGTTCTCTATCATTCTGTGATAGAGATTTTCATAATTGGAAATAATAAATGACACTGTATCGATTGTTGGACTTTGTATGTCATTGGTGTTAATGGTATATAGAACTGGAAAGAGGATGCACCCTAGAGGCACTTCATTTCTATATGTGTTGGTATAGCATGGGTTACAAAGTTTTCATATTGTACATTTAGAATTGTATGTATAATTCATTTTGAGTTATTTATTTATATTGTATTATGGCTTTAGAGATTATTTATGTAATCAAGTCAAATTTCCATTTATTTGGATCAATAAAGCAATATTATCTTATCTTATTTGTGGATTCAAATATACCGTATGTATTCTCGAAGTCTCTAACTATTCTAGTTTGCATTTTTCTTTGGGAAAATCTATTCTAGCACTTTCTCTTTCAAAACCTATATAAGACACGCAGTTGTTTAGTAGAGAGTTAGAGAAGCTACTTATTATCAACCAGTCCACATTAATTCAATTACTGTAAATAAATTCAAGTATTAAATTATTTAAATATTCATCAAGAGGCTTGAGTGTATTATTTTATGGTGAACCAGTCCCTAGATGGAAGACAAAAGATTACTGTGACAAAATGAGGGTGTTTTTTTTTTCATGATCCAGGCTTAAAGGTATTGACTGACATTAAAATCAGATAATTTTTGTATCAAAAGATGGGATTGGATGATATTGAAAAAAAATATAAAAAATCAAATGGGATCAGATGATATTGAAAATAAATTTAAAAAATCAAGTGAAAGTATTCAAGCAAACTGTTTCTTCTTATAAAGATTTAATGGTCTCACAGTTGTACATGTCATAATTAGGCCTACTACATCTATACAGAAATTTAACAGCAAAAAAAAATGTCTTTTCTAAATGGTGGCAGCATCAGAAAAAAGGAAAACAAAGATTTGAAGAAAAACTAAATTTTATTACTTACTTCTTTTCCTGGGAGTTTATCAGAATTTCCCAACAATTCACAAACTCCTTTACACTTTGAGGACTGTTTTAAAAAAACCTCTTCAACCACTTCCTGTATTTGCTTTATTATATTCCCAAGCTGTTCTCTAAAATTTGGGTCTACTTCATTCATATTTGACAATTGTTTGTTTTACTGCTCCTGTAGTCAAGAACTTCAACAATTTTTTACTGTAACAAAGCAAAATGTAAATATTATTTTTCTTATTTCTGTATATATTTATGTTATATGATTCCAGATTATAATGACAACTTTTTAAAATGTAGTTCTATACTATATATTTAATATTGATTGTAAATTTTTGCAAAGCTAATAGAATCAAAGTTAATGTGAGCTAGATCTAGCACTTAAGTTTTATATTCTTATTACATTTGTAATATTATATTACATTTATTTGTAAAGGTTCTTTTTTTATGAAGCTTAATGTTTTGTTAGATTTTTTAATAATTTCAACAATATATTATGGATTTCAAGATAATTTATCATTTATTATTACTTTTTTTTGTAAAAAAAAATAGGTGCCGGTACTCAGTGATGGATTGCCTAACTTTTAAAACAATTTCGCATTTTATATTTTAATTCTTATTGCGCGCAATTTTACAATAATTCAATTTTAACAAATTAATAAGATAATAAATTAATAATAAACGTTAAAATACAAGAAAAGTAATAATTTTTTCCCCACATTGAAAAAGGATGCCGGTACGCCGTACCGGTGCGTGCCGTCACTAAAAAAGCACTGCTCCTAAGTACCTAATAAGTACTTTGCATTTTTAGTTTAGGTCTTTCAATGAAAGAAGCAGTTTGTGATTATCGGTTTCTTTTTTACTTTTGTTTTATAAGTTTACAGACGTTCCACTGGGCCAAAAAAAAATCCTGCAGGGTGTCAGGGAATGGTTGGCGAAAGGGATAGAAGCAGGGCTATTTTGTTGACAGTCAGGTGAACTAACCGCAGGACAAGGCGACCTCACAAAACAATCGTAAATAGTCTATTAGTTGTCACTTTTCTGTGTGAAAAGACATAGGCCTACTCCAGTTAGATTGTAATTCATCTAGATCTTTTTGTAAGTAAGAGTTCCCATTATGTGAAAGTAATTGGGCTTATAATAAGATTGTTAAATGGAAAATACATGATTGTTTTCATCTTCAAATGAATATGTTGGTAATATATAACACAATCATTTTAGAAGTAAAGTGATATTACTAATGACTAATGTGTGAGAGTTAATCAAGCAGGCCTAAAAAACCTTGGCTTGCTAAAACTGCATTTTTAGGTCTAAATAATGCTCAAAACTTTTTCTAACATGTTTTCTTATGTTTCTAAGTGGTTATTTCTTTTTTTTTTCTGTAAAAAGAAAATGTGGAAAAATTGATATATGGAGTATTTCTTATATCATATCTTGTACTATTGTAAGTAAAATTAAAAAAAAAAAAAGTACCTTGTCATAAAGAACATTTTTCTATAATATTATGGTAAATAAAAATACCTAGGTAGTTTATAGGATTTTTTAGGAAATAATAAATATTTAATATATTATTTCAATTTCCCTTTTTATTTAATTAATAGTTTATTCAATTCTATTGCCAATATTTTTGTAGGCCTATACATACAACATACATGTCCATTATTTAGATTTGTAAAAGGTTAAGATATAAATGATATTGATATAGGATAGGCATAGTGCAGCATTGTCTGATACTAGTATAGCATAGTATAGGTATAGGAGCATAGGGCATTGGCATAGGCCTATCAATTTTAAACACACACATATTCACATATAAATATAATATAAAAATATATAATATTAGATATGTAACAAAAATGTTGAATGTTGGGCTTAAAAAAAAAAGAAAAACATAATGGATTTAAAGAGTTTAGCTATCAGTTATATTTAATATTTGCATAGTTAGGCCAACTACTATTACTATTACTAACTAATACTATTACTTTACTATTACACTATTTATTAGTAGTATTAGACTTAGAATATATAGGATAGGCCTATAGGGTAAAGGGGGGCAATAAGCCCCATGTTTTTGAGTAAATTCAACATTTCCCTTTTGAAATGAATAATATGATTAAATTCAAACTGTAACTAAATGTTTTTAAGTAACAGACAACAAATATCCTTCTTTAAGTACAGAAGCTTTAATGGGCAAAATTTAAAGCCATATAGTGAAAAAAAATGCTCAAACGTTACAACTATACGCGACGTAAATTTAACCAAAATAGGGGCGAAGCCCTATCATTTTCGAAGCTAACATTTCAGGCCCCCCTGAACCCAGTCGCAGTACAGATTTTTTCTCTTGTACACCACATAATTGGCAATACCTGGCCACTTGTGGAGAATGTACATTATACAGAAAATTTTATTTACAGCACCACTTTTCTGCCACACTCTAGCAACACATTTTTTGGCTAAAATGCTAAAACAACTTGTTGTCGGGTCAGTGACAAAACTTGTTTTGATTTGATAGGCTGCAAGCTCCAGCATCTTTTAAAGTCTTCTCAAGCAATTCAAACTATTTCCTGATAACATTAGGGTCCACAGCCTGGCTTCCTAGCTCCTTTCCTCATTCTTGTGTTTGCCCAAACCATTCTGCAAAATAAAGGGGGAAATAAGCTACATAATCAAAACTATATTTAAAAAAAAAATTAAACTTATTTCTACAAATGTGTAACTTTTATTTTCAATTTAAACTATTTCTGTGTAATGTTTAATAAATTAAAACATGGATTATATTATCTGTTCAATATTATTAGTATTATTAGATTGTTTTAATAATCTTTTTAACAGTTGGGGGCATTAAGCCCCTGCTAATAAAAATATTTATTTTTATAAACTATATTAAAAAATAAATAAACAACAGAACCACATATCTCTTATAAATGCTTTCTATTCAAAATATTAAATGGAACTTTAGCATTAAAGTGAATTTTAGAGCTCTTTATAAACAATCTCTAAATCATTCACGCGACAGCCATTTTACTTTGCGAAAATTGCTAGCTTCAATTGGCTCTACAAATATAGGCCTACATATTTTAACTTACTTATTACAAACACAGATATATAAAAACTACAAAAAAAGTACTTACTTAGTTTAGATGTACTTGTGTGGAAAATTAAAACTCTCAATGTAGAAATAAAAATTATAAGTAAAAAAACAAACAAGCTCCGCCTTAGCTAAAGTTTTACAACAGGTTTCAAGAAAGTTGGAAACTGGACGGAAAAAGCATTCATCTAAATAAACGCAAATTAAAAATTAACCCCTTGGGCCAAGCCTTGGGCTAGAAACCCAAAAATGGTTGGGAAATGTTCTCTGATTAGTTAGTAAGTCTCTATCAAGTAAAGCTTAATGCCCCTCTATTCTCTTACAATAATATCAAGCATTTTATTGTAAGACCTGGGCAAATGGGGCTTAATGCCCCTTGGCCCAAGGGGCTTATTACCCCCTTTTATCCTAATTATTAATCAATGCATCTACTTGTGTCAACACTTGTTTATAGTTATATATCGACAACATATAGTATAGATATCATTATGTACAATTTTATATATTAATTATTAATAGAGGCATTAGATAGACATTATTAGATAGACCTAGTCCTAGACTGTCCTAGAGTCTACCGCTACGGCGCTAGAGGCCAAGGGCCCCAAGCCCAAGGGAGATGTAAGTTTGCTGAGTTGGGGCAGATCACAAAATAAATAGGGAATGAATAGCACTGGCTAACAATACAAATTCTATGCAAGATTCTTAAGTTTGAATTTTTAGAGGCGTTCCTTATGTGGGGTCGATGTTATTCACAATTACCCAATATTTGATTCATTTTGTCGTTTTAAGTTGTTCTTATTTTGAGCGGTCATTTCGGCACATTGTAAATTTCACTTTTACAGCTTCCGTGAAGGGAAGCCACTCTTAAAATATTTGCCAATGTTACCAACTAAAAGTATATTTATTATCTTATACATTACAGACGCTCCTTCAAAGAAGATGATTATTGCGTCCTACGAGGTTTTATTTATTAGTAGGTTATTTGTATGTTAATGTTAGCCGGTACAAAAGGCAAGCCAAACTTCGGCGTCTCTTCAGTGCCCATCAGGGGCGAAGCCACAGGGGGGGCTGAGGGGGGCTAAGCCCCCCCTGGAATTAAAAAAAATATTTTTTTCAACTGATTTTTTAAAAATATGCACTAAATTGGCTAAAAATTTGGTAAATCGTTGTCACGCGAAAGTTTAGCCCCCCCCTGGTATTCGGTAAATATTTGTCACGCGAAAGTTCAGCCCCCCCTGGAAAAAATTTCTGGCTTCGCCCCTGGTGCCCATAATAGTTATTATAGTTTTGCTCTTTACCGCCTACAAAAAAACATCGATTATTTGATTTATAGAGAACAAGATAATTACTACTAGACAGACAGTTAAAATCTTATTTGGGAGGGAGGGGTGAAAATCTAATAGAATGTGATGCCCAGGGCTTTACGCCATGTTCCAATAAGTGTCAGCGCATACATATAAATGTACACACAGCCAGGTCACATCCAACATGTTTCCCGCTCTACCCGAGGTCATCAGCTCACTCAAACTGCATGTCCCACACGCACCGACGCCTACAAACATTCTTTTTTTCCGCCAGCCATTAGACTGTGGAACACATTGGACCAGGCCTCCATCAATGCCCCGGTCTTCTGTGCCGGCTTTCAAATCTTCACTAAAGGGCTGGACTAAAAACCTAAAGAGAAACCCTGTCATCTGTTTAAAAGTCTTGTTTGTGAGTTGTTGTTTTTATTTTATGTGTAGTTAAATTGTGGACTCATTCCTCGGTCCTAACGGGGTCTCCACAATAATATGAAGCATCAGCACATAGGCCTACATTTAGCCAGCCAGCCAATGGGATTTATTTCGATATCTCACCATTCTGGCATTGGTGCGATCATTGAGGTCAGGCCACCTCTGAATGAACCAGATAGACAGAGCATTGAGAGACAGAGCATGTAGGTTAGAGAAGGACACCTACTCAAGAACGATCGATTAGGGTGCTGGGTAATTATATATAGTCAAACTTGACATGTTTTTTTCCACTTGGCTATGAAAAAGTGGGTTTGACATCTTCATCCCAAATTTGGAAGTCCAGCTATTCAACTTGGCATTCGGTCGCACTATACTGTAGCCTAATTGCCTTTAAACAAAATATGAAAAAATGGACAAGCCTTCCGGCTCTTACGTCCAGGTCGTATAACAATGTTCAGAGGTGGGCCCGGGGCTCTTACGTCCAGGTCGTATAACAATGTTCAGAGGTGGGCCCGGGGCTCTTACGTCCAGGTCGTATAACAATGTTCAGAGGTGGGCCCGGGGCTCTTACGTCCAGGTCGTATAACAATGTTCAGAGGTGGGCCGGGGCTCTTACGTCCAGGTCGTATAACAATGTTCAGAGGTGGGCCCGGGGCTTTTACGTCCAGGTCGTATAACGATGTACAGAGGTGGACCCTGGGGGGGGGGGGGTGCACACCAAGGTCCTGCACGGGCGCCAGCCACATGTAACATAGGGTATGGTCTTCGTAGCCACATGAACTAGGCATTACTTTTCCCCACTGCGAATTTCCCTATCGGATCATTATCATGGTGGCTCGCTCGTATAGAATAGCCTACCTGCACTGTCTGTCGCCTGTATAGAATAGCCTACCTGCACTGTCTGTCGCCTGTATAGAATAGCCTACCTGCACTGTCTGTCGCCTGTATAGAATAGCCTACCTGCACTGTCTGTCGCACCTTAATGCCCGGGTCTCCTCCGAGAGCAGGAGGAGTACATATTGATACGGTGGCCATTCACGGTACAAGTATATAAAGAACAAGCTACATTGCCCATGAAAAAAACAAACAGGACTGTATAAGGTGCAGATAAATAAATAAATAAATAAATAATAACGGTGCTTATATAGCGCATATCCCGTTGGTGACAGTTCTATGCGCATAAAACATGTATAAACTACACTTAAAAGAAAGCTATAAATATTATATTTAAATTATTATTTTTTTCTGAAGACTTTTAGGAAAGTAAATTAAAATAAATATTGTAATCGGGTAAAAAAATAGGCAAGTATTTTTATTCAACAAAAATCTAAATTTCCTGTACATTTACGATGTTTTTTTTAAAATAGTTTGAAAAACAAATTGTCGAAAAAAATGGTAGGCCTATAGTCTAACTGGAGAATTGAGCCCGGGTCGCCCGCATATCAGTCCGCTACGTTTACCACTGAGATAGCGAAGACACATGTACAAAGTGAAAAAAAATTAGACAGTATATAGGCCTAGTCCTAAATAGGTCAGTGAAAAAAACTCACGTGATGTCAAATTGACCATTGGGAATCCGTATGCGGACAAACACTCTTATTTTATATATATATATAGGTCATATTTCAGAAGGGTACAGGACTGCTATAGTTTAGGTAACATTTATTGGTACGACTAGCCACTCTAGGCGATCAAATACCTCTAAGCAGAATAGGCTTTACTTTGCGCATCGACCGTTATACTCGATCACCTCCCTTAGTTATTTTTTTCTTCACAATTAAGGCCCCATATTTTTTTAAAGGGCTCGACGATCACTTTTAATATTAAAAAAGGCCCACAGTTTTGAACATTTAAAATGTCCCACTTTTATTTTGTTTAAAAAAAAACTTTTTTATATACTTGCAATGACCCCACTTTTTATTACAAAAAAATCTTTAGGCCCTATATACCGGTACTTTGTTTGCGATAAAACAACACATTCTTTTCTTAAAAAGGTCCCACTTTTAATCATTGAAAAGGCAGCCCTTTTTATTCTAAAAAAAAGACCCTGCACTTTTCGGGAAATGCCCTTTGTACACCACTCTGTGTACTTATCCAACTATTTAACTTTAGGAATATTCTTTAATATATTGTTCTTTGTGTATATTGCACATGTTTAAATTATCTTCCACTTGTATCCTTATATTATACATAGACATGTGCCTATAATTCTTTATAATTATTTTTTTATATTAAATTATGCCATAAGAGACCTTGCTATTCTGGTGTAGTCTCACTGACAAGTCTTAATGAGGAGGGCCCGGACCTTAGGTCATGAACAAAAGAGATCATGAACTTCCGGTGTATTTCCGTAAACAAAAAAACATGCTTTTACTGGTGTTTGATTTCAAACTCGACGGCCAGTTCTGGTCTTTTAGAAATATACAAAGGCTACAATATTAGTTATGAGAAATCCTGTTTTAACATCAAAATTGTGTATGCGATAATTAATACTCAAATAGTCACGTTAAGTTATAAATTTAGCTTTGTTTATAAAATAAATTAGTCAAGAGTTGCGTCCTGTATATTAAAAAAACACAATCCGTTGATAAGACTATATAAAATAAACAAAAATTATTTTGCGTCAAGCAATGAGTTTGAGATTATTTGATTCCTTACGTCTGACATTCACAATCTATCGTTTTCTTTCGGCATCATCTTTTGCAAATTAAATAAAGTGGAATTCCCTACATATTTTATTATTCGCAGTACAACCAGTAACGCAGCACACAGACATGTTTAGTTTCATCGAGTGGCTTGAGTGAATTATTTCATAGTGAACCAGATCCTGGACAGAATAGACAAAAGACATGCAACATAGCCTAATAATATATTATATACTATTACATACACTCATACACAATAACCATCAATAAGTCAATATTATAAGCTTCATCTCAAACAGTTGAATTTATTGTAATCTATATTAACATTTTGCAAAAAATTAAGTTTTAATTATCATATGTTCAAAATATAAATACAGGAAAGTATAGGAAAATATTATGCCAATATAAATATACTATTATTATAGTAATGAAATATATACTATTTATATATATTTTTTTTGGCAAAAGATTTTAATAAGAACAATCATAATATAGGGCCTACTCACGGAATTTACATGTAGGCCTATATGACATAAAAAATGGGTAACTGAATAGGCCTAGCTAACAAACAAAGAAGTTTCCAGAGATGCCTATAATATATTCATTTTCAAAGAAAAACATTTGACAAATCATAATTTTTGTTTAAAAGGCTTCAGTTCTAAAACTTGAAATAGGCCTAATTAATAATAGGGGGCATGGTGTCTAAGCTGCAGCAAGTTCGGCTGGAGTATCAAAGGTCCTGGGTTTGTATCCTGCTGGTGAAGTCTAGGATTCCCCCCCCCCCCTCAGTTTGGAGGGTGTCCCTGAGTCTACCCAGCTCTAATGGGTACCTGACCTTAGTTGGGGTAAAGTAAAGGCGGTTGTGCATAGTGCTGGCCACACAATCACCTAGTATGCTGTGGTCACACAAACTTGTGAACGCTGCTTCACCGGCCCTATGGATAGAAATGGTCTGACGGGAAACTTTACTTTTAATTACTAATACACAGAAATTTACGTATAAAATAGGAATATTATTTTAGCAGAACAACATTTATATATTATTATAGTCCAATGAATTTATGCAAATGTAAGTTAAATTAAGATTAAGTTGAAAAATTTACACATTTGAATTGATTACAACAATCAACTGTCTTGACAAGAAAAAAAAAACAACTTAAATATAATTACGGTATTTCAAAGAATTAAAAACTCTTGCTATATGCTACAGGTTTATTCCAAAATACAATATATAAAATTAGTGACTGCTGACTGGCTAAGAAAAAGTTTACCAAGTGTTAATGTAAGCTAGTAAATCAGGTGACACATCTTTAAAATGCTACAGTAATCAAGTCAGGGCACATTGCTAAAAATCACAGCAAAGAATTTACGGTACTCAAATTTACAGAATAAGTAAAGTAAAATAAGATACAATAATTATGGAAAAAATGTCAATATAGAATTAGAAAGTTTAATCTAAATATATTGCAAATACAAATAAAAATGACAATGAAAATGGAATAGCTGCATTGTATGATAGGCCTACACATTTTCATGTGAAGTCTATGATCTCCCACCGAGCGCCTAAATCCCAGGTGGCATTTAGGGAAATACCGACCATATATGGTAGGTTCCAGGGAAATCAAATACCCAGGACTGACCGAAATCAGAACCTGCAGGGGAACTAATCCGCAAACATAGGCAGCTATTCAGAAAGCTGAGAGAGGAATCCCCACAGAGGGTTATGCACAGGGCTCACAACCCAGTCATGTAAAAATAAGTTAAATTCCCTTACAGGAAATACGCTGGAAAAATGCAGCCTATAGAACCGTTTTAGGCTGTATACCACCATACTGCTATTAACATTCCCTGGCCTGTATTCATTGTAGGAAAACATTTTTGACTCTTCAAAGATCGCCAGAGTAAAAACTTAAAAGAAAATACAATTTTAAAACACAAAAAATTAACAGGTTTGAAATTGTCTATGTATACAATAATTTCGCAATAAACTTCTGATAGGCTATAATATGGCTTGTAAAATCTGATAGACTATTAAAAAACAATATGAGATTTCTATTAGTATTAGTGTATTAGAAGTACACTTTTAAAAAATTCAATGTAGATTTAAAAAAAACAACTTTTGAAACAAGTCATACTAAAGAAAAAAATATCATAACATGAGTTGAGAAAAAATGTTGTATGGCAGACTCAGCATTAAGAAGCATGAACATTAAATTTGAAACTTAAGAAAATACTTTGACATACATATCATTAAGAAGATTTCTCACCAGTATGAACAACTTGGTGCCTCTTTAAATGTTCAAGTCTAGAAAATGCTTTATGGCATAGACCTACTTGGCATTTATATGGTTTATCACCATTATGAACAGCTTGTTTCCTGTTTAAATCTGAAAGATGAGAAAATGCTTTATGGCTTAGATCTACTTGGCATTTATATGGTTTATCACCAGTATGAACAGCTTGTTTCGTGTTTAAATCTGAAAGATGAGAAAATGCTTTATGGCATTCTTGACATTTAAAGATATTTTCTCCAGTATGAACAACCACATGACTCTTTAAGATTGAAAATATTTATTACACATTAGACATCTAAATGGCTTATCTTTAGTATGAGCAGTTGAATGCCTCTTTAAATGTGAAAGTCTAGTAAATGCTTTTCGGCATAGACTTACTTGGCATTTATATGGTTTTTCACCAGTATGAACAGATTAGTGCTTCTTTAAATCTGAAAGTTGAGAAAATGGTTTACAGCATAGACCTACATGGCATTTATATTGTTTTTCACCAGTATGAACAGATTAGTGCCTTTTTAAAACTGAAAGTCGAGAAAATGCTTTTTGGCAAAGACCTACTTGGCATTTATATGGTTTTTCACCAGTATGAACAGCTTGGTGCCTCTTTAAATATGAAAGATGAGAAAATGTATTATAGCATTCTTGACATTTAAAGATCTTTTCTCCAGTATGAAAAACCACATGACTCTTTAAGATTGAAAGTTCAGAAAAATATTTATTACACATTAGACATCTAAATGGTTTATCTTTAGTATGAGTAGTTGTATGCCTCTTTAAATGTGAAAGTCTAGTAAATGCTTTTTGGCATAGACCTACCTGGCATTTATATGGTTTTTCACCAGTATGAACAGCTTGGTGCCTCTTTAAATGTGAACTTTTAGAAAATGATTTTTGGCATAGACCCACTTGGCATTTATATGGTTTTTCACCAGTATGAACAGATTGGTGCTTCTTTAAATCTGACAGTTGATAAAATGGTTTACGGCATACACCTACATGGCATTTATATGGTTTTTCACCAGTATGAACAGATTGGTGCTTCTTTAAATCTGACAGTTGAGAAAATGGTTTACGGCATAGACCTACTTGGCATTTATATGGTTTTTCACAACTATGAACAAATTGGTGCCTCTTTAAATGTGAAAGTCTAGTAAATGCTTTATGGCATTGACCTACTTGGCATTTATATGGTTTTTCACCAGTATGAACAGATTGGTGCCTCTTTAAAACTGAAAGTCGACAAAATGCATTATGGCATTGACCTACGTGGCATTTATATGGTTTTTCACCAGTATGAACAGATTGGTGCCTCTTTAAATGTGAAGGTTTAGAAAATGCTTTATGGCATAGACCTACTTGGCATTTATATGGTTTTTCACCAGTATGAACAGCTTGGTGCCTGTTTAAATCTGAAAGACGAGAAAATGTATTATAGCATTCTTGACATTTAAAGATCTTTTCTCCAGTATGAAGAACCACATGACTCTTTAAGTTTGAAAGTTGAGAAAAAATAGTTATTACACATTAGACATCTAAATGGCTTTTCTTTAGTATGAGAAGTTGTATGCCTCTTTAAATGTGAAAGTCTAGTAAATGCTTTTAGGCATAGACCTACTTGGCATTTATATGGTTTTTCACCAGTATGAACAGATTGGTGCCTCTTTAAAACTGAAAGTCGAGAAAATGCATTATGGCATTGACCTACATGGCATTTATATGGTTTTTCACCAGTATGAACAGATTGGTGCCTCTTTAAATGTGAAGGTTTAGAAAATGCTTTATGGCATAGACCTACTTGGCATTTATATGGTTTATCACCAGTATGAACAGCTTGGTGCCTGTTTAAATCTGAAAGACGAGAAAATGTATTATAGCATTCTTGACATTTAAAGATCTTTTCTTCAGTATGAAGAACCACATGACTCTTTAAGATTGAAAGTTGAGAAAAATAGTTATTACACATTAGACATCTAAATGGCTTATCTTTAGTATGAACAGTTGTATGTCTCTTTAAATGTGAAAGTCTAGTAAATGCTTTTTGGCATAGACCTACTTGGCATTTATATGGTTTTTCACCAGTATGAACAGCTTGGTGCCTCTTTAAATGTGAACCTTTAGAAAATGCTTTATGGCATAGAGCAACTTGGCATTTATATGGTTTTTCACCAGTATGAACAGATTGGTGCTTCTTTAAATCTGACAGTTGAGAAAATGGTTTATGGCATAGACCTACATGGCATTTATATGGTTTTTCACCAGTATGAACAGATTGGTGCTTCTTTAAATCTGAAAGTTGAGAAAAAGGTTTACGGCATATACCTACATTGCATTTATATGGTTTTTCACCAGTATGAACAGATTGGTGCCTCTTTAAATGTGAAAGTCTAGTAAATGCTTTATGGCATTGACCTACTTGGCATTTATATGGTTTTTCACCAGTATGAACAGATTGGTGCCTCTTTAAAACTGAAAGTCGACAAAATGCATTATGGCATTGACCTACGTGGCATTTATATGGTTTTTCACCAGTATGAACAGATTGGTGCCTCTTTAAATGTGAAGGTTTAGAAAATGCTTTATGGCATAGACCTACTTGGCATTTATATGGTTTTTCACCAGTATGAACAGCTTGGTGCCTGTTTAAATCTGAAAGACGAGAAAATGTATTATAGCATTCTTGACATTTAAAGATCTTTTCTCCAGTATGAAGAACCACATGACTCTTTAAGTTTGAAAGTTGAGAAAAATAGTTATTACACATTAGACATCTAAATGGCTTTTCTTTAGTATGAGAAGTTGTATGCCTCTTTAAATGTGAAAGTCTAGTAAATGCTTTTAGGCATAGACCTACTTGGCATTTATATGGTTTTTCACCAGTATGAACAGATTGGTGCCTCTTTAAAACTGAAAGTCGAGAAAATGCATTATGGCATTGACCTACATGGCATTTATATGGTTTTTCACCAGTATGAACAGATTGGTGCCTCTTTAAATGTGAAGGTTTAGAAAATGCTTTATGGCATAGACCTACTTGGCATTTATATGGTTTATCACCAGTATGAACAGCTTGGTGCCTGTTTAAATCTGAAAGACGAGAAAATGTATTATAGCATTCTTGACATTTAAAGATCTTTTCTTCAGTATGAAGAACCACATGACTCTTTAAGATTGAAAGTTGAGAAAAATAGTTATTACACATTAGACATCTAAATGGCTTATCTTTAGTATGAACAGTTGTATGTCTCTTTAAATGTGAAAGTCTAGTAAATGCTTTTTGGCATAGACCTACTTGGCATTTATATGGTTTTTCACCAGTATGAACAGCTTGGTGCCTCTTTAAATGTGAACCTTTAGAAAATGCTTTATGGCATAGAGCAACTTGGCATTTATATGGTTTTTCACCAGTATGAACAGATTGGTGCTTCTTTAAATCTGACAGTTGAGAAAATGGTTTATGGCATAGACCTACATGGCATTTATATGGTTTTTCACCAGTATGAACAGATTGGTGCTTCTTTAAATCTGAAAGTTGAGAAAAAGGTTTACGGCATATACCTACATTGCATTTATATGGTTTTTCACCAGTATGAACAGATTGGTGCCTCTTTAAATGTGAAAGTCTAGTAAATGCTTTATGGCATTGACCTACTTGGCATTTATATGGTTTTTCACCAGTATGAACAGATTGGTGCCTCTTTAAAACTGTAAGTCGAGAAAATGCTTTATGGCATTGACCTACTTGGCATTTATATGGTTTTTCACCAGTATGAACAGATTGGTGCCTCTTTAAATGTGAAGGTTTAGAAAATGCTTTATGGCATAGATCTACTTGACATTTATATGGTTTTTCACCATTATGAACAGATTGGTGCATATTTAAATCTGAAAGTTGAGAAAATGCTTTTTGGCATTGACCTACTTGGCATTTATATGGTTTATCACCAGTATGAACAGCTTGGTGCCTGTTTAAATCTGAAAGATGAGAAAATGTATTATAGCATTCTTGACATTTAAAGATCTTTTCTCCAGTATGAAAAACCACATGACTCTTTAAGCTTGAAAGTTGAGAAAAATATTTATTACACATTAGACATCGAAATGGCTTATCTTTAGTATGAGCAGTTGTATGCCTCTTCAAATGTGAAAGTTGAGAAAATGGTTTACGGCATAGACCTACTTGGCATTTATATGGTTTATCACCAGTATGAACAGCTTGGTGCCTCTTTAAATTTGAAAGTTGAGAAAATGCTTGATGGCATTTTTTACATTTAAAGATTTTTTCTCCAGTATGAAGAACCAGATGACTCTTTAAGATTGAAGCTTGAGAAAATACTTTATTACACATTAGACATCTAAATGGCTTTTCTTTAGTATGAGCAGTTGTATGCCTCTTTAAATATATAGTGCAATTAAATGCTCTACCGCATTTATTTTCATAATCATGCAATTGTATGTGACGCTTAAAAGGTTTCCAATAGGCAAAATGTTTTTGACACATCAAACATTGAAATTGTTTTTTGTCAATATTGCTTTTTTGCTGTCTCTTCACTTGTGAAGTTGAAGAAGATGTTTGTGATCTTCCTTGTCCATGTCTATGAATACATTCATTTTTTTTAAGAGGAACTTGTCTTTTAACCTTTGAGTTTGAGACTACATTTGAACAGTTTAGATCTTGTTGGCAAGATACATCCGTTTGGCACACTTCTTTAGAACAAGTTGTTTCCAGTCCAGATTTTTTTACACATTCCTGTTTATTTTTTGTAAGAGAAAAATTTATGAAAGGCTGTTTTCAGTACGGAATTACTGAATAATTTTAAACCTTAAATATTATATTTAAATGTAGGTTCTATTAAATAAACATTGTACAAGAGGGAAAAAGGTCACAGTCCGCTTCAGACCAATGTGATGGGGGAGTAATGTCATTTGAAATATTATATTTAATTTAATGGGTGGCATCCATGTTAAAACTCTTCAGGACTAATATGGAAGAGACTCTCATGCCAACAGTCTTCAGAGGGAAACTGGGTACTTCTAGGAGAGATGAGTCCATGGAATGTAGAAATCTTTGAGGTACATAATATTATTATAGTGTGGCTAGTTCTGTAAGCTTTGATGATGGGATATCAGAAATAAGCACAACAATCTCACCAAGCCTGGTGCCTGGGTGACCAGGCCTATAGTCTGGTATATGTGCTACCAAGCGACAGTGCTTATACATGAGCAATGCCGCCTCATTAATGATCCAAGGGTCATTTTGCTGGGGAGGGGGGGGGGGGAAGTTTAGTGCATACCTACTGTTGGAAACCTACTGTATGCAGCGTGCTTCATCAATGTAACCACCCCTTGACCCACTTTTTCACATTAAGCCCTAAACTTAAGAACCGTTGGGCTCAGCTCGTACCTTATTTTATAGACCTATACATTTGTGTCTGCCCTCATTTCTTATTAATTCCACACCTCTCGAAGAGGTTCTCTATCATTCTGTGATAGAGATTTTCATCACTGGAAATAATGAATGACACTGTATCGATAGTTGGACTTTGAATGTCATTGGTGTTCATTGTATATAGAACTGGAAAGAGGATGCACCCTAACGGCACTTCATTTCTTTATGTGTTAGTATGGCATGGGTTAAATAGTTTTCATATTGTGCATTTAGAACTGTATGTATAATTCATTTAGAGTTATTTATTTATATTTTATTATGGCTTTAGAGATTATTTGTGAAGTCAAATATATGTGCCGCTAAATATTTCTAGTATACATTATCCTTTGCATTCCACCACTTTTGGGAAAATCTATTTGAGCACTTTCTGTATCAAAACCTATATAAGACACACAGTTGTTAATTTGCAGAGAGTTAGAGAAGCTACTTATTCTATAGCCAGTTTACATTAATTCAATTACTGTAAATAAATTCAAGTATTAAATTATTTAAACATTCATCAAGAGGCTTGAGTGTATTATTTTATGGTGAACAGTCCCTAGATGGAAGACAAAAGATTGGGAAATTTTTTTTTTTTAAAATTTTATGACCCAGGCTTAGCGGTATTGACTGACATTAAAATCAGATAACTTTAATCTTATTTTTATATCAAAAGATGGGATTGGATGATATTGAAAACTAATTTTAAAAATCAATGGGATCGGATGATATTTAAAACAAATTTTAAAAATCAAGTGAAAGTATTCAAGCAAACTGTTTCTTCTTATAAAGATTTAATTGTCTCACAGTTGCACATGTCATAATTACTACATTTATACAGAAATTTAACAGCAAAAAAATGTCTTTACTAAATGGTGGCAGCTGGTATTAAATTTCATTTTACATGACTATATGAGCTATTTGTGTTATCGGGAACAAAACAAGCATCATCAAAGATGAAAACAAAGATTTGAAGAAAAACAAAATTGTATTACTTACTTCTTTTCCTGGGAGTTTATCAGAATTTCCCAACAATTCACAAACTCCTTTACACTTTGAGGACTGTTTTAAAAAAACCTCTTCAACCACTTCCTGTATTTGCTTTATTATATTCCCCAGTTGTTCTCTAAAATTTGGGTCTTCATTCATATTTGATAATTGTTTGTTTTACTGCTCCTGTTGTCTAGAATGTCAACAATTTTTTACTGTAACAAAACAAAATGTAAATATTATTTTTCTCATTTCTGTATATATTAATGTTATATGTTTCCAGATTATAATGACAACTTTTTAAAATGTGGTTCTATATATTTATTATTGATTGTAAATGTTTGCAAAGTTAATAGAATCAAAGTTAATGTGAGCTAGATCTAGCACTTTAGTTTTATATCCATATTACATTTGTAATATTATATTATATTTATTTGTAAAAGTCCTTTTTTTTATGAAGTGTAATGTTTTATTATATTTTTTAATTACTTCATCAAAATATGGATTCCAAGATAATTTATCATTTATTATTACTCTTAAGTACCTAATAGGTGAGGCAGGACAAGTCGGCCTCACAAAAAAAAATCTTAAATAGTCTATCAGTTGGCACACTACTGTGTGAAAAGGTATACTCCAGATAGAATGTAATTCATCTTGTTCTTTTTGTAAGACTTCCCATTATGTGAAAGTAATTGGGTAAATAATTGTTGAATGAAAAATACATTAGGCCTATTGTTTTCATCTTCAAATGAATATGTTGGTAATATGAAACCTAATCATTTTAGAAGTAAAGTGATATTATTAATTACTAAAGTGTGAGAATCATCAAGCAGGCCTAAATAACCTTGCAGTGCTAAAACTGCATTTGTAGGTCTAAATAATGCTCAAAACATTTTCTAATATGTTTTTTATGTTTCTAAGTGGGTTTTTTTTTCTGTGAAAAAGAAAATGTGGAAAATTTGAAATATATATAACACATCTTTTAGTATTGTAAGTAAAAATTTTCAATAAAAAAAAAGTACTTTCTCATAAAGAAATCTTTTCTATAATATTATAGTAAATATAAATAGGATTTTTTAGAAAATAATAAATGTTTAATTTATTATTTCAATTTCCCTATTTATTTAGTTAATTATAGTTTATTTCATTCTATTGCCAATATTTTATTTATAAATACAACATTTTACATACATGTGCATGTCTATTATTCAGATTTGTAAAAAGTTAAGATATAGGCTAAATGATATTGATAGGTTATAGACAAGTAGCCAAGTTATAGGATAAGGGTAAGCATAGTGCTGCATAATATGATACTAGTATTAGTATGGCATAGTATAGGAGCATAGGAGCTGCATAAGCCTATCAATTTTAAACATACACATATTCACATAGAAATATAATATAAAAACATATAGGCTATGATATTGATGTAGGCTATTATATAGCCTATGTAACAAAAATGTTAAATGTTGGGCGGGGTAAAAATCTGGTTTTAACTCTTTCCGTCCCATGAGCCTGTACAATCGGCTTTTTTATTTTTCGTTCCTGTCCCCCGAGCCGATTCTACAGGCTCATGATTAATTAATAATTTTGCAAAAAGCCTATACGGTGTAAAGATGTAATTTTACATCGCCATTTTTGTTACGCCATTTTCTTTGTTATTAATGCAATTTGTTTACATTTGTTGCGTTAAATTTTGATCGATATTTGGGTTCAATTATTTCTGTTATGGGGCCAAGCGGTCCAGGGGCATCTCCAGCTTAGATTATTACCGCTAATAAAGCTCTATAACTGATTTATTCATTACAAAATACGGTGACCTATTTTATTAACTTCTAACAATGAAAACTTCACAGAACAAGAGATCGATTATAATTTAAAAATAAAGCAAAATAAATGATGTAATGAAAGCGTCCGAAAAGGGGGCGTGGCCCACTTGGAAAGGTTACAAATTTGGACTAAAATTTATTTTTCAACTATAATAAATATATTTTTAAATACATTTATCATATGCTACATTCAATTTCCTTTCATTTGATGTATTACACTTCATGTATATTTTTAATATTATACCAGTTTATGAGAATATGAGTAGATGTTTGTTTATTTCAACTTTGCTACATTTTTTTTTTGTGAAGGCAATATATCTTTGGCTAAATATTGTGTAACTTTGTTATTTATTGATCAATTTTTTTCAAATTTGAAAGTGTTATTGTTTGTTAGATTTGCTATCGGGGTTTAAGTTATTGCATCAATTGGTTGACATGTTTTATAAATAAAAAAAACTTTTATTGGAAAGAAAAAAAAATTTTGTGTAGGCTATAAATAATTTTTTCTTAGTGGTTGACCACTATAAAAAAATGTATATCCTTCAATAAACATATTTTAAAGTACTTTGATCATAAACTACATTTATTTTGCTTTCTTTTGATGTATAACACTAAGGTCTATCTCTTATATTTGTCCCAAGATTTACATTTTAAAAAAATAGTCCTATTTTTTTCTTGTATCTGTAAAAAATGCTTGGTAAAACTATGGAAATAGCCCTGGGATGGAAAGAGTTAAAGAGTTAGGCCTAAGCTATCAGTTAATCTCAGTTATATTTATATTAATATTTGTATAGATTACAATAGAGTATGCCTATAGTAATAATACTAATACTAATAGTATAGATAATAGGTATAGGTATACTATACCGTATAGACTTATAGTATAGGCCATAGACACAAGTGGCCCATACTATACTATACTGCCATATTGAATTGGCATGCGGCAGTCACGATTTTATGATCTTAAATTTCAAATATTTAAATTTAAGAAGGCTAGTTAAAGTAGGCATAGGCCTATAAACTAAATTTGAGAAGTATAAAATAAAGTCTTAGGCCTAGACTGAAGTTGACTGTCCAATGTCTAAATTGACTCTAAATTCTAAATCCTAATGCCTAGCAATATTGCCAATAATACAGAAATTATTCTTTGACCATACCAGAGCATACTGTCCATCGCCGCCATAGCAACCATGGCATAGCGCCATAGATAGGCTTAGTCACAATAGTGCACAACTGATATGTTTTAGATATCACTGAGTCATAACTTTTATAATGTAGCCTAGGCCTACAAGTAGGGGAGACCGGGGCTAGTTGTCAGTGCGGGTAAGTTGTCACAGTCACTATTTCGGAATGTTGTAACTAGACTGATGCTGTCATCTTTTGGTATTATTTAAAAGACATATAATTATGATTGTTATAATTGATTTGATTAAGTTTGCGTTAATAGTTTTTTTTCAAAATGCAAAAATGTCAAAATCATCCCTTTGAGTAACTTTTTAAAATGTTTGTTTTTCGTACACTACATTGACAATAGCTATTATTTGACTTTTATTTTTGTATAATATTGTAGTGTTGGGATCGCTTATGTTGATGAGTTAGTCAGTTGTCAGTCTTATAACAAGGATAAAAAGTTATTTAGGTCAAACCGTCCTCTACCCTATGTGGGGCAAGTTGTCATATACACAAATCACTCTTAAACTACTCTTTTTTAAATATGTATATTACTAAACTTATTAAATTAATGTTACTAGCGTATGCAATGCTAATTATTACCAACATATGAATCAATGATGTATTAATAAAAAAATATTTTGATTTACCAGTATAGACCTAAATTTCTAATAAGTTTAATATAATTAATAGACCATAAAACACTATTGACTTATTGATTTTTTTTTAAATATCTAAAATTATGAAAATAACTATAAAAAAGGTTATCAACTATTTACATTATCAGAACTAGCATTTTGGATAATAAATATTAAAAAAATCCATTAAAAATAAAAGCGCTGAAAACACAATTTTCATACACAAGTGCCTGCAGACTTTTATTGTTTGAATAAGTATGATTATTTAAGTTTTTTACAAGAAATTATTAATACAATTCTTGTTCTCTTCATATTTTATAAAGTTTTCCCACTTCATTTTGCTATATAAGCCTACATTTCAAACAAAACATTATCATGACAACTTGCCCCTCAATGGGACAATGGATGACAACTTGCCCCACCTATAGGGCAAGTTGTCATACCTTGGAGCTTTCCGAAAAAGTGATATTTATTTATGGAATAGTTTAAATATGTATAAAGCTACTTTTTAAGCAACTATGAAAATAAACTTCTAAATAAAATAGATTTTACAAAAATTGACCCATTAGTTTTTTTATTATATAATAAAATATAAAAAGTATGACAACTAGCCCCGGTCTCCCCTACTATAACGTCTATAAGTTACAGTAGAAGTAAAAAAAAAAATAGAACAAGTTACACCAAAGGTTAGCCAAAATATTTAAAATATACATTTCAGAATCGCAAAAAGACATTATTTCATAATCAGGGTATTTTAAATCACAGTTCATACAATAAACATCTTAATTTACTCATATACATGTGAGATAATTACATAATCTATAAAAATCGGCATCGAATTATAAGCTCATTAGGCGCTATCGAAAATAGGTTTTTGCCGACATTTCATAGTGTCGAAGACTGCAAAATTAGAAAAATACCTTGCACCTTGCAATGTTTTACAAACAAACATTATATATGAAATTAAAGATCTAAAAATATTCTGTAAGTCCATGTAGGTTTCATTATGGTGCGTTTAGAATAGAATACTTTAAAATATTTGTAAAAATAAGCTACTTTATGCTGCTTTTTTAGCTTAAAAAAAGTTGCGATCTTTTAAAAATATTTATAGCCACGGGTTGCCTTACTTTCGCTTTCAATGAAAATGAATAGTAAAGTATGATAGTACAAAGTTCCGATAACGTTTGTTAGTTTTTTCAAATGTATATATAGCGTTAGTCAAAAGAACTCGAAAAACCTGGCGAGTTCGTACAAAAGATGTCACATAGCAAAAAACAATATGGCGGCCGACAAATGCAAATACCTAGTGATAGTGAATAGTGCCATAATCATAGTCCTACCACAACTATTACTAATTTCAATAGCCTACTATTTACTATTAGATCTAGAAGCATTAGTATTAGACTTTACTTTTATTGTTCAATTCATCTTCTTGTTCTTTACGTAATTACCCAATAGGCCTATTCAATTTATTTTGTCGTTATAACTATAAGCTGTTATTTGAATGGTCATTTCGGCACATTGTAAACTTTTATAGCTTCCGTGAAGGGAAGCAACTCTTAAAATTTAAAATATTTGGCAATGTTGCCAACTTATATTTATTATTATCTTATACACAGACGCTCCTTCAATAAAGAAGATTATTGCGTCCTACGATGTCTTATTTATTTATTAGTAGGTTATTAGTCAGTGGTTATTAGTAGATTAATGTTAGCCGGTGCAACAGGCAAGCCAAACATTGGCGTCTCTTCAGTCGCCATAATCACTATATAGTTTTGCTCTTTACCGCCTGCAACAACAAAAAAAAAGCGAGTTCATTATAATCATTATTAGATTTATAGAGAACAAGAAAACCAACTATACTAGACAGTTAAAATCTAATAGAATGTGATGCCCAGGGCTTTACGCCATGTGCCAATAATTAGTGTCAGTTGATAGATATATAAGTGTCCACACAGCCAGGTCACATCCAACATGTGTTCCTATCTACTCGAGGTCATCAGCTCAAACTGCATGGCTAAATGGCTGCGTGATGCGTCTAGTGTGACAGCACTATGCTAGCTGTCACCGCTGGCTAGCAGTGTAACTGTAAAAGGAGTGCAATTAGTAAGTCTCTCTTTTCAGTAAATATAGCCTCTCCACAACAAGTCCTATGCAGAACTTCTCGTTGTGGCAGATGTAGCCTACACTGGAGCTGCGAGGCTACAGGCTGAACTGCAAGGATTTCGGAGGCGGTTTTGCCCCTAGATGTGAGGCAGACATGGCCCGAGGGCGTACGGACACGCCCTGCTGCCCACAAACCAAACCTATTACTATAGGTTAATAGCCGCACTGTATTGTACGTGTCCAGTGAGAGGCTAAGGGAGTAAACCCTGACAGAAAATCCGGACTGGAGCCCCGTAGGCGGATGGACAGTGGTATAACCACTGCTTTCCGAAAAACTCCTGCAGCCATCTGGTCCAAAACTGTGGCGGTTAGGCCTTTTATGCCCATCCCTTTGGACCCTGCCAGCATGGTAGAGACATTTCAAGATATTTTTGGTTATTTCAGAGTCTAGTCTATTCAGTGATGTTGCTTACAGTAGCCCTTGTCGTCATTTTAGTTAATATTTGAACCTAGGAAAAAAAACTCTTTTGTTTTACATGTGTATAATTCAATTGTATAAGCTGCACCCCTTCCTGGACCGAAAAATTAGGTTAAAAAAGTGCGCCTTATAGGCTAGGCCTACTTGAGATTTTATGGTAGGCCCCTACTATAGCCTATTTTGTTGTATTTTGTGAATATTATTATTAAAGAAGTTATTGCTAATCAGCCATTTTTGTGTGGGGCCTACACTATTTTTTCAACACTTTGATCAATGCAAATAAGTTCAGTTATTAAATTATAAATTATTTAAACTTTTATCGAGTGGCTTGAGTGAATTATTTCATAGTGAACCAGATCCTGGACAGAAGACATGCAACATAGCCTAATAATATATTATATACTATTACATATAGGCCTACTCATAAAAAATAACCAGCAATAAGTCAATAAGCTTCATCTCAAAGTGTCGAGTTTATTGTAATCTCTAAATTAACATTTTGCAAAAAGTTAAGTTTTACGATGTAGGCCTATTGAAAATATAAATACAAGAAAGTATAAGAATATATATTATGCGACTATAGCCTAAATATAGTCCTAGAGTATAGTAATGAAATATATCTACTATTTAAAAAATATTATTTTTTGGGGGCAAAAGATTTTAATAACAATGATCATAACTACTAACATAATTTACATGTATAGGCCTATGACATAAAAATGGACTAACTGATCAGCTGACATGCCTTTCCATTTTCACTAAAAACATTTGACAAATCCTAATTAGGGGGCACGGTGGCAGAGCGGTAGCACGTTCGGCTGGCGCACCTAAGGTCCTGGGTTCAAATCCTGGTGCAGGCTAGGATTTGTTTCTGGGTCCGGAGGGTGTCCCTGAGTTTTTCAAGCTCTGATGTTGAGGTAGGCCTAAAGTAAAGGCGGTTGTGCATATAGTGCTGGCCACACAATCACCTAGTATGCTTCGGCCACAGAAACTGGTGAACGCTGCTTCGCCGGCCCTATGGATCAAATTGATCGGCCGGGATACTTTACTTTTACTTTTAATTACTAATATACAACAATTTAATTTGAGTGTGATATACTTATAAAATACTAATATTATGTTAGCAGAGCAAAATTTATATATCATAATAGTCCATTTAATTTATGCCAGTGTAAGTTTTAATACATTAAAATAAGATTAAGTTGAAAAATTGAAACATTGGAATTGATTACAACAATCAACTGTCTAAACAAGAAAAAAATGACAACTTAAAAAATAATTATGGTATTTTAAAGAATTAAAAACTCTATATAGGCCTGTTCCAAATTACAAAGTAGGCTTTTCAACTGAGTGACTGACTGGCTAAGAAAAGGTTTACCAAGTTTTAATGTAAGTAAATAATATGATACATCTTTAAAATGTTACAGTAATCAGGTCACATTGCTAAAATCACAGCAAAGAATTTACTAAAATGTACAGAATAAGTAAAGTGAAATTAGATACAATATATGGAAAAAATGTCATTAAAGAATTATAAAGTTTAATCTATATTGCAAAATACACATACAAATGAAAACGAAAATGGAATAGCTGTGTTGTAAGATAGGCCTACACATTCTCATCTCCCAGGTGGCAAATAGATATCATGGTAGCCTACCCAGGAAATCAAATGCCAGGGACGGACCAAAATCAGAACCTGCTGCCTTGCAGAAAGTTTGGGGATCCACAAACGCTAGGGAACTAATCCCCAAACAGGCAGATATCCAGAAAGCTGAGAGAGGCATCCCCACAGATGGTTATGCACGCAGGGCTAACAAAACAAATGTCAAAAATATTTTTTTTGTACGAAAGCAACACCAATTTTACAAAAACGCTTATGGACACTTACATGATTTATTATGGATTGCAACATGGAATGTTTTAAGCCTATATAGAGCAGCAGCTCAAACTAACAAAATAACTAAATAAAAAACACATCGTCACCATTGTTCCCTTACAGGAAATACGCTGAAAATATTTGGGCTATGAAACCGATTAAGGCCGTATATCACCATACTGCTATTAACCTTCCCTAGCCTGTATTCATTGTAGGAAAATATCTTTTACTCTTGAAAGATAGCCAGAGTAAAAACGTCAAATAAAATACAATTTTAAAACACAAAAAATTAACAGGTTTGAAATCCTCTATGTATAAAGTAATTACTGCAATAAACTTCTGATAGACTATAAAATGGCTCGTAAAGTCTGTTAGAATATTAAAAAAACATCATGAGATATCTATTAGTGTATTAGATGTACACTTTAAAAAAATTCAATGTAGATTAAAATAAAAAAAAATTGAAACAAGTCATACTAAAGAAAAAAAATCATAAGATGAGAGAAAATGTTTTATGGAAGACTGAGCAATAAGAAGCATGAACATTGATTTTGAAACTTTAGAAAAAACTTGGACATACATAGCATTCAGAAGATTTCTCACCAGTATGAACAGCTTGGTGCCTCTTTAATAAATTAAATATGCAAATTGAGAAAATGCTTTTTGACATTGACCTACTTGCATTTATGTGGTTTTTCACCAGCATGAACAGCTTATCTTTAGTATGAGCAGTTGTATGCCTCTTTAAATGTGAAAGTCTACTAAATGCTCTTTGGCATAGACTTACTTGGCATTTATATGGTTTTTCACCAGTATGAACAGCTTGGTGCCTCTTTAAATGTGACAGTTAAGAAAATGGTTTACGGCATAGACCTACATGGCATTTATATGGTTTTTCACCAGTATGAACAGATTGGTGCATCTTAAAATCTGAAAGATGAGAAAATGTATTATAGCATTCTTGACATTTAAAGAGATTTTCTCCAGTATGAAGAAACACATGACTCTTTAAGCTTGAAACTTGAGAAAAATATTTATTACACATTAGACATCTAAATGGCTTTTCTTTAGTATGAACAGTTGTATGCCTCTGTAAATCTGAAAGTTGAGAAAATGCTTTTTGGCAAAGACCTACTTGGCATTTATATGGTTTATCACCAGTATGAACAGCTTGGTGCCTCTTTAAATGTGAAAATTGAGAAAATGCTTTATGACATAGACCTACTTGGCATTTAAATGGTTTTTCACCAGTATGAACAGATTGGTGCCTCTTTAAAACTGAAAGTCGAGAAAATGATTTATGGCATTGGTCTACTTGGCATTTATATGGTTTTTCACCAGTATGAACAGATTGGTGCCTCTTTAAATGTGAAGGTTTAGAAAATGCTTTTTGGCATAGACCTACTTGGCATTTATATGGTTTATCACCAGTATGAACAGCTTGGTGCCTGTTTAAATCTGAAAGATGAGAAAATGTATTATAGCATTCTTGGCATTTAAAGAGATTTTCTCCAGTATGATGAACCACATGACTCTTTAAGATTGAAACTTGAGAAAAATATTTATTACACATTAGACATCTAAATGGCTTTTCTTTAGTATGAGCAGTTCTATGACTCTGTAAATGTGAAAGTTGAGAAAATGCTTTTTGGCAAAGACCTACTTGGCATTTATATGGTTTTTCACCAGTATGAACAGATTGGTGCCTCTTTAAATCTGAAAGCTGAGAAAATGCTTTACGGCATTGGCCTACTTTGCATTTATATGGTTTTTCACCAGTATGAACAGATTGGTGCCTCTTTAAATGTGAACCTTTAGGAAATGCTTTTTGGCATATACCTACTTGGCATTTATATGGTTTATCACCAGTATGAACAGCTTGGTGCCTGTTTAAATCTGAAATTTTAGAAAATGTATGATAGCATTCTTGACATTTAAAGAGATTTTCTCCAGTATGATGAACCACATGACTCTTTAAGATTGAAACTTGAGAAAAATATTTATTACACATTAGACATCTAAATGGCTTTTCTTTAGTATGAGCAGTTGTATGACTCTGTAAATGTGAAAGTTGAGAAAATGCTTTTTGGCAAAGACCTACTTGGCATTTATATGGTTTTTCACCAGTATGAACAGATTGGTGCCTCTTTAAAACTGAAAGTCGAGAAAATGATTTATGGCATTGGCCTACTTGGCATTTATATGGTTTTTCACCAGTATGAACAGATTGGTGCCCCTTTAAATGTGAAGGTTTAGAAAATGCTTTTTGGCATAGACCTACTTGGCATTTATATGGTTTATCACCAGTATGAACAGCTTGGTGCCTGTTTAAATCTGAAAGATGAGAAAATGTATTATAGCATTCTTGGCATTTAAAGAGATTTTCTCCAGTATGATGAACCACATGACTCTTTAAGATTGAAACTTGAGAAAAATATTTATTACACATTAGACATCTAAATGGCTTTTCTTTAGTATGAGCAGTTCTATGCCTCTGTAAATGTGAAAGTTGAGAAAATGCTTTTTGGCAAAGACCTACTTGGCATTTATATGGTTTTTCACCAGTATGAACAGATTGGTGCCTCTTTAAATCTGAAAGCTGAGAAAATGCTTTATGACATAGACCTACTTGGCATTTATATGGTTTTTCACCAGTATGAACAGATTGGTGCCTCTTTAAAACTGAAAGTCGAGAAAATGATTTATGGCATTGGTCTACTTGGCATTTATATGGTTTTTCACCAGTATGAACAGATTGGTGCCTCTTTAAATGTGAAGGTTTAGAAAATGCTTTGTGGCATAGACCTACTTGGCATTTATATGGTTTATCACCAGTATGAACAGCTTGGTGCCTGTTTAAATCTGAAAGATGAGAAAATGTATTATAGCATTCTTGGCATTTAAAGAGATTTTCTCCAGTATGATGAACCACATGACTCTTTAAGATTGAAACTTGAGAAAAATATTTATTACACATTAGACATCTAAATGCCTTTTCTTTAGTATGAGCAGTTGTATGACTCTGTAAATGTGAAAGTTGAGAAAATGCTTTTTGGCAAAGACCTACTTGGCATTTATATGGTTTTTCACCAGTATGAACAGATTGGTGCCTCTTTAAAACTGAAAGTCGAGAAAATGATTTATGGCATTGGCCTACTTGGCATTTATATGGTTTTTCACCAGTATGAACAGATTGGTGCCCCTTTAAATGTGAAGGTTTAGAAAATGCTTTTTGGCATAGACCTACTTGGCATTTATATGGTTTATCACCAGTATGAACAGCTTGGTGCCTGTTTAAATCTGAAAGATGAGAAAATGTATTATAGCATTCTTGGCATTTAAAGAGATTTTCTCCAGTATGATGAACCACATGACTCTTTAAGATTGAAACTTGAGAAAAATATTTATTACACATTAGACATCTAAATGGCTTTTCTTTAGTATGAGCAGTTCTATGCCTCTGTAAATGTGAAAGTTGAGAAAATGCTTTTTGGCAAAGACCTACTTGGCATTTATATGGTTTTTCACCAGTATGAACAGATTGGTGCCTCTTTAAATCTGAAAGCTGAGAAAATGCTTTATGACATAGACCTACTTGGCATTTATATGGTTTTTCACCAGTATGAACAGATTGGTGCCTCTTTAAAACTGAAAGTCGAGAAAATGATTTATGGCATTGGTCTACTTGGCATTTATATGGTTTTTCACCAGTATGAACAGATTGGTGCCTCTTTAAATGTGAAGGTTTAGAAAATGCTTTGTGGCATAGACCTACTTGGCATTTATATGGTTTATCACCAGTATGAACAGCTTGGTGCCTGTTTAAATCTGAAAGATGAGAAAATGTATTATAGCATTCTTGGCATTTAAAGAGATTTTCTCCAGTATGATGAACCACATGACTCTTTAAGATTGAAACTTGAGAAAAATATTTATTACACATTAGACATCTAAATGGCTTTTCTTTAGTATGAGCAGTTCTATGACTCTGTAAATGTGAAAGTTGAGAAAATGCTTTTTGGCAAAGACCTACTTGGCATTTATATGGTTTTTCACCAGTATGAACAGATTGGTGCCTCTTTAAATCTGAAAGCTGAGAAAATGCTTTACGGCATTGGCCTACTTTGCATTTATATGGTTTTTCACCAGTATGAACAGATTGGTGCCTCTTTAAATGTGAACCTTTAGAAAATGCTTTTTGGCATATACCTACTTGGCATTTATATGGTTTATCACCAGTATGAACAGCTTGGTGCCTGTTTAAATCTGAAATTTTAGAAAATGTATGATAGCATTCTTGACATTTAAAGAGATTTTCTCCAGTATGATGAACCACATGATTCTTTAAGATTGAAACTTGAGAAAAATATTTATTACACATTAGACATCTAAATGGCTTTTCTTTAGTATGAGCAGTTGTATGACTCTGTAAATGTGAAAGTTGAGAAAATGCTTTTTGGCAAAGACCTACTTGGCATTTATATGGTTTTTCACCAGTATGAACAGATTGGTGCCTCTTTAAAACTGAAAGTCGAGAAAATGATTTATGGCATTGGCCTACTTGGCATTTATATGGTTTTTCACCAGTATGAACAGATTGGTGCCCCTTTAAATGTGAAGGTTTAGAAAATGCTTTTTGGCATAGACCTACTTGGCATTTATATGGTTTTTCACCAGTATGAACAGATTGGTGCCTCTTTAAATCTGAAAGTTGAGAAAATGCTTTTTGGCATAGACCTACTTGGCATTTATATGGTTTATCACCAGTATGAACAGCTTGATGCCGCTTTAAATCTGAAAGTTGAGAAAATGCTTTTTGGCATAAACCTACTTGGCATTTATATGGTTTATCACCAGTATGAATAGCTTGGTGCCTGTTTAAATCTGAAAGTTTAGAAAATGTATTATAGCATTCTTGACATTTAAAGAGATTTTCTCCAGTATGAAGAACCACATGACTCTTTAAGATTGAAACTTGAGAAAAATATTTATTACACATTAGACATCTAAATGGCTTTTCTTTAGTATGAGCAGTTGTATGCCTCTTTATGTCTGAAAGTTGAGAAAATGCTTTTTTGCAAAGACCTACTTGGCATTTATATGGTTTTTCACCAGTATGAACAGATTGGTGCCTCTTTAAAACTGAAAGTCGAGAAAATGATTTATGGCATTGGCCTAATTGGCATTTATATGGTTTTTCACCAGTATGAACAGCTTGGTGCCTGTTTAAATCTGAAAGATGAGAAAATGTATTATAGCATTCTTGACATTTAAAGAGATTTTCTCCAGTATGAAGAAACACATGACTCTTTAAGATTGAAACTTGAGAAAAATATTTATTACACATTAGACTTCTAAATGGCTTATATTTAGTATGAACAGTTGTATGCCTCTGTAAATCTGAAAGTTGAGAAAATGCTTTTTGGCAAAGACCTACTTGGCATTTATATGGTTTTTCACAAGTATGAACAGCTTGGTGCCTCTTTAAATCTGAAAATTGAGAAAATGTTTTATGACATAGACCTACTTGGCATTTATATGGTTTTTCACCAGTATGAACAGATTGGTGCCTCTTTAAAACTGAAAGTCGAGAAAATGATTTATGGCATTGGCCTACTTGGCATTTATATGGTTTTTCACCAGTATGAACAGATTGGTGCCCCTTTAAATGTGAAGGTTTAGAAAATGCTTTTTGGCATAGACCTACTTGGCATTTATATGGTTTATCACCAGTATGAACAGATTGGTGCCTCTTTAAATCTGAAAGTTGAGAAAATGCTTTTTGGCATAGACCTACTTGGCATTTATATGGTTTATCACCAGTATGAACAGCTTGATGCCGCTTTAAATCTGAAAGTTGAGAAAATGCTTTTTGGCATAGACCTACTTGGCATTTATATGGTTTATCACCAGTATGAATAGCTTGGTGCCTGTTTAAATCTGAAAGTTTAGAAAATGTATTATAGCATTCTTGACATTTAAAGAGATTTTCTCCAGTATGAAGAACCACATGACTCTTTAAGATTGAAACTTGAGAAAAATATTTATTACACATTAGACATCTAAATGGCTTTTCTTTAGTATGAGCAGTTGTATGCCTCTGTAAATCTGAAAGTTGAGAAATTGCTTTTTTGCAAAGACCTACTTTGCATTTATATGGTTTTTCACCAGTATGAACAGATAGGTGCCTCTTTAAATGTGAAGGTTTAGAAAATGCTTTATGGCATAGATCTACTTGACATTTATATAGTTTTTCACCATTATGAACAGCTTGGTGCCTGTTTAAATGAGAACCTTTAGAAAATGCTTTTTGGCATATACCTACTTGGCATTTATATGGTTTATCACCAGTATGAACAGCTTGGTGCCTGTTTAAATCTGAAATTTTAGAAAATGTATGATAGCATTCTTGACATTTAAAGAGATTTTCTCCAGTATGATGAACCACATGATTCTTTAAGATTGAAACTTGAGAAAAATATTTATTACACATTAGACATCTAAATGGCTTTTCTTTAGTATGAGCAGTTGTATGACTCTGTAAATGTGAAAGTTGAGAAAATGCTTTTTGGCAAAGACCTACTTGGCATTTATATGGTTTTTCACCAGTATGAACAGATTGGTGCCTCTTTAAAACTGAAAGTCGAGAAAAAGATTTATGGCATTGGCCTACTTGGCATTTATATGGTTTTTCACCAGTATGAACAGATTGGTGCCCCTTTAAATGTGAAGGTTTAGAAAATGCTTTTTGGCATAGACCTACTTGGCATTTATATGGTTTTTCACCAGTATGAACAGATTGGTGCCTCTTTAAATCTGAAAGTTGAGAAAATGCTTTTTGGCATAGACCTACTTGGCATTTATATGGTTTATCACCAGTATGAACAGCTTGATGCCGCTTTAAATCTGAAAGTTGAGAAAATGCTTTTTGGCATAAACCTACTTGGCATTTATATGGTTTATCACCAGTATGAATAGCTTGGTGCCTGTTTAAATCTGAAAGTTTAGAAAATGTATTATAGCATTCTTGACATTTAAAGAGATTTTCTCCAGTATGAAGAACCACATGACTCTTTAAGATTGAAACTTGAGAAAAATATTTATTACACATTAGACATCTAAATGGCTTTTCTTTAGTATGAGCAGTTGTATGCCTCTTTATGTCTGAAAGTTGAGAAAATGCTTTTTTGCAAAGACCTACTTGACATTTATATGGTTTTTCACCAGTATGAACAGATTGGTGCCTCTTTAAAACTGAAAGTCGAGAAAATGATTTATGGCATTGGCCTAATTGGCATTTATATGGTTTTTCACCAGTATGAACAGCTTGGTGCCTGTTTAAATCTGAAAGATGAGAAAATGTATTATAGCATTCTTGACATTTAAAGAGATTTTCTCCAGTATGAAGAAACACATGACTCTTTAAGATTGAAACTTGAGAAAAATATTTATTACACATTAGACTTCTAAATGGCTTATATTTAGTATGAACAGTTGTATGCCTCTGTAAATCTGAAAGTTGAGAAAATGCTTTTTGGCAAAGACCTACTTGGCATTTATATGGTTTTTCACAAGTATGAACAGCTTGGTGCCTCTTTAAATCTGAAAATTGAGAAAATGTTTTATGACATAGACCTACTTGGCATTTATATGGTTTTTCACCAGTATGAACAGATTGGTGCCTCTTTAAAACTGAAAGTCGAGAAAATGATTTATGGCATTGGCCTACTTGGCATTTATATGGTTTTTCACCAGTATGAACAGATTGGTGCCCCTTTAAATGTGAAGGTTTAGAAAATGCTTTTTGGCATAGACCTACTTGGCATTTATATGGTTTATCACCAGTATGAACAGATTGGTGCCTCTTTAAATCTGAAAGTTGAGAAAATGCTTTTTGGCATAGACCTACTTGGCATTTATATGGTTTATCACCAGTATGAACAGCTTGATGCCGCTTTAAATCTGAAAGTTGAGAAAATGCTTTTTGGCATAGACCTACTTGGCATTTATATGGTTTATCACCAGTATGAATAGCTTGGTGCCTGTTTAAATCTGAAAGTTTAGAAAATGTATTATAGCATTCTTGACATTTAAAGAGATTTTCTCCAGTATGAAGAACCACATGACTCTTTAAGATTGAAACTTGAGAAAAATATTTATTACACATTAGACATCTAAATGGCTTTTCTTTAGTATGAGCAGTTGTATGCCTCTGTAAATCTGAAAGTTGAGAAATTGCTTTTTTGCAAAGACCTACTTTGCATTTATATGGTTTTTCACCAGTATGAACAGATAGGTGCCTCTTTAAATGTGAAGGTTTAGAAAATGCTTTATGGCATAGATCTACTTGACATTTATATAGTTTTTCACCATTATGAACAGCTTGGTGCCTGTTTAAATGAGAACCTTTAGAAAATGCTTTTTGGCATATACCTACTTGGCATTTATATGGTTTATCACCAGTATGAACAGCTTGGTGCCTGTTTAAATCTGAAATTTTAGAAAATGTATGATAGCATTCTTGACATTTAAAGAGATTTTCTCCAGTATGATGAACCACATGATTCTTTAAGATTGAAACTTGAGAAAAATATTTATTACACATTAGACATCTAAATGGCTTTTCTTTAGTATGAGCAGTTGTATGACTCTGTAAATGTGAAAGTTGAGAAAATGCTTTTTGGCAAAGACCTACTTGGCATTTATATGGTTTTTCACCAGTATGAACAGATTGGTGCCTCTTTAAAACTGAAAGTCGAGAAAAAGATTTATGGCATTGGCCTACTTGGCATTTATATGGTTTTTCACCAGTATGAACAGATTGGTGCCCCTTTAAATGTGAAGGTTTAGAAAATGCTTTTTGGCATAGACCTACTTGGCATTTATATGGTTTTTCACCAGTATGAACAGATTGGTGCCTCTTTAAATCTGAAAGTTGAGAAAATGCTTTTTGGCATAGACCTACTTGGCATTTATATGGTTTATCACCAGTATGAATAGCTTGGTGCCTGTTTAAATCTGAAAGTTTAGAAAATGTATTATAGCATTCTTGACATTTAAAGAGATTTTCTCCAGTATGAAGAACCACATGACTCTTTAAGATTGAAACTTGAGAAAAATATTTATTACACATTAGACATCTAAATGGCTTTTCTTTAGTATGAGCAGTTGTATGCCTCTGTAAATCTGAAAGTTGAGAAAATGCTTTTTTGCAAAGACCTACTTGGCATTTATATGGTTTTTCACCAGTATGAACAGATTGGTGCCTCTTTAAAACTGAAAGTCGAGAAAATGATTTATGGCATTGGCCTTCTTGGCATTTATATGGTTTTTCACCAGTATGAACAGATAGGTGCCTCTTTAAATGTGAAGGTTTAGAAAATGCTTTATGGCATAGATCTACTTGACATTTATATGGCTTATCACCAGTATGAACAGATTGGTGCCTCTTTAAATCTAAAAGTTGAGAAAATGCTTTTTGGCATAGACCTACTTGGCATTTATATGGTTTATCACCAGTATGAACAGCTTGATGCCTCTTTAAATGTGAACCTTTAGTAAAAGCTTTATGACATAGATCTACTTGATATTTATATGGTTTTTCACCATTATGAACAGATTGGTGGCTCTTTAAATGTGAAAGTTTAGAAAATGCCTTTTGGCATAGACCTTCTTGGCGTTTATATGGTTTTTCACCAGTATGAATAGCTTGGTGCCTCTTTAAATGTGAACGTTTAGAAAATGTTTTATGGCATTCATGACATTTAAAGATTTTTTCTCCAGTATGAAGAACCACATGACTCTTTAAGATTGAAACTTGAGAAAATACTTTATTACATATTAGACATCTAAATGGGTTTTCTTTAGTATGAGCAGTTGTATGCCTCTTTAAATATATAGTGCAATTAAATGCTCTATGGCTTTGTTTTTCAGAAACATGCAATTGTATGTGATGCTTGAAAGGTTTCCAATAGGCGAAAAGTTTATGGCACATCAAACATTGAAATTGTTTTTTGTTAATATTGCTTTTTTGCTGTCTCTTCACTTGTGAAGTTGAAAAAGATGTTTGTGATCTTCCTTGTCCATGTCTATGAATACCTTCTTTTTTTGCAAGAGGAACTTGTCTTTTAACCTTTGAGACTACATTTGAACAGTTTAGATCTTGTTGGCAAGATACATCCGATTGGCACACTTCTTTAGAACAAGTTGTTTCCAGTCCAGATTTTTGGACACATTCCTGTTGTTTTTTTTTTGTAAGAGAAAAATGTTATGAAAGGCTGTTTTCAGTACGGAATTACTGAATAATTTTAAACCTTAAATATTATATTTAAATGTATGTTCTATTAAATAAACAATGTACAAGAGGGAAAAAGGTCTCTGTCCGCTTCAGACCAATGAGATGGGGGAGTAATGTCATTTGAAATATTATATTTAATTTAATGGGTGGCATCCCTTGTAAAACTCTTCAGGACTAATATGGAAGAGACTCTCATGCCAATAGTCTTCAGAGGGAAACTGGGTACTTCTAGGAGAGATGAGTCCATGGAATGTAGAAATCTTTGTGGTACATAATATTATTATAGTCTGGCTAGTTCTGTAAGCTTTGATGATGGGATGTCAGAAAAAAGCACAACAATCTCGCCAAGCCTGGTGCCTGGGTGACCAGGCCTATAGTTTGGTATATGTGCTACCAAGCAACAGTGCTTGTACATGAGCAATGTCGCCTCATTAATGATCCAAGGGTCATTTTGCTGGGGGTGGGGGAGTTTAGTGCATACCTACTGTTGGAAACCTACTGTATGCAGCGTGCTTCATCAATGTGATCACCCCTTGACCCACTCTTTCAAGTTAAGCCCTAAACTTAAGAGACGTTGGGCTCAGCTAGTACCTTATTTTATAGACATATACATTTGTGTCTATGCTCATTTCTTATTATTTCCACACCTCTCGAAGAGGTTCTCTATCATTCTGTGATAGAGATTTTCATCACTGGAAATAATGAATGACACTGTATTGATAGTTGGACTTTGAATGTCATTGGTGTTCATGGTATATAGAACTGGAAAGAGGATGCACCCTAACGGTACTTCATTTCTTTTTGTGTTGGTATGGCATGGGTTAAAAGGTTTTCATAGTGTACATTTAAAACTGTATGTATAATTCATTGAGAGTTATTTATTTATATTTTATTATGGCTTTAGTGATTATTTGTGGAGTCAAATAGATGTGTTCTCGTAGTCTCTAAATATTTCTAGTATGCATTTTCCTTTGCATTCCACAATTTTGGGAAAATCTATACTAGCACTATCTGTTTCAAAACCTATATAATATAAGACACGCAGTTGTTGTTTTGCAGAGAGTTAGAGAAGCTACTTATTATCAACCAGTCCACATTAATTCAATTACTGTAAATAAGTTCAAGTATTAAATTATTTCAATGTTCATCAAGAGGCTTGAGAGTTTTATTTTATGGTGAACCAGTCCCTAGATGGAAGACAAAAGATCAGGACGTAATATGTCCGTTTACTCTGACAAAATGATGGAGTTTTTTTATTTTTTTTATCCATGACCCAGGCTTAGGGGTATTGACTAACATTAAAATCAGATAACTTTAATATCAAAAGATGGGATTGGATGATATTGAAAACTAATTTTAAAAAATCAATGGGATCGGATGATATTGAAAACAAATTTCAAAAATCAATGGGATTGGATGATATTAAAAACTTTTAAAAATTAATAGAATGTATTCAAGCAAAATGTTTCTTCTTATAAAGACTTAATGGCCTCACAGTTGTACATGTCATAATTACTACATCTATACAGAAATTTAATAGCAACCAACAAAAAATGCCTTTTCTAAATGGTGGCAGCTGGTATTAAATTTCATTTTACACAACTATATGATCTTTTTGTGTTATCAAGAACAAAACAAGCATCAGCAAAGATGAAAACAAAGATTTGAAGAATAACTAAATTGTATTACTTACTTCTTTTCCTGGGTGTTTATCAGAATTTCCCAACAATTCACAAACTTCTTTACATTGTGAGGACTGTTTTACAAAAACCTCTTCAACTACTTCCTGTATTTGCTTTATTATATTCCCAAGCTGTTCTCTAAAATTTGGGTCTACTTCATTCATATTTGATAATTGTTTGTTTTACTGCTCCTGTTGTCTAGAATGTCAACAATTTTTTACTGTAACAAAACAAAATGTAAATATTATTTTTTTTATTTCTGTTCTGTATATATATTAATGTTATATGTTTCCAGATTATATATTTAAAATTGATTGTAAATGTTTGCAAAATTAATAGAATTTTAATTTTATATTCTTATTACGTTTTAATATTATATTACATTTATTTGTAAAATTCCTTTTTTTATGAAGCGTAATGTTTTGTTAGATGTTTTAATTACTTCATCAATATACGGATTCCAAGATAATTTGTCATATCTAAAAAATTATTACTTCTAAGTACCTAATAGGTACTTTGCATTTTTAGTTTAGGTTAGGTCTTTCAATGAAAGAAGCCGTTTGTAATTTTCGGTTTCTTTTTTACTTTTGACCTATAAGTTTACAGACGTTCCACTGGGCCAAAAATCCCCCAAGGCGGCAGGGATTGGTAGGCGGCTAAGCTAGAACCTGGGCTATTTTGTTGACAGTCAGGTGAATTAACCGCAGGACAAGCCTGCCTCACAAAACAATCGTAAATAGTCTATTAGTTGGCACTTTTTGGTGTGAAAAGACATACTCCAGTTAGATTGTAATTCATCTAGATCTTTTTGTAATGTGAAAAATTGGGTAATAATTAGGTATGTTAAATGAAAAATGGAATACCGGATTGTTTTTTTGGTTGGAAGTTGGAAGGTAATCATTACTTCAAGTAGAAGACCCCTTTCTTTGGTGCTAATGGAAATATTCTTAATAAATAATGTTGGATTCGCACAAAAAAATTCCTGAAATGCCTTGCTAACACTTTTTAGTCTTAGATATTGTGTTTCCAAATACCAACTATGGCTTGCGATAAAAACATGAAAGAAATTGTTAAGTTACAGTTACATCTTTTAGATGTGCGCTGTGCGCTGCTCTTGAATGTACGCAATGGAGAGACGCAATTTAGCCCTTCCCTGTGACCTTGAACAATTTGGCTAGACACCGCATTTGTGCTTTATTATTAACGGCACTATTAAAAACATATTCTTTTGATTTGTGCTACGCGAAACTTTCAACACATTATTTTACAAGTTACCATATAGACTATGCCTCTTCAAATGCTTCTTATTATTATGGTCAACGATAATTGGTGATTTGATTATCACTATTGAAAAATGAAAAGCTAATATCGGTTTTTATCAATTAGTCTAGCCCAGATTTTTTTTTAGTTCTAAAGAATTTTATGGTAAAGAGTACAAAATCATAATGTATTCACACAAATTAACCCCTACAATGTCCTGCAAAAGCTAATTAAGTTTGAAGTAAGCTCATTTTTCAAATATACCTACAAAACTAGACCTACGCACATTTGGCTTTTCCAGCCTGTGACTTGTGACAATGTGCGGGAAGGGGGGAGGGAGGGGGTAACCAAAATTGCATTGCTAAAACTGCATTTGTAGGTCTAAATAATGCTCAAAACTTTTTCTAGTATGTTTTTTTTATGTTTCTAAAAGGTAATTCTTTTTTATTCTGCGATAAAGAAATGTGGGAAATTTGATATACAGAGTATTTATTATAACACATCTTGTAGTAGGCCTATTGTTAAGTAAAATTTGTCAATAAAAAAAAAAGTAGTTTCTCATAAAGTCATAGAGAAATCTTTTATCTTATCTTATACATTACAGACGCTCCTTCTATAAAGAAGATTATTGCGTCCTACGCTCATCCGTGGTCCGAGTCTATAGGATTTTGAAGGAAATAAAAATTTTAATAAATGTTTAATTTATTATTTCATTTTGCCTATTTATTTAATTTACAGTTTATTCCATTCTATTGTCTATTATTTAGAAATGTAAAAAAATTAAGATATAAATGATATTGATATATGATAAATGATAGACACAGATCCACACAAGCTGATACTAGTATGGCATAGTATATGAGCATAAGTGTAAGCATAGGAGCAGAGGCCTATCAATTTTAAACACACACATAATGACATATTCACATATAAATAGAATAAAAAAAATATATGATATAGGAATGGTATAGAGACTAGGCTATTTTATTTGCAACAAAAATGTTAATTCTTGGTGAAAAAAATTCTGGTTTTGATTTAATTAAGTTAAGCTATCAATCAGTATCAGCTTTATTTTATTGGCTACTATATGATAGTATATTATATTTATTACTAACTAATAGTAGGCCTATTAAGTAACTAATACTATTAAATTAGTACTAATAGTATAGTTAGTAGTATTAGACTTTACTTTTATCAATTTCATCTACTTGTGAACGTTTATTTATATAGTATAGGACTTTATAGATAATAGTAATAGGCCTATATTATCTATATAGTAGTAATAGTAATACTAGTAAATATAGTTTATATAGGCAGCGAGGGTGAAGACTGTTGACTGTTGGGCCGGATAGCCTAACAAAATAAATACTTTCTTCTTCTTTCTTAGGGTTAGGAATAGCACTGGCGAACTATAGGCTATATATTCTATGCATTATTCTTAATTCTATGCAAGATTCTTAAGTTTGAATATTTAGAAGCGTTCTTTACGTTGGGTCGGTGTTATTCGCAATTATCCAATATTCGATTTATTTTGCCGTTAAATACGGCGTTCTTAATTTGAGTGGTAGCCTAATTTCGGCACATTGTAAACTTCACTTGTGCAACTTCCGTGAAGGGAAGCAACTCTTAAAATATTTGCCAATGCTACCAACTAATACTTGTATTTATTATCGGTAGTCGTGAATGTGCGCGTTCGCCAGAACACCTAAGTTAGCACTTCCAATACCGATCTAATAATAACTCGCTTTTTTTTTTGTAGGTGGTAAAAAGCAAAACTATATAAGGATTATGGGCACTGAAGAGACGTGGAAGTTTGGCTTGCCTGTTACACCGGCTAACATTAACCAACTAATATCCTAATAATAAATAAAACCACGTACAATACAATACAATATTGAGAAGGATATATAGACTTAGATCTAAATTGTTTTAGGAACTTTGGTAGAATAATCATAATAATGTGGTATCATTGGCAATGACATCATTGTATAATATTGTTTAATCGTGTTCTGAAGTTCGTTCCACCACAGGTAGGTAGGAGTGAGCTGCAAGTTTTTAATTTTAATACCTTGAGTTGATTACTTTTTGTCTGAACGCAGTCCTGTTTTCTCTGATTTGTGTAACTCAACCAAGGAACTGATGTGCTTTGGAGATTGGCCATATGAAGGCTTTTATAGGCCTAGAGCATAGTCAAAACTTTACTTATATCCTAAGTGTTATAGGTAGCCAGTGCAATTTCTTTAGACATGTTGTTAAGTTTCTTTCATTGTTCAGAACAATTTTTGCAGCCATGTTTTGGACCCTTTGTATTTTTATTTTGTTTAAATTACACTCTGGCAGTCCTATGTACAGACAAACAGAAAGACAGACAGACAGATAGGTAGATATTGATGTTGTTGGTCCCTCATTTTATCTCCCAATAGCTTTGTGGCTTCCCTGATGGCCAATTAAATTCTATAGGCCTACTATATGGACCCTGAAAGTCCTTTTGCAGGTATCGCACACAAATGATGTGGCTATATATATCTTGATAGATAGATAGGTTTACAATAATCTAAAATTAAAACAACAAAAAAAAGACATTAAACAAAAAAAATAAATAATTAAAACAACAAATGAAAGTTTTATTGAAATTCTCGAGTTGGCATCATTCAAACACGGTGAAGGTTACGATGAGGGCAATAACAAGGATCACTACAAAAATGAACAAAATGGTGAGCAGCACGTTGTTGGAGATTACAGTCGGGGGCCGTGGGGGTGGGGAGAACTTGGTCGGCCGCAGGGATTTGAGCGACCCCCTGTGCTTGGACGAGCCGATGTCGTGCGGCCCGCCGTCGCTGTCCGGGCACTCGTCAGCGTTGTTGCTGAGCCCCTGCGGGTCGTCCCCGCTGGGCCATTCGACCCTGACCTGTGAGTGGATAATTGAGGCGGGGTCAATTGGAGACGTCAAACTGAAAGTAAAAAAAAAGAGAGACAGGAAAAGGAAATGATTCTCTAAAGTTGTTTTCAAGGGGGCGGGGGGGGGGGGGGGTCAACCCAATTATAAGCTATTCTGGCACCCACCTATCCATTGACTTTGTCGTAATATTGGGCGAGGAAATAGCTGTTGACTCCAAATGGTGATCAGTCTATGCTTTTGGTAAATATGTGATTGATTAATGTAGGCTATGTACTATGTAGACTATGTAATGACAGTAGGCTACTGTATGTAAGTAGCATGCTTCTTCTTTTTCTTCGTTCCAATAATATTTGATAATGGAGGGGTTCAAACAACAAGGTCCTGGGTTCGAATCCTGATGAAGGCTATGATTTGTTCCCGGGTATGGAGGGTGTCCCTGAGTCTACCCCAGCTCCGATGGCCTACCTGACTTCACTTGGGGTGAAGTCAAGGCGGCTGGGCATTGATCTGGCCACACAATTCCCTAGTAGGCCCCCCTTTTCCCAAATACAAACACAAACTAGAACATCATTAAAATGTCTGGTTATCAAAACCATCTTTCGAAAATGCAAAATAATAGGCCTAGTAGTAGTAGGCACTGGTTAATTATTATAAGTTAAGCGTAGGTCTAGACTACTACGTATTGGGAAAGCGCTTCTGTAAGTAAAGTCTAAGAAAGGAAATAGATAAGATTATAGGAATTAGAATATACGAGTATTAAGAGCAGTTATACTTACGTCCCGCTTCGTGCCAATCTAGGCTGCATTATCTGATCTGCTTGTACATGACCAGTAAGGAAGAGAACTTGGTTGTATCCATATGTGTAAGGTAAACATACTCAATGTGAAATATTGTGTTGAAACTTCTTTTAGAACTATAAAGAAATACGCACGGTTCGACTCTGATGCTGAAGGGTGCAACCCTCTGCAACCCAATGTGAGCTGGACAAATTCGCGCCGTTTCACGCATGCACTCATTTAAAAAAAATAAATCAGAAACTGAAGATCGGCACGGTTGCCGAGTGGTGGCTTGCCGACAGTGCCATCACAAGGGGGGGGGGGGCAGAGAGGGGCATATGCCCGGGGGCGACACTTCTAGGGGGCGGCAAATGTGTATAGGCTAAATATAGCACTAAACAAGCAGTTACAGTAGGCTATGCAAGGGGGTGGGGGTGGCGCCGAAACTTTTGCCCTGGGGCGCTACATTAGCTTGTAAAGGCTCTTCGTGCCGGTGGTCCTGCAGATTCAAATCCTGGTGAAGGCTTTATAGGATCTCTGGTCTGGATAAGGGTTCCATGATTCTAGGCAGCTGGGCATTGCGCTGGCCACACAATCTCCTAGTAGTAAGCCGTGGCCACAGAAACTGGTGAGCGCTGCTTCACCGGCCCCATGGATCAATTTAGGTCTGACAGGACTAGGGTTGCCATGAATCTAATTCATTACATTTCCTGCAAAATACTCCAGTCTTTTGCTTTACCCGACCCGGCATTTATGAAGCCTAATGTTTTGAAATATTTTTAAAATTACTTCATAAATATGAGGATTGGCCTATAATTGGCTATATAATATAGCATAATTATCATTTAGCCTATTAAGCTTATTACAATCTCCCCATAATAGGCCTATGCACTGATCAGTGGGCCTAAATATGTCACTTGTCAATATTCGCAAGACCTAGTAATGAATCAATCAAATATGTCTGACATAAATAAAATAAGACTTGCCGTCACAATAGACTAGTCAGATAGGCTTAAGTCAGTCACTTATATAGGCCCTATATATAATATAAGTAAGCCATAGGCCTACTATAGGCTATAGACTATAATAGTTAATAGGCAAAATTCACATGCCCGCATGCAACTTTTTTGAGTCTGGATATTATCAGTCATCAGTTTGTTGGTAGGCTAATTAGACCAATAGGCCTATCTAATGAAATACATTAGCCTAGATCTACATGTTTTTTTAGTCCTAATAAAAATACTTTGTTCAATTAATAGACTTTTGATAATTATAGCTCTAATGTCATGTTCAATATGTCAAATGTGAGTGAGGTCTGGTTTTTACGTTGTCATGCTGTGGATCTGTCACGTGATTTTTATATCACATGGTTTTGCGTCACATGACATGTGCTGATCTTTTAGCTAGATATTATAAAAGGACATTTCGCAAGTTGTCTTTGTGTGCATGCGAAATTAATAAAGAATATAATTTAAAAAAAATGTTCGCTTTAAAATTAACAGCAATAAGTTTGTGCCTGGTGTATATTAGTGCAGATACACCTGCGAACTGCACTTATGAAGATGTAGCCGGTCAGTGGATTTTCGATATTGGACCAGGAAATAATGATCGAACAATCGACTGCTCAAAATTCTCTGCGGGTAGGCTAATTAAAATTAATTTAATGTTTTTCTTTTGACTATTTAATTTATTATTTAAGCAAATAATAATAATTATTTAACTTACAATTATTACTAACAGACTTGGCATAGCATAGGCCTACAGTTTTAATTTACGTTATTATAGCCTTGGCTTATGCTTATGTATGCGGTTATGCGGCACTTAGCACTTAGCGGCACTTAGCCTATGTATGGTGTATGCCTAATACTAATAACTTATAGTTATAGGCGGTTATAGGCTAGGCCTAGGCTTATAGTCTTATAGTATATTAGTATACTTATACTTATTACTATACTACTAGGTCTACTTACTACTATAGGCTCTTACTCTTTCTTTTATATTAAACTGTTAAGCATCGTAACGACTTATATTATTTATGATAATAATAATAAATAATAATATAAATAAGCCTATAATTGGGACTATAATAAGTCTATAAAGTATAATAAAGTATAACAACTTGACTTAACACTTAAAATTATGATATCATATATTTATATTATAATATAGGCCTACTTATCAGCATAATGATTATGAATTTAATGTAAGCTAATTGGTCAACCTTAATTACCTTATTTTTTTTATTTCTTATGACTTTATGACTAACCTATAACTCAGAATTAGGCTATATTATAGCCTATACATATAGGCTACTGTTAGTAGTGTTAGTAAATTGATCTTAAAATCTGTTGTATAATGAACATTGCAGGCCAAACCAAAATTAAAATCCAACTGATATATCCTGATGTTGCGATTGATGAATTCAATAATAAAGGATTTTGGACTATGATCTATAATCAGGTAAATTGTAGGCTAAATGGTGTTTTTATAGAAGAATATATTATATAGTCTATATATAGGCCTATATATAGTTTAATAATACTCATTTGTAAAGCCAGTTGCATGCTAGCAAATATATGGGCTGCTTCAAATTCTGAACTATGTAGAGTAATTTTAATATCTAGATCTAGTCCTATTTATGATATATTGTCGATAACTATTTTTCTATAAAGCACGTTTAAAGGGAGTAGCAGGCCACACTACATAATATGTTTGAGAAGTTTTTTATGTCTTAATATATTTAGCAAAAAAAAAATAAGAAAAGATACAAAAAAATTGTAATTGTCATGACTTAAATTATTATGTATAACTATAATTTTTAGATTTCTATATGCATGGTGCATTTTCTAAATATATCTTCCTTGAACTTAATTTCTATTATGCAATTCCATCCTAGTTAAAATTTAGAAAAAACATTTGTAGTATAATATCTAAACAATAGGCCTATATATGCTTTTTAATTTAAAACTTTGGCATAAGCAACCCGAACATTGCATGCATTAGTTCATATAGTTAAATAGGACCAATTATTATATTAGATCAACATTTTTACAATTATATTCCACAGGGTTTTGAAGTTGTAGTGGCTGGCCGAAAATATTTTGGTTTCTCCTATTTTGAAGGCACAGTTAGTTATTGTGACACGATTCAAGGAGGTTGGTCGCATGATGTTCTGGGCCGCGATTGGGCCTGTTATAATGGCAAAAAAACAAAGTCTGCTAGAAAAATGCTGAAGATGCCAAAGTTAGACACCAGCTTAAGATTTGGACATGGGTACCTATAGTGACTTTCTGTTTTTAATGAAATAATATCAATGGAAAAAAGATGTAGACCAACATTTAAAATATTTAGTATAGCCTAATTAGGAGAGATTCTCTGCAACCAGTTTTGGCTGAGGGCTAGTTAAATCAGATTTCACCACTTCTGTAGCAATGCAAGTGTTGGTGCAGCAGAACTCAAACCGTAGTTAAATCAGATTTCACCACTTCTGTAGCAATACAAGTGTTGGTGCAGCAGAACTCAAACCGTAGTTAAATCAGATTTCACCACTTCTGTAGCAATACAAGTGTTGGTGCAGCAGAACTCAAACCGTAGTTAAATCAGATTTCACCACTTCTGTAGCAATACAAGTGTTGGTGCAGCAGAACTCAAACCGTAGTTAAATCAGATTTCACCACTTCTGTAGCAATACAAGTGTTAGTGCAGCTGAACTCAAACCTTAGTTAAATCAGATTTCACCACTTCTGTAGCAATACATATGTGTTGGTGCAGCTGAACTCAAACCCAGTACCCTTTAAATTCCTATTAAGTGCCCATCATATATATATAGAGAGAGTGGGAGGGAGGGAGGGAGAGCTTTGTGAGGGAAAATCCATAGACCTTTTGAATGAGTAATCCAAGGCTTTATTAATAGACCTAGAATTTAATTAACATGATTTATCTGGTAAGGAAAAGTAAAGTATACCCTTTGGAGCAAATTAATCATAGGCCCGGTGAAGCAGCGCTCACCAGTTTCTGTGGCCATGGCCTACTAGGAGATTGTGTGGCCGGCACAATGCCTAGCTACCTTTACTTTACCTTAACTGTTGGGAACCCTTAAGACTCGGGGACACCCCCCGGTTTCAGGAACAAATTCTATCCTCCATCAGGATTCAAAATTTGAACCCTGAACCAATAGTACGCCACTGTGCCTCATTATATATGATTTATATAAGTCAATAAGTAAAGTACCTTCGGACCAAACTGATCATAGATAGGGCTCGTGAAGAAGCGTTCATCAGTTTCTGTGGCCAAGGCATACTTGGGAATGTGTCCAGCACAATGCCCAACAGCCTTTACTTTACCCCAACTAATGTCTGGTACCTATCATGGACACCCTCAAACCCTGGAAAAAAATCCTAGCCTCCACCAGGATCCAAACCCAGGCCCTTTGAATCGCCAGTCAAACCCACTGCCGCTCGGCTACCGTGCCCATTTTTTATATATTGCATTATAATTTATATAATTATGTGAATATAATTTATCTCAAGGAAAATTATAAGTTACCCATTTTAAAAAAAGCCCAACGGGAACAGATTCTAAAAGTTGTTTTCAAAATTTAAGGTTGAACTCAGAAGCGCTGGTGTCAGACATCAACCAAGCACAATCCTCATGGAAGGCTGCCACTTACAAACAGTTTGAAGGACTAACCTTTGACGACTACCTCAACTTGGCTGGTGGCAAAGGCTCCAGGCTCCACAGGTGGGCTACAGTCAATGGCAGCAGTGTCTTATAATTTACAAGACTCTCTTCGTCTACACAAGTATATTGCATACTGAACTAAATTTGTTCGAGTCAAGTCTTATTAAGATTTTGGTTTGCATGACCCATTCAGGCAATTGTTTCTGTGCCAAAATGTAGGCTATTGCTCTGAGAGAGAACTTGCATTACAAACCAGGAAAACCAGTAACTTAACATCATTTAAATCATTAATAAAAATACAGGACTAGACTGGGACCACAGATGAGCGTAGAACGCAATAATCTTCTTTATAGAAGGAGCGTCTGTAATGTATAAGATAAGGTATCAATATGAACTTTTTTTTTGTCCCAAAGACTCAAAGACTTTTTTAAGCCAATATATTTACATTTTTTTAAAATGTTACTTATCATATAAGTGTTGTAATATAAGTGTAAAATATAAAATATGTTGGCTGATCATGCCATACATTCTAAAATAGCAACTTCTTAGCTTAATGGTCTACATCTTCTAATTTAAACAAAAAAATTATCTGATAAAAATCTTAAATAAGCTTTGGTCTGATATATTCAAATTGTCGACACTTGAGAAATGTTTGGCTAACTTGTTTGCTCTCCACGACTGATAATTAAATAATAAGTATAAGTGTCATGTTAAGTAATGCATATTAAAAAAGAATAGTCTGATATTTTATAAAGGTTTCGTGATTTAATTATACGTTACTGATAAGAATCTTGAATGCATTTTGACCTAAATAATAAAATAAGGTCAGATTTTAAGAGTGCTTTTAGTTGGCTATTATCTTATCTATTTAAATTGTAGATGTTTGCAAATGTTTATCTGCGTATCTTCTCTTAGTAAGTAATGTATTTTACTTGGAAACAAAGAAAAGGTTCAGAGATCTAGCAGCAGAGCGTTAAATACTAATTGAAAGGACATTGGTTTAAATCCTACTGTTAAATATTAGGATTTTCCCTATGTTTGGTAGAATTAGAATGTCCCCGAGTCTAATGACTCGCGTTTCAGCGCATAGATTTGTTATCAACGGGATATCCGCCATATAAGCATCATCATCATTAATGATCTCCAATGAGTACCACTGGCTCCTTGTAATTAAGCCTATTGACCATAAGCTTTTGTCACTTTTGTACAGCTATATGTACAACATTGCACTTTAATATGTCTTTGTGGCTCCGTTCCTAATCCGGCATCTTTAAAAGGGGCTAAGCTCTTTATCGCCACCTCTGCTCAACGTTCGCTTGTGTGGATTGACGAAAAAAAAAAGTTGACGTCAACCTAAGTTATAGAATATTTTGCCTGAAACATTGAAGGAATCTGAAACTCGAAAAAAAATACTTTAAAGAATGGTTTAAAGACCTTCCTCTTGGATCAATGTTTTTATGTCTCTCACCCAGCAAAAAATAAACAACAACCAACAATTGAGTGATTGAATCATAAAATGAGAACACTGAGCATACTAAATGTGATGAACTGGAGAGATGGGCTATATATGGGACTACCACCATAATAACCTGACTTAAGAGAGTAACGTTAGTGGAGCATATTTTTTGACCATTAAATCCCATTATTTCTTTGTAATGTAATTAATAAATGTAATTGCTTCTCGCACAGCCATGACGTGTAAATGTTTTTTTTATATATTTACTTGAGGTGTTATTGATGTCAATGCTTAACTAAATACAAAGCTTGCTTCTTGTTTTCTTTTTAGCCGACCTAAACCAGCACCACTCACAGCTGAGCAAATGAAACTAATGGATAGTCTACCTGACAATTTTGACTGGAGGAAGGTTGATGGTGTTAACTTTGTATCACCAGTTAGGAATCAGGGTAAGTTGTTGATGGTGTTAACTTTGTATCACTAGTTAGGAATCAGGGTAAGTTGTTGATGGTGTTAACTTTGTATCACCAGTTAGGAATCAGGGTAAGTTGTTGATGGCGTAAGATTGACAATATTATGATAAAAACTCAAAAATATTTTATATACAAAAATGTGTCAAATAAAAACAGATGTTTTCTCTGGTGGCAGACATTTTACAATTTTAGTTTATTTTTTAAAGACTTTCAATTGAGTCACAATGTTACTCGTCACACTGAAATTAAGGACCCACAAAAATTAACAAGTCAAAAGAGTTTGTTTTTTTAAAACCATTTGTTTTCTAAAAGTAAGGTGGGGTAAAAGTCTTTTTCATCCTTTGTTGGGTCCTTTGTTTTTTCAAGTCATCTCCAGAGGAAACTGACCCATTAAAGCTAACGCTTAAAACAGATTAGATTACTTTTTATTAGAGAACACTTTCAAAAAAGAATATAGATAGTTAATATTATGTGCATGAATATTTGTATTTTTTTCACTCAACCTCTATCCATTTAATAATCATTTATGTACTAGTAAGCATTATTTTTTGTTCTTCTTGCCTGTCAGCATCTTGCGGTAGTTGCTATGCCTTTGGATCACTGGGAATGGACGAGGCCCGCATCAGAATATTGACCAACAATACCCAGCAGCCAGTATTCTCCACTCAGGATATTGTAGAATGCAGTCCTTACTCCCAAGGTAAGCATTATCTTATCTTACTGGTTACAGACTTCTATAAGGATAATTATTGCGTCCTACGCTTATCCGTGTTTTGAGTCTATCTGATATTCTTTTTATTTTGTCATGTGTTGATTTGATGTTTTCTTTTAAAGTCCCAGTAAAATTATTCATATTTTAAGGAGGAACTTCTTATGTTTTATGGGGCACGGTGACCAAGCGGCAGCGTGCTGGACTGGCGATCCAAAGGTGATGCAGACCTGCCAACCCTTCCGATTTCTCTCGGAAGGTTACGGATTTTTCACCTCTCATTCCGACAAAGCCCTTGAATTCCGATTTTCTGCAATTTTTTATTTTTATTATTTTTTTTGTCCTTACTGTCGATCGTAAAAATCCAAAACCAAATGAGCGAGCCCTAATATTTTGATAGCCAAACCTAGTTGTTGCGAAACTTTTTGTGTTAAAACATGGCCTCCAAAGTCCGATTACAACTTATTTTCATTAAAAAATGTAGCGATTTAAAAAATAACCTGATATAAAACAAAACAAAAAAAATTAATCTCTAGGCCTACCGATGCATTGCCACCATATAATATAAGCCATATTAATGATTACCGAATTACCGGTTATCGCATTTGTAAAAAAATTCAATTTTGCGTGACATCAAGTAGGCCCTAATATTTTCTTGGAAGCGACACATTTTTTAGCTCTAGGCCTACATCTCTGTACTATAAATTATACGCATATTACTCATGTACTGACCATTGAAAAACAAAATAGGAATAGGCCTACTACAATACTAAGGAAAAAACATTTTTTAGGTTAAAATAATTATAGAAAATATTTTATTAAAAAATACATTTACATAGGCCATAGGCCTAGCCTATACTTGCCTATAGCATAAGCATAGCATATCATTATCATGTTGCTCACAATTATCTAGTACTAGGTTAGGTATAGGAGTATGACCATATACGGTATAAATATAAATATGTTTCGGTTCCTATTATGAGATTCAAATTATTTTAAACAAATTTTAAAAAAAGAACACCATAATATTTCATGAAGTTATAGTTACTTATACAATTTTGTATTTGCTATGAAATACAAAGATGGAAATATGAAAAAGGCAAATAAGCTAATCTTGTGGTATTTAAATTGATAAAACGATTTTCTTTATTTTTTTACAGTAATCATATTACCATTATGCACATAACTTGTGCGCGCGCACACTCCACCCTCCCCAATACAGATTTTTTTTTCTTGGGACCTTGGCAGGTCTGGTTATGTGTTAAAATCCTGGTGCATACTAGGATTTTTTCCCGGGACTTGGGTCTTGATGGGTTCCTGACACAAGGTGGGGTATAGTAAAGGCGGCTGGGCATTGTGCTGGCCACAAATCCCCTTGTATGCCATGGCCACAGCAACTGGTGAACGTTGCTTCACCAGCCCTATGATCAGTTTGGTACGAAGGGTACTTTACTACTTATGTTCTAGCTACATACAAGGGATTGTTAAGGCTAGCAAATCCTGGAATAATTCATGTGCTCACTATGACTTGAGATTGTTACAATCCTAAATCCCAACTCACTAATATTTTGATCATTGTGCTTCCCCCCCCCCCCACCCCTTAAGATCAGAAGCACCACAATTTTTAGCTGTGTTTTTTTTTTACATTTATAAATTGCTCTATTTATAGTCCTGTACGTGTTTCCATTCTCAGGGTGCAACGGTGGATTTCCATATCTTATCAGTGGTAAATACGCAGAGGATTACGGTCTGGTTCTTGAACAATGCAACCCTTACAAAGGAGTCGACGGCAAGTGTCAGACTGATCCCAAGTGCCCACGCCACTACTTCACCAGCTACAAATATGTGGGCGGATATTATGGGGCGTAAGTATTTCTTCTACCCTTGCGCGGGCTGACTTAATATCTTTCATGTTTTAAGAGTGATTCTACCCTTGCGCTGGCTGACTTAATATCTTTCATGTTTTAAGAGTGAATATTCCTCCCTGAAACATTTCTAAATGTTTGGTCATTTCTGAAAATGAGTGGCTCTTAGCTAACAACTATGAAATATTTAATCTCCTTTTCATGCCAATAATTATGTGGGACGGTATTTAATACCTGTACTCTTTAAGATGTAACTTAACATGACCGAACCCAACCTTACTTGTTGAATGGAACTTTGGAGAGCTGTCTTCACAACCTCCCGCAGCTCCTCCTCATCTTTTTCAACCAGCACACAATATACTCCGGCAGTAATCCAATTATTGTCACCTTGCCCAATGCAAACATAATTGCCCAATGCAAACATAATTGCCCAAATCAAGCCGAGCTGCTCAATGCAATCAGAATTTCCCAATGCAAGCAAAGCTGCTCAATGCAAGCAGAATTGCCCAATGCAAGCAAAGCTGCTCAATGCAAGCAGAATTGCCCAATGCAAGCAAAGCTGCTCAATGCAAGCAGAATTTCCCAATGCGGAACTGTCCAGAGAAAGCAAAGTTACTTAAAGTTAGAGGCCAGACAAGTGATTGTCACTCCCACTCCACTCAATGCAAAGAAAACTAAAACCAAATCAGAACTAAGAATTTCAACATATCAGTATAGAATTTTCAATGTGAACAATTTATTTCCTCTCCATTCCTCATTGTACAAGTAGATCCTCCATTTAACTTATTGTCATGTTTTCACTCTATATTTCTTACTGTTTTGAAATTGTAGGTTATTATTTGGGCACATGCTTTTACCCTCATTCATCACTCCTCATTTCAATAATTACTCTTAGTTAAAATGCTATTAAAATAACTGCCCTCACGCTCATACTATGTCCCACCCCCTTCAGCTGTAACGAATACCTCATGATGGAAGCCATCTACAACCGGGGGCCCATAGCCGTCAGCTTTGAGGTGTACAACGACTTCATGAACTACAGATCGGGGATCTACCACCACACAGGTGTGGAGGCCGCCCTCGGTGCACGCTTCAACCCTTTCGAGATTACCAACCACGTGGTGGTCGTCGTCGGATGGGGCGTGGAACCCGCCAGCGGGGAAAAATACTGGATCGTGAAAAACAGCTGGGGTGAATCGTGGGGGCTGCAAGGATTTTTCTGGATCAGGCGCGGGACTGACGAATGCAGCATTGAGAGCATTGCAGCTGAATCAACACCTGTTTACACTCTAAATAATTGAAAGACACCTTAAATGAATTATTTAAGGATGCCTAATAAGCAATATGCCTCTGATGTATAGAGGAGAGAAGCTTTGTTCTATCAGTGCCCAAATTCAATTTTGCTAAATACTTTCTTAAATAATTTTACCCAGCCGATTAGATGCAGGTGATGACTATGCCAAAAAATGTTTTACATTTTAATTGAATGTCCAGGATATTCTGAAATTGCAAAGGAAACAAATTTTAAACCCTAGTCATCCACAAAATGTAGCAATTTTTTATTTATTTTTCATATTTTCTTTAAGAGTGGATACATGTAATGGAACATTTTTTAAAAACCATGGACCATCATTCTTTTTGCCATTGTTAATTTTGATGTTGTCTTAGAATGATATTATTGTGGTTTGTTTTATTACATTTTGTTTACTTTATTATAGTTATCCTTTTAAGCAATATAAAGTAGGCCTAATATCTTTTCTTTGAAGCGTTTTTCTCTTTATTCATTAAGTAATATCATCTTTTTTTTGCAGATATTTTCTGAAATGTGTAATTTCTTTGTTTATCTTGTTGATATAAACAGTGCTTTTTTTGTAAAAAAAAATAGGTGCAGGTCGTCAGTGATGGATTGCCTAACTTTTAACTACCAGTTCTCACCTCGATGAAAGCTAAATCACAACTGCAAATATACTAAATTAAATTAATAATATAATAAATTAATAATAAACGTCAAAATACAAGAAAAGTAATAATTTTTTTCCCACATTGAAAAAGGTGCCTGTACGCCGTACCGGTGCATACCGGCACAAAAAAAGCACTGGATATAAATATCAAAATGGATGCCTTAATTTTTTTACATGCTACAAAAAAATATTAAATTAGCATTGGTTACTCTAATTGAATTTTTTGTGAATTTAAATAAATGCAAATATAACAGTGTCACAGTCAGTTATGTTTTTATTTGTTAAATTGTGTAGTTTTATTTTATGTTTTCAGAGTGCAAAATTATTTTTTTAAATCCTTCTATCAATTTGTTAAATATAAATCTTTTTATAAACCTTTTTAGCTGTAATGAGGCAGCAATGATGGAAGCTGTTTATAACCGAGGACCAATCGGCGTGGCCTTTGAGGTGTACGACGATTTCTTCAACTACAAATCCGGAATTTACCACCACAACTTCAACGCCGGGCTGAACAAGTATAACCCCTTCGAGCTGACCAACCACGCGGTCCTCCTCGTCGGCTGGGGAGTGGACAGTGCGTCCGGAGAGAAGTACTGGATCGTGAAAAACAGCTGGGGCACCGGATGGGGGCAGGACGGGTATTTCTGGATCAGGCGAGGCTCCGACGAGTGTGCTATTGAAAGTATAGCCGTTGAATCAACACCTGTGTATACTAGTAACTAGCTTTTTATCTTGCTTAATATAATGAGAGAGAGAGATTATTTAGAAACCACAATTTGTTGTGTGTGCTTTGCGGATGAATTCTTGTGGATTGATTTGTTTGTATAAGTAATGTTTTAAATTGTATATTCATTGTTTCATAGAAAATAAATTTACCTTTTCTAAACGACTGTCTGCAAGAGTTCTTTTGTTCAGTTTGTTTGAAACTTAAAAATATACATTCTCAAAGAATATAATCGTCAAGTATCCAATATGCACAAGGAATTATATTCTAATTTAGGAATACAACACAATAACAATCTATTACAAAGCTGAGATAAACATAAGGACAAAAATACTTTTCTCATCACTTATGCGAGAACAAATGCATATAAGTACTCTTCATGAGTGGCATCTGGGCATGGAATGGGTTTCCTGAACAAACCAGGAAACCAGTAACATAACGTCATTTGAAACAGTAAAAAAATGCAAGACCACTCATACTATGGATGAGCGCTGTACGCAATAAATCACTTTATAGAAGGAGCACCTATAATACATACGATATACATACATACGATAAGATTTGATATTCTCAAAGAATATAGTTGTCAACTGCCCAATTCAAAATTATTATTGGTTGTTAGTTTTAAAATCTGACATAACTGACAAGTAGTGTGTGATAATACAACAGTCAGTAATAATGCCCCAATAAAAAAGAAATTCATTTTTTTTTTTGTAAATGTGACGTATCTTTATACATTGAAAACAGATTATTATGAACAGTTTTTAATGTTAGAAATAATCATATGTTAGGACGTGTTTAAAATAAATTATAGCTAAATTAAAAGGAAAAAAAATATTCCTTTAAAAAACATCTTTTGTTTTATTATTGAAAATATAGCGATCCAATCATCTGATTCGTTCTATCCTATCTGTGTGAGAACAAAATTATTTCGTTGCTTTGTTCCCGTTTAAATGCTAATTGGTTTTAGTTTTTTACAAGGAAGGTTAGGTCACGTACATAGGATCAAATCCTTACAGAGAAAACTCAGTTTATACTGCATTCTTAATTTATATTACCTTAGCGACAATAAAGGCCAACAATTATTAGCAAGATTTCACCTTTCGGAAATTACTGCAGTTAATTCCCTTTGAACAGCATTTTGTTTCAAACATGATTTGCATTCCACCTTTCGTGGCGATGTTAAACTTAACGAACCGGTTCATTTTTGGCTACTATGCAAACTTTAAACAAATAAGCTACATATCTTCTAGAACTACTTGCCTTTTTTAACTGCATGCTTTCTATAACTAGGCTAAGCTTACATGCCTTCTAAAACTACATGCCTTCTACAACTAAATGCCTACTAAATTAAAATGCCTCCTTTTAATAGAACCGGGTTTCTGACAATTTCAGTTACATAAATTCATAAAACCAAATCCCCACACAAACGAATGCCCATTCATTAACTGTAGGCCTGAACATCAATCAAACATTAATGAAAGAAAAACAAAAACTTAGACTCTTAAATACATAAAAATATTTTTCTTTTACTTTTGTGTGTCATCTTGTAAAAAAAAAATATAACACTCACAGTGTTTAAATATATGCGAAGATAACAAGCACATAAAAACTCAAAATAACTATAGCCTGTACATACATTGCTAAATGCTAAAAAAAAGAACACACACGTTATTTTTGCATGTGTCCGTACTAAATTTATAACAAATTTCATAAAAAAGATATCATAATAATATATATTATAGTTCAATTTTTTTTAAAAGGTACATAAAATAAATTGTCAAACAGTCTTGTCTCGTAGTTAAAAGGTATAATAAACATATTTTTTTTTGGAGGTTTCTTTAAAATTAACATAATTTCAATATGATTAAGTTTGTTTTCTCTCCTCCCATCAATTCCATTATGAAGAGTGTTTTTGCTACAACTGTAGTACAACAGCATGCGATGTATTAGGGAATGTAACTGTTCCATGTTGACTGCATGACTACACAGCCTGTCCTTGTCCTTAACTACTTGAAGCTAAATCTACTTGTTGGGATCGTTAGATATGCGTGCAACTGTCTCTTTATCTCCTTCTTCTCCAAAATTAGGTCGAAAGAGCGAACACTTTTAAACAACTGCAACGATGCCAGCTATGATATAGATTCTTGGAACTTTTCCTATGAATCTGCGCCCTTCTTTCCATTGCTCTAATTTGGCATCTCACTGTTAGACGCGCGTGATCACATTCGATTGGAAGACAACCAAAGCGCGGATGTACCATTCTTCTTTTTTTTTTTTTGCACAGGCGCAAAGACCTTTATTTTGTTTTGTACATCCTTCAGCCGACGACAGACATTCTCGCCGAGCCGCTTCCGGCTTGACGACACAGCCACCGAGTTTTCCCGGACTTCAATCGGTTTCACTCGTGTGCCTACCGTCTTTTCCTTCACGAATAGGCGACGTCCTCGTACATGGGCGGTGGGTATGTTGGCGGGTAAGGTAGGCGCCTGGAATAGCGCGCTTTCTCCAGGTCGTGGTTGTGCGTGTTTCTGTTCTGCTTGTATTCGACCATGTTCCTAGTCGAGTCCGAACCGTAATTCCTGCTGGCGTCCCTGTAGATGAAGGGCTTATTCTGGCCATCCACAACCCCGGACTTCACGTGGATGACGGTCTCCTTCGGCCTCTGGGTGGACTTGTTTTTCTTCAGGATGCCTTTGATCTGCCTGAACTCCCCGCACTCCGACGTGTACTGGGAAACCCCGGAGTTGTGGTTGGCGCCGTAGCCGTATCTGCTCTTGCCGAACTCCGCATCGTCCGCATGCTCTTCCTCGTTGGGCTGATCCACGTCGAGGTCCCGGGCCGGCCGGCGCGGCGGTGGCGGCGCGGCCACGACCCCCTCCGGCCACTGGATCCCTTGGTGGTGCCTCGGGCCCTGAAACGCCTTCTGCTGCCTCGCCTGGTAGTTCCTGGAGGCTATCTCCGTGTACAGCTGCATGCTCTGGGGATCCCTGCCCCTCCCGCCCGCGTCGCTCTCGGACAGCCTGCTCGTGGACATGTACCCGTCGTCCTCGAATTGCATTTTGTGGCCCACGCCCTCTTCCTCGGAGCTCTCGTCCGCGTTCTCGTCTGTATCCCCACACGCCGCCGAGTACTCGCTCTGATCCATCTCCAGGTTATCCACGCTAGGCACCGGATTCTTCTTCTCCCACCAAGTCGACTCAATAGGACGGAACGGAAACTGCGGGCTCAGCGCTCTGGAATGTTTCGTCTTAATCATGCGCCGGTTCTCTCGGATAGCCGGGACGCTCTTCAGAACGGCGCTCCTCACCGGCCTGCGACACTGCCTCTCCGGGGACACCCTCTCAAATCCTGGCAGAAGCCCCCTTGGAGCCCTGCCCAGCATCGGGCCGTCATCCTCCGATTCATCTTCTTCACCGCTACTATCCTCTTCTTCCCCGTCATCGTCGTAATTCACCGGGATCATCTGCCTCCTCTTGTAGTAGTACCGGCGCCCGGGGCTCTTCCTTGGCGATGGCTTCGGGGGGCGCCGGTAGTACCGGACCCCGCTATTCTTGAAGTTCCTGTTGTGGTTCCGGTAACCTTTGTTCTCGTTCAAGTTGGGAGGGTACGGCGAGGCTCGCAGGCGGTAATCGTTCGGGTCTTCGTAGGCGTAGAAATCATTCCCAATATTATCGGACGTGTAAAGGGCTTCAGGCGGTTCTTGAACATCGGCAAAGTCTGCAGAATTGTGAACGCTTTAAATTAACAGTATAAGAAATTACTTTGTTTATTACTTCTGGTTCTGTCTATAGTCTATATAATATAATATATCTATATCTTTAATCAACAACAATTTCAATGTAAACTTTTTTTTTTCAATGCCTATCTCTTTTCTATAATTGCTCTATTCTTTAACTAGGAACAATTTAAAAACAACACCTAAAAGCGACACTATATAGTCCGGCGCCAGTGAATAGGTTAGACAGTCCTATATATTTCAACTCATGTTAATATAATATAAATCCTTTAGAGTTAGTTGCTATAGGTTCTCGAAGTAGAAGTTTAAAAATAACCAGGTCACACACACAAGCACAACCCCTCTGATCAACTTAATGATGTGCTTGGCACACACACACACACACACAGATAAAACAATGCAAAACAAAACGTGATTACGTGTTCTGCCGCTGAGTGCTCCGCGGTGCTCCATGTTTCGATTCCCTATGACGAGAAAATCGGAGCTCTCCTTGTTCGGTGCTGGTAGACAAAAGGTAAACAAAACATCACGTGATTGGGCAAACTGCAACATGTTTTTTCTTAACCCTTCCCGTACCGACCTACTTCTATCTATGCTGCCTTCAGTTCCGCTATATACGCGCCCGGGACTGTAAGGGTTAACATCTAGGCCCTACACGGATTCAGAGTCAGAGTTCTAATACAGCGTGTGTGTCATCTTTGCATACCATTTGTATTTGTTGGTCGTTAAGTACCGTCTTACCCCAGTCGGACTGTTCGATGGTATAGAATTATATTGTAGGAGGCAAAGAGTAGTCCCCACTCTCCGCCCGCCCCTTTCCCTTCCAACCCCCACCTCCCATCCGCCCATACCCCAGGTTTAGGAATTAATTTTCTTGAATTACCAGAATAGGCATATGCAGGACGGGACACTTTTAAAACAAAATTACAGTCAGGTGTGTTGTGTGTTTATTTTATAGGATGTTGGGAAGGGTGGGAAATAATTAGACCCCCCCCCCCCCCCCCAAAAAAAAAAAAAAAAAAAAAAAAAAACGGATAAAGACATTTATAACATGTGTGACTCATATAAATATTTGTGTAAAATTAAATATGTTAACATCCAATTCTTAAACGGGCTAATTAGAAGGTGTGCGGCTAAATAGTTGGAAGTTGAACTGGAAACTTTTACGGTTGATTTAACCCTTACAGTCCCGGGCGCGTATATAGCGGAACTGAAGGCAGCATAGATAGAAGTAGGTCGGTACGGAAAGGGTTAAAATTGCACACGTTTGTTTACACTTATAAAAGTAATTCAGGACTAATACAGGTAATGCAACTCTTATACAAGTGTAAATCGTTTGTATATATAAATGAATTCTAGTATGTATGCTATGATTTTTTTACTAGTAATTTAACTATTGAACAAGTCAAGTACGTTGTACGGAGGTGGGTGCTTTACACATCTGGGATTTATTATCATGTATCACTTATACAGATATATACTTGAGAGCATGTATCTTTAAAAAAAAAAACAACCGCAAAGGGTTTAACACTTGTGACGGCTACTTACTCATGCACAAGTAACACATGCAATCGCTGCACAGCTTGTTGCTCGTTTCCAACCATCCAGGCATCGGCGGGGGTTCAAGTCCGGCTGCTTTGCGAGCTTTCTGTAAGAGGATTGAAAGGGAAAAGAATACAATTTAACTGCTCTACATGGCGAAAAGCTTTTTTTTATAACGGGGTTATCAAAGTTAATATTATCGCCTACATTTTTACATTTAGGCTACTTATACCACAGACTATAACAAGATGGACCGCTTGCTTTAATATTTCTGCTATTTGATGACTCGAATGACTTTTTTTTTAGGAATTCCCGATTCGCTTTTGCACTGTACACTTCCGTTTTATTTAATCGTTATAATTTTCTCAATGAAAAATTAAAATTGAAAGTTGTTTAAGCGGAAGCTTTTAGACAGACATAGGAGCGTAGAAGTCTTTTAAGACAGCGTTATTGGATGCACACAGTACATATAAGCTCTAAAAATATAGCAATCTTATAAGTTTACAGACGTTCCTTCTAGATAGAAAATTATTACGTCCACTAGGCCCAACACTCCTGCAGAGCGACAGGGATCGGTCGGTGGCAGGGATAGAACCCGCGACGTGTCAGTTGGTTATCGGTTGACAGTCCGGTGAACTAACCGCTAAACCAGCCGGCTTCACCAATCGGTCCATCTTATTATAGTCTTTGCTTATACTTAATGTTAAGTATGAAAACCTGCATAGTTTTTATAATAGTCTCTATATTTCTTTTTTTAAAAAGTAAAGTTTGAATATTTCTCTTTGTTGATTCAGTTCTACACATCTTTTTTTCTTCGAATTCCTAGGTATTGTTGAAAACATCACAATACTGAAGTTTCAATGGAATCGCCATGTCTCGAGATAAGCCGCCCAATCAAATTTTGGAGAAAGTGACGCTTACCCTGATGTTTTCAATCTCAGTCCTCCTCTTGTACACCCTGGAGCAGTGGATGCACAGGAACAGCAGAACAAGCATGAACAGGAGGAAGATGACGAAGAGGCTAATGAGCATGTTCCGGATGTCCCAGGTGGCCTCTTTGGTTTTCTCGTCCTCGGCGCGAACTTCTGACGACCTTTCGGTGTCTTTACTTTCTTCCTTAGCTTCAGCCTGGCCCGGAAGATAAATGTCAGGATAGCCAAAAACAACAAGGACAAAGCAAACGAACGAGGCATGAGATAACAGTTTATGTAATTTATTTCATTATTGCTTATTGTTTGCTTTGCTCAAGTTACAATCATGTAAGTCCAAAATAAATGTTGATATTAGAGGCGAGTATGGGGCACTTTGGTCGAGTGGCAGCGCGTTAAACTGGCGATCCGAAGGTTCTGGGTTCGAATCCTGGTGGAGGCTGGGACTTTTTCCCTGGACTTGAGGGGAGTCCCTGAGTCTACCCAGCTCTGATGGGTACCTACATTAGTTGGGGTGAAGTAAAGGCGGCTGGGCATTGTGCTGGCCACACACCCCCTAGTATGCCGTGGCCTCTGAAACTGGTGAACCCTGCTTCACCAGTCCTATGATTAGTTTGGTCCGAAGGGTACTTTACTTTTATTAGAGGCGAGTAGAATATTAAAGTTTTAGTAAAGATATATGTTGGCCAAGAGGTTTTCATAATAAGTTTACCTCGCTATTAAGTATCTGCCGATTCTTAGCGAGCATTTTCGACTCTTAATTCCAGTTATTTGCTGAAAGGGTTGGAGGTATGTCATGCATTTTCATGTATAGGGCGATCTCCTGGTGGTTAAACGACCTTCTGTATGATGGGAAGTTGTGGACTTAGGTCGTTAACACGGGGCACATATATCTATCATCGGCAATAATTCGTCCATAGAGTGCACAGTAGCCGACCTTTTAACGTTTACAGCACAGGGCTACAGGACGGAAGGTCGGGTAGAACTAATCTCTGGGAGAGATCTGATTCTCGTGCATTGAAACTTCTGGGCCCACGACGGTTGATATTTGCCAAACGGGCAACACACTTCTGGCCAGTAAGACTTCTATGTGGTAAATTATTCAAGTGAAACATAAAGAAAAAAAGGTAAATAAATTTTGTTTTTATAAAAAATCCCACAACGATGATTAGTTCTATGATTGTCCTTTTAATGTCTTTTTTTATTACGCCGGCGCTCGAGCTGCAATAAACTTGGAGGAACTACGGGGGTTGAATATGAGCCCAAACATATCCTACGCTGCAGCAGTGGTGGTCGCTGGCGCTTGACCACATCAAGCGCAACTCAGGCAGTTTCACCCACACCCTAGCCACCAGCAAAATTTTATTTACTAAGCGAATGTAAGGGGCGAGATTCCCATCTTCAAAAAATTAAGACTTATGAAAACAAATTTAAAGAAGAAGAAAAAATAAATGAAAACTTGTGTGAAATGTGGATGAATTGGTTAGATAAGACGAAAGGCAGAGGCTAAGCGAAGGAAAACAAAACAGAAAGCAAGCGACAGAGAGGCAATAAATGGTGGCAGCGTGAAACGGGATATCTACTTCGGCTTCTACTTCTGGCTCGGCTGTCTCACACCGAGGCCCCTGGTACCCGGGGAAACACTCACAAATATAATCATCATTGACCATTTCGCATACGCCGTGAGCACCACATGGTTTGTCGCCGCACGTCTCCTGGACAACTTTGGACACGTCACAGTTTTTGCCTTTTTTTGGAGGAGAAAAAACAGACAAAAGTAAGTTGAGTTTTTTAGTTTTTTTTTCTTTCGTGATACATAGATAAAAATACATTAACATTTTGCTGTTGTTTGCTAAAAAAAAAATGCCGTGTTCATGGGATCTTCTTCCAATTTGGAGAACATAATATATCCAAGTACAAAGGGCTAATATCTCATCTGCACACAACCGAGGTCCATCTCACGATGCTGGCGGCTGGACCTGTTCGTTTCCTTTCTCCCTTATCCTTCCCTCCCACCCTAGGCTTACATTGTTATAGTCAAATTTCGCGCGGTGCAAAGCAAAACAAGAACTGGGTCTTTTGTTTCATTTCGTTAACCCTTCAGCGAACTGCCAACAGATTTGGCTTTGTGTCGGCCACATTGAGAGCCACCATTAACTTACTGCCAAGTGACAATATCTGGTAAATAGTATGTGTGTGTGTTTGTTTAAACTCATTATAAGAGACCCAGACACAGACCTTGATTCGAAACCATGACAAAGCTAAATCAAACTTTTAAAGATACTACTAAGTAGATTATCATATATATCATGAGATCTACTTAGGAGTATCTTTAAGTTTGTATCTGTATCGTCAGAAAAAAACAACAACTAATAATACGCTCGCTAACCTTCGTGTACACAGCAAATTTACCTTCGAAGCCGTCTGTACAAACGCAGTGGTAGTGTTCCCCATTGGGTACGCAGGATCCGCCGTTGAAACAAGGTTCCTCAACACAAGGGTCTATATGCTTTTGACAAGTCAAGCCTTTAAAACCTTCCCTACACGAGCATTTGAACTGTGGAGACAACGAGATGGTGTCCAGTTTTAACGTGTGGAAGACTTTTCGCGGCTTTGAACAATACGGTGCACACATTGGAAACAATTTAGATAACCAGGCGAAACTAACGTAAACAAGGCGAAACGTAAGACCCCCCCCCCCCCCCCCCATTTCTATTGACTTGTCCCATGGGTCAACAATGTCTAATACTTTGATAAATATTTTGAGACTTTGACTATTTATAAAATTCACAAGCACTACAACGAACGTGATTCAGATTCCGATCGATGTCTTTCTATCCGCAGGGAAACGTACATACCTCCTGAGGTCCTTCTGGGGAGCTGAGGTCAATGCACTGTCCTCCGTTCAGGCAAGGAGTGTCGTCACAAACCCCTACGTCACCGAGCACAGTCACGTGAGTTGAAACGATCATGACGACAACCAGGCACAAGTTGGCGCCTGTGATGTCCATCTGGAAGTCATAAGTTTGGAAAGACACACACACACACAAAAACAACACATCAGCAATTACTAGACTACTAATTATGTTATTATTACACAATTTTTAAAGTAACTCTCAAATAAATTTTCTTGCAACTTAAAGTTTACTAGAAAACTAAATTTTAAGAATTCCAAAAACATTGACTATTGATAGGCCTACATATATACAAAAAAAAGCAACAACAACAGCTTTAGTTAGGTATAGCCCACCCTTTAAGGCCTTTATTGAAGATAGTTTAACTAGCTTCACGTTTATGCCATATTTTCTGAGTTGTTTGTATAAAGCTTAAATATCTTTTTTTTAGCCCAAATTTCTAAGCTATTTATAAAGCGTAAATAGTCTTTATTTTTAGCCTACATTTTGTCGGCTAATAGTATAAAGCGTAAGTATCTTTATTTTTAGCCTAAATTTCTCGGCTATTTGAATAAAGCGTAACGTAAATATCTTTACTTTTAGCCTAATTTTTGGGCTGTTTGTAGAAAACTTTTAATGGCTTCCACACTGTGCCTACGTTTTTTTCTGGCTAGTTGTAAAAGATCGTAAAGAGATTTACCTTTAGCTCAAACGTCTGGGCCACTTGTAGAAAACGTTAAAAGGCATAATATATGTTCTAGCTCACATTGGGGGTGGGGGGGGCGGGGTTATATTTCCGACCCTTTGCCGACAAAAGCTCCAGGGCTAAATGAAAAATTTAAGTGGTTGGGGAATTATTGGGGAATTATTGGGGAATTATGGGGAATTATGGGGAATTATTGGGGAATTATTGGGGAATTATTGGTCTAGATGAGAAAGACTAATGCTATTGATAATATCAATAAGGTGGAAAGGGGAAAAAAAGGGGGAGGGGGGGATTTCATGGTGAAATGGGCTTAAAATCTTGATGAAAAAAAAAAGAGGGACGGGACGGTGCTTTTATAATTTATGAGTTAAAATAACAGTGACTGTATTGCGGGGCATGCTGGTGAATACAACTCGTTATACTTTTGTTTCAAGACACAAATTCGGTGTGTAAAATAAAACAAAAAAACATCGGTTGAAAAGATAGCGAAAGATCAGGAAATTCCCATTCAATGGCAGATAATGGAAATCGAAACCAGAAACATTTTTTTCTGAGTTTTGACAAACGCAGGACTAATATTGTTGGAAGTGGACGGGCGTAGAGTGGACAAGGTCCATTATGGAAGGACAAGTGAAGAGAAAGAAAGTAGTACAGAAAGTGGGAGAGAGAGAGTGATATTGAACAGATTTTCGCAGGGGAAAACAAAACATTTATAATATGCGAGAGAAAAAGAAAAACAAAATTTGCGAGAGTTCTCTACAGGACATTGTCTAAAGAGCTACATCAAAGGGCATTATAATGTTTATTCAATAAGTTTTTCCAAGATTGTTAGGCTCTTTTCATCCTTGTCAAAGTGATCTTATTTACTTCCCCTCCCCCTTGGGTGTTAGATTTAGTGTGAGAATTTCTGATGAATATGCTCCGCATGGCATTTTAGTATGGAATGGGTTAGCTTGAAATTTGTTTTGCATTTATTCTAAAAAGTAAAAACCTTCTATTGGAATTCGGAAAAGTCTTTTACCAGAATATGTTAGGATTATATTAAACAAAAAAAGCGAGCAGAAAATCTATAGTAAATAATTATGTGTTTTTTTTATAATGAAATTTTAAACCTTGATCAAAATAAGATTAAACTTAAAAAAGTAACTTTACATAGCAAGCTCTTACATAATAGCTTTTTGTTATATTATCTCCCCTAGTATTTCTCCATTTAGAATTGAAATTCAAGACTGTCAAATCCTTAGAAATAGATGGAATTTGTTGGCTTTTTTTTTTTACTTTCATACCTCAATAGTTGGCAGTGAGTTGGCAGTTTTCTGGAGGAAACGTGCTCAAAGTTTACATGTTTGTAATTCATCTGTGTCTATTTGTAATATATTATGCATTTTTTCTGGATTGTATTTCCATTTTATTGATTCATTAAAAGACCATATTATTATTATTTTTCTATCTTTCTATCTTTCTATATTTCCATCTTTACATCTTTCTATCCTTCTATCTTTATATCTTTACATGTTTCTAATTCATCTGGGTCTATTTGCAATATTTCAGTCATTTGTCTTAATTGTATTGACCATTTTTTATTGATACACTAAAAAACCATTGTATTATTAATCCATATGCAAGAACAAAAACCTTTATGAATTATGTTTCTTCCCGAGCGGCTTACAGGCATGGAATGGTTGTCCGGAACAAACCAGGAAATACCAATGTAACATTTTTAACAAATAAAGCTTAAAAAGCTTTTAAACAAAGTATAAAATCTCTGATAAGGAAAAGACTCGTCTTTAGCATTAGTGAAAATATATATTATGTAATCCTCTCCTTTCTTATAAATAATAACACTAATGAATTATGTACTTGTCGAAAACAACAATTGATTCCGTACTTTACAATTGTACTTACCGGTATTTTTTTCCAATTAATTATATTGGATAAATCATAATTACAATTGGTAATGGGCAAAAGGCAGTTCCTTGCACAATTCCTGCGTATGCAGTTATATAAATGGGTACGCTATAGAGTATGGGCCTACTTGTAATATATACTTATAGCTGCTTCTTAGCCAGGGACTTACGAGTTATGCTGTGCGGAGGATTCCCTGCAGAGAGAACATCGTGGAGTAACTATGGAGCGTTGGTTTGCAGCCTGGAATAACATTGAAACAATTGTGCTTGCAAGGAAGATAAAACAAGACCAACTTGTTACTTCCATCTTTTAACTGGGTTATCGGCCATGTTGTTGACACAACTTTGACGCATTCGAACAGAGTGCTTTACCGTGCTAGGTTTTAAAAATATATATTCAAATATAAATATAGATTATAGACAGCGCAGAATGCGCAATAATCTCTTTAAAAATCACCCTTGTTTTTATGTATTACTAGCTAAATTACCCGGTGTTGCCGGGGGAAACAATTACATAGGCATGGTATTGATACAGATAATATTTTTAGAGATTACAATGAAGAGAAAGCAAATACTAAGTTTAAATAAAGTAAAAATCAACTTTAACAAACTTAATTCACAATTTAACATAAATACATTTTGTCATCCTCAATTTTAATTTGATTATTATCAATAATTAATTATTAATTTAGATACTCTAGATTTTGGGCTAATTGGTATTACTAAAGTATTTTATGTTTTATTATGTCGAAACTAAAAATAAGGTTATAATTGGCCTATACTTCTTATACCCAAGCCGTACAACCTGAAGACAAAAATTAAATATACTTATACATTTTTATTCACTGAAAACATTTAGCAAAGCTCAAGGTAATGGAAAACATTTGGCTGTGGCCACAGAAACTGGTGAACCCTGTGATCCGTTTGGTCCGAAGGATACTTTACTTATATAGCGCTTAGTACCTACCATCTCTGCAGTCTTTGAATCTACGACGTCTGTACTGGTGATCTAGTGCGCTACCATCGTGCCACCTTTTTTGTTTTTCTTCAACAATTGACTCCATTGAGAACATTGAATCCACAAAATATCTTGACTCAACAGAGGGCGAAAAAAATACTCCCTGCCATGCATCGCCCGGCCCCCAAACTGCCCGACCCTATTTCCTAGTTAGAAGACTAATGACTAATGGTGTTTTCTTTCTCTCAACATACATTTCTACATGAAAGTAACACTCGAGTTGCTGTATTTTCACTCCAGCAACCCGCCTCCAAACACCTCTTCCTTCCCTTAACCCGTATCCTTCCCTTACGTTTCTATCTGAACGCTTAACCCATTCTTTTTATAACCGCCTTCAGTTGATATTCTGACTTTAATATATTATTTTATGTCTGGGTTTTTCATGTTTCAAATTGGATGTTCTTATCTGACCGACTGTATGACTGCCTGACAATTAACTTATTTAACTTCATATCTGCGTACCTATCTATCTATCTATCTATCCATCCATCTATTTACCTATCTTTCTACCTATATAACTATCTACCTATCTACCTATGCATCTCTTTACCTATCCATCTATCTACCAATCTATCTATCTATATATATATCCATCTATCGAGATCTCTCTATCTATCTACATAACTACCTAACTATTTACCTATCTATCTATCTATCTATCTATCTATCTATCTATCTATCTATTTACCTATCTATCTACCTATCCATATTTTTACCTATCTATCTATCTACCAATCTATCTATTTATCTATCTATCTATCTATCTATCTATCTATCTATCCATTTATCAATTAATGAATCAAGGCATCAATTAATAGATTTATATCTATCATCTAGATATCTATATATTTATATGTTTTTGTTCTTTATATATTATTCCTATCTATACATTCATATACGTCTGTACATGTATCTTTCTATTTTTCTCTCTTTCTCTCTTTCTATTTTTCTATCCTTAATTATTTCTGTCTGTTTATCTTTCTATCTTTCTGATTTTCTATCTTTCTATCTTTTTATCTTTCTATCTTTTATCTTTCTATCTTTATGTCTGTATAATCTTCAATCTTTCCATCTGTCTATCCGTTTCACAACCTTTATAACCCTGTCAGTATGTTGCCCGTCTGTACGACTCTAATTATATATCAAGCGTTAATGGAAGGTCACGGATGTAGTTCCTCGCTTGTTCTGACACTTGCTGTTTGGCCTTTTCAAATTATAATTTATGCATTACTAATGACTTCTGAAGTCACCAGAGTTGAGAACTTTACCACATGAACTAGTGCCACACTGATCTAAAATGCAATTCGCCGACTCGCATATTTAGCACACTTGTTCGTTGCCTACCTACCTTTTCCGAAACGGCGGCTAGACAATCCATATAAACTGTTAAAGGCATGTATCATATACACTTTAGTTTATACTGGTTGAATTGAGAAGCATGAAAATGTTATTATTGTCTTTCGTTGGTCTATTTATATAAGCTTTTAGGCTAATGAATATTCCAGCTTAGAAACACAATAAAATAATCGTATAAATGACTTTTTAAACAAACGCGAATTCAAAATTTTTGTTGTCTTTTACAGAATAACATTCAAGCATGAAATGGGTTACCTGTAGGCCCTACAAATAAGGAAATTTAACAACTCCACATCATTTACAACATTCAAAGTGTCTTATACGTTTCAGACGTCCCCTTCTAAACAGAAGATTGTGGCGCCCTTATCCGTGGATAGACTCTAGTCTTGCATTTTGATTAATTTTTTTTAAAGAAAAAAGTTGTTGGTTTTCTTAAACATCTGAAAAAAATAATGACGTATTTTTGTTTTTGAGTGTTACTTTGATTTACAAGAAGAAATATGAATAAGTACCCAGCACTACGTCACTAGACCCCATCGTTTTTTTCTTCTCACAAGGGTAGTTGGGGTGGGGGAGGGGAGTATGTCATTAACACCCCCCCCCTCCTTTTTTTTTTTTTTGGTTTCTTCTTCATTCTAGCAAATGGTTGCCGTTTGTAATAATGTATGAATATTTGAGGAGACGAGCCTCGTTGTATTGAGATCGACATTATAAAAGGGGGTTACGGAAAAGTCACGTGGTCGGTCACAGTTAACTAACTCAATATACACACCGTGGTGGGTAAGGATGTCGAAGAGGGAGGGTGGGAGGGGGGAGGAGAGACTGGTGCGTGATTTGTTTATTGGCATTGCGTAAAGTGAACGACACATGGGGACGCTTTCTACCCCTTCCACACTTATCCCCTCTCCCCCCTACACAACTTTGAAGGTACGATCATTGTACGTGATTCTGATTTCAGTGAATAAAGTTTTTGTTTTTGTCAACGATGTGAAACTGTTGTGTTAATGAAGCCAAGAACACACACACACACAGACACAGGCCATAACAACACACCATGTCTGCTTTGTTCATAACGTAATATATCGTTTTGTTAATGGTGTTGTATTTTTCACTTCTAAATGGATACGCCTTTGAAATCAAAGTGATTACGGTAAGTTTTAATAAAAATTAATTTCAGTTGACTGCGTTGATAAATAGAAAGTATTATTTTAGATAGTAAAGTATCCCGTCAGACCAAATTGATCCATAGAGCCGGTAAAGCATCGTTCACCAGTTTCTGTGGCCACGGCCTACTAGGGGATTGTTTGACAAGCACAATGCTCAGCCGCCTTTACTTTACACTAAAGCCAGATACCCATCAGAGCTGGGTAGACTCAGGGACACCCTCTAGACCACGGAACAAATGATGGCCTGTACTAGGATTCGAACACAGGATCTTTGGTAAGCCAGACGAACGCGCTGCCGCTTGGCCATTGTGGCCCCATTATTTTAGACAATAGAGCTTTTGTAGTAAAATATGAGGTGGTCGTCAGAAGTGACCAGTAATAGGAGGAGGTAGGGAGGTAGTCTACCCAATCTCCATACCCTCAATCAATATACATTTTATACATTATAGTTCATAGCCTGTATTGTACCTATGTACTACGTGTACTAAAGAGAACGGTAGCGCGTTCGGTTGGCGTACCTAAGATTGTGGGTTCGAAACCTGGTGAAGGCTAGGAACATTATTCCCCAATCTTCATCCCCTTCTATAAAGAAGATTATTGCGTCCTATGTGCATCCGTTGTCACAATCTAGTCTTGCATCTTTATTAATGTTTTAATTGATGTTAAGTTATTGGTTTTCCTGGTTTGTTCAGGTAACCCATTCCATGCCCGAATCGGGAAGAAAGAGTAGGTACTTATATGCATTTGTTCTTGCATAATGATAAGGAAAGTGTTTTTGTCCTTATGTTTATAAAAGCAGTGCAACAGGCTGTTATTGGGTTGTATTTTTAAATTAGAGTTCAATGTCTCATGTTTTTTTACTACTTTACTTTTAGCCCTTCTGTCCTCTAGTGTTTCTAGATTTAATGATTTAACTATTGGTGTTACTCTTGTCAGTTGTGAATATTCGCTAGTAATAAGCCTTGCAGCTCTTTTCTGAATTTGTTCTAACTTTTAAAAAATGTTTTCTTTAGTTGATGGGTTCCATAAGCATGATGCATATTTTAGTAAAGGCTTAACTTTATGTGAGATAGCATTTTAGTTTTATATTTTTACTACATTTATAAAAGTTCCTTTTTATGAATCCTGATGTTTTGTTAGGTTTTTTGATTACTTCATCAATATGATTATTCCAAGATAACATAATTTATTATAACGTCTAGGTACTATGCATTGTTGGTTTGAGTTAGTTCCTTAACATGAATAAAGTAGTTTGTTATTATTTGTTTCTTTTTCTCGGATGTAACCCTATGCTAAGAAGTTGGCATTTTTCTGGGCGAAAAGACATACTCCAGTTAGATTCCCATTTTTTGTAGTTCATCTAGTTCTTTTTGTAAAAGTTCACTATCTTTTTCTGTCTTTATTGCTCTATAAATTATACAATCATCTGCAAATAATGTTACTTTTGTTCATGCAATTTCGTAAGTAATTAATATAAATTAGAAATAGTAGGGGTCCTAGAAGAATTTCTTGTGGAACTCCTGAGTTTACAGTTATTGATGAGGATTTAGAGTCTAAATAATTTAGAGCCATTAATTATCACTGTTTGTTCTCTGCCTATAAGAAAGTCCTGAATCCACTGATGTAAAGGACCAGAGATGCCAACATATTTAAGTTTTTTTTAGTAGACTAGAATGATGAACTTTATTGAATGCTTTGGAAAAAAATATAGCATCAATTTTGTTGTTATTACCTAATAATCTATAATAGATCATTTACCTCCATTCAGTAAAGGACCTAATAATCTATAATAGATCATTTACCTCCATTCAGTAAAGGACCTAATAATCTATAATAGATCATTTACCTCCATTCAGTAAAGGACCTAATAATCTATAATAGATCATTTACCTCCATTCAGTAAAGGACCTAATAATCTATAATAGATCATTTACCTCCATTCAGTAAAGGACCTAATAATCTATAATAGATCATTTACCTCCATTCAGTAAAGGACCTAATAATCTATAATAGATCATTTACCTCCATTCAGTAAAGGACCTAATAATCTATAATAGGTCATTTACCTCCATTCAGTAAAGGACCTAATAATCTATAATAGGTCATTTACTTCCATTCAGTAAAGGACCTAATAATCTATAATAGGTCATTTACCTCCATTCAGTAAAGGACCTAATAATCTATAATAGGTCATTTACCTCCATTCAGTAAAGGACCTAATAATCTATAATAGGTCATTTACCTCCATTCAGTAAAGGACCTAATAATCTATAATAGGTCATTTACCTCCATCCAGTAAAGGACCTAATAATCTATAATAGGTCATTTACCTCCATTCAGTAAAGGACCTAATAATCTATAATAGGTCATTTACCTCCATTCAGTAAAGGACCTAATAATCTATAATAGGTCATTTACCTCCATTCAGTAAAGGACCTAATAATCTATAATAGGTCATTTACCTCCATTCAGTAAAGGACCTAATAATCTATAATAGGTCATTTACCTCCATTCAGTAAAGGACCTAATAATCTATAATAGGTCATTTACCTCCATTCAGTAAAGGACCTAATAATCTATAATAGGTCATTTACCTCCATTCAGTAAAGGACCTAATAATCTATAATAGGTCATTTACCTCCATTCAGTAAAGGACCTAATAATCTATAATAGATCATTTACCTCCATTCAGTAAAGGACCTAATAATCTATAATAGATCATTTACCTCCATTCAGTAAAGGACCTAATAATCTATAATAGGTCATTTACCTCCATTCAGTAAAGGACCTAATAATCTATAATAGGTCATTTACCTCCATTCAGTAAAGGACCTAATAATCTATAATAGGTCATTTACCTCCTTTCAGTAAAGGACCTAATAATCTATAATAGGTCATTTACCTCCATTCAGTAAAGGACCTAATAATCTATAATAGGTCATTTACCTCCATTCAGTAAAGGAACTCATAATCTATAATAGGTCATTTACCTCCATTCAGTAAAGGAACTCATAATCTATAATAGGTCATTTACCTCCATTCAGTAAAGGACCTAATAATCTATAATAGGTCATTTACCTCCATTCAGTAAAGGACCTAATAATCTATAATAGGTCATTTACCTCCATTCAGTAAAGGACCTAATAATCTATAATAGGCCATTTACCTCCATTCAGTAATGGACCTAATAGTCTATAATAGGTCATTTACCTCCATTCAGTAAAGGACCTAATAGTCTATAATAGGTCATTTACCTCCATTCAGTAAAGGACCTAATAGTCTATAATAGGTCATTTACCTCCATTCAGTAAAGGACCTAATAATCTATAATAGGTCATTTACCTCCATTCAGTAAAGGACCTAATAATCTATAATAGGTCATTTAACTCCATTCAGTAAAGGACCTAATAATCTATAATAGGTCATTTACCTCCATTCAGTAAAGGACCTAATAATCTATAATAGGTCATTTACCTCCATTCAGTAAAGGACCTAATAATCTATAATAGGTCATTTACCTCCATTCAGTAAAGGACCTAATAATCTATAATAGGTCATTTACCTCCATTCAGTAAAGGACCTAATAATCTATAATAGGTCATTTACCTCCATTCAGTAAAGGACCTAATAACCTATAATAGGTCATTTACCTCCATTCAGTAAAGGACCTAATAACCTATAATAGGCCATTTACCTCCATTCAGTAAAGGACCTAATAGTCTATAATAGGCCATTTACCTCCATTCAGTAAAGGACCTAATAGTGTATAATTTGTCATTTACCTCCATTCAGTAAAGGACCTAATAGTCTATAATAGGTCATTTACCTCCATTCAGTAAAGGACCTAATAATCTATAATAGGTCATTTACCTCCATTCAGTAAAGGACCTAATAATCTATAATAGGTCATTTACCTCCATTCAGTAAAGGACCTAATAATCTATAATAGGTCATTTACCTCCATTCAGTAAAGGACCTAATAATCTATAATAGGTCATTTACCTCCATTCAGTAAAGGAACTAATAATCTATAATAGGTCATTTACCTCCATTCAGTAAAGGACCTAATAATCTATAATAGGTCATTTACCTCCATTCAGTAAAGGACCTAATAATCTATAATAGATCATTTACCTCCATTCAGTAAAGGACCTAATAATCTATAATAGGTCATTTACCTCCATTCAGTAAAGGACCTAATAATCTATAATAGGTCATTTACCTCCATTCAGTAAAGGACCTAATAACCTATAATAGGTCATTTACCTCCATTCAGTAAAGGACCTAATAACCTATAATAGGTCATTTACCTCCATTCAGTAAAGGACCTAATAACCTATAATAGGTCATTTACCTCCATTCAGTAAAGGACCTAATAATCTATAATAGGTCATTTACCTCCATTCAGTAAAGGACCTAATAATCTATAATAGGTCATTTACCTCCATTCAGTAAAGGACCTAATAATCTATAATAGGTCATTTACCTCCATTCAGTAAAGGACCTAATAATCTATAATAGGTCATTTACCTCCATTCAGTAAAGGACCTAATAACCTATAATAGGTCATTTACCTCCATTCAGTAAAGGACCTAATAACCTATAATAGGTCATTTACCTCCATTCAGTAAAGGACCTAATAACCTATAATAGGTCATTTACCTCCATTCAGTAAAGGACCTAATAATCTATAATAGGTCATTTACCTCCATTCAGTAAAGGACCTAATAATCTATAATAGGTCATTTACCTCCATTCAGTAAAGGACCTAATAATCTATAATAGGTCATTTACCTCCATTCAGTAAAGGACCTAATAATCTATAATAGGTCATTTACCTCCATTCAGTAAAGGACCTAATAATCTATAATAGGTCATTTACCTCCATTCAGTAAAGGACCTAATAATCTATAATAGGTCATTTACCTCCATTCAGTAAAGGACCTAATAATCTATAATAGGTCATTTACCTCCATTCAGTAAAGGACCTAATAATCTATAATAGGTCATTTACCTCCATTCAGTAAAGGGTTAAAGATGTACACCATAAAGTGTAATGAGAAAAAAAACGTTAACCCTTCCTATACCGACCTACTTTCTATCTATGCTATCTTCAGTCCCACTGCATACGCGCCCGGGACTGTAAGGGTTAATAAAACTGATTTGAGTGGGTTAGGGTGAGGTAGGTGTGGCTGAAAATGGGGGAAAAAATATATGTAGTTCAATTAAAAGTGTGTGTGTGTGCCAAGTTTCAGCTATGATAGCATGGTGAAATTTAGGTCAGTCAGCCTTTCAAAGATTGGTTGGGCTAACGAACAGCCAGAAACATACAGTTTTCCGTAAATGTAAGGATTTAAAAAAAATCAAAAAGTAGTACGACAAAAACACGTTTCTTATTCCTTATGCGATAACAAATGCTTATAAGTACTCTTACTTCACGAGTGGCATTTGGGCATGGAATGGGTTGCATGAACAAACCAGGAAAACCAATTAACTTAACATCATTTTAAAACAATAATAATGCAAGACTAGACTCGGACCACGGATGAGCGTAGAAAGCAATAATCTTCTTTATAGAAGGAGCGTCTGTAATAGATAAGATAAGACCCCTTTCTCATAGTTTAATGTAGAATATTCTACGAGTTGACACCAAACAAGGGATATAACACATGTCTTAAATAAATGTTACCACGTGTACAAAACTATATGTATAGTAAGTGAAGTTAAGTATAGTACCCTTCGGACCAAATTGATCATAGCAGCGTTGACCAGTTTCTGTACATACTTGGGGATTGTGTGGCCTGTACAATGCCCAGCCACCTTTACTTTACCCCAACTAATGCCAGGTAGCCATCTGAGCTGGGAAGGCTCAGCGACACCCTTTAGTCCCGGGAACAAATCCTAGTCTTCACCAGGATTCAAACCTCAGAACCTACGGAACGCCAGTCGAACGCGCTGCCACTCGGCCACCATGCCTCCTAATATGTCTCTCTCTCTCTCTCTCTCTCTCTTTATATATATTGTCAAAAACTTTCATTTTTGTCGTATCTGGGCGAAGGTTTTCGTCAATGGTTAAGGAGATAAGATGAGAGAGAAGAAAAAAGAACATTAACCAAAAGCTGGGTTGGTTTACAGTTCATTTAAAGTCAATTCACTTTTCACGGTTCATAAACATTGAAAAGAAAATAGCAGAAGCTATGGGATAAAGTGGCGCAACGAAACGTGGAATAAAAATGACGTAAGGGTTGGGGGAGAGGGTGGGGGGACATAATCTACAGTTAAAGGACTAGGGTGGATAACTCTAATAGCACTAGCCTCGCCAAAACTAAGAAAAATTAATTACAGCGTAGATTGTTTTTACAAATGTTGAAATCTATAAAAAGAAATGTTAGTTGGCAAACGTTGTCTGTACACTTAGAAGATCTTACTAGTATATTTAGGTGGCTTTTAAATATTTAGTCGACTTACAAACTACCTTATTTTATCTTGTATATTACAGACATTCCTTTTATAAAAAAAAGCTTACTGCTTTCTACGTTCACCCGTGGTCCGAGTCTAGTCTTGCATTTTTTTTAATGTTTTAAATGATGTAAAGTTACTGGTTTTCCTCGTTTGTTCAGGTAACCCATTCCATGCCCGAATGTAAAGAGAAATAATACTATTTTTTTAAAGATACAAATAGTTTTAAAAAAAGATATAACGATTTACATTAAATTTGTTAAAAGGTGTATATCTTTACTTTCACCTATCCCATAACCCGAGTGAGTGTCTTTGGTGCAACATTTTTTGACTGTTGAACGATTGTATGACACTCGTCTCGGTCCTGTGCCGCCCTCTGGAAATCCGCAAGAGACAAGCCGGTCCACTCCCTGATGTCATCCTCCCATCGTCTCTTCTGCCTGCCTCTCCTGCAGTGTGGTTTTCGCCAGGCCATCGGATCTTGCCACATGCCTGTACCATCTGAGTTTTTTTTTTGTTTGGGGGGGGGGGGGGCATTTAAAGGCGCTGAGTAGATCCTCGTGAGGGCCGATGACGTTGGTGATTCGCTCACGGACAGCCTCATGTGTAACGCGATCTTTGTAAATGTTCGAAATTTTACGGAGGCATATGTATATATGATTCATATTTACATAGCATTAAGATAAATTTGTCAAAATATATTTTATTTTCGCTAAATTCTGTAATGCTGCTTAGATACTTTCGGTCATAAGCCTATGAATCAATTTTGATCGCTTTATAACTAAGTGATATTCCAATTATTATATTAGTACGCAACTAATTCGCCGTAACATTTTCAAAGTAACAGATTTTACAGCACTGATCTATACAAATGTCCAACCGTCTTCACGTTTTACCAAAAGAAAAGTCAGATATCCACCCGAGCTGGGTAAAGTCAAGACTCGGGGGGGAGGGGGGGCGGGGGGCGATGAGACCTATTCGAAACCGGGACTTTAGGCTCGATAATCCATGCGAGCTACGTCTAGTCTAGACCAACCAGACCACGTTGGTTTGGTAGTAAACTTAAAGTTTGTATTCAAGCAGGATTTTATACTTAATTATATGTGCCAGAAAACGTCTGTATAGTAGGAGCGTCTATAAAATATAAGATACGAGAGTCATTATGTATGAATTGAAGCCCCAAAATAATTCATTATTGAGTTGACAACTATGATGATTTTAAGTGGCGCCTAACTGTACCTAAGAAAACAACATTGAAACAAGCGAAATCTGAAGCAGTAAAAGGATCAGAAATGGGTATTCTTACTTTCAAAACAAGAAATAGTTTAAATGACGAAGTGTTAATAACACAATAATAAAAGCATTAAGGGTAATAAGAGAAAAGTATTTTTTTTTCATGTTATTTTGGGCACAAAATGGGTTGCCTGAACTCATCAGTAAAAAAAAACAACAACAACTTAACATTCGAAACTCTAATCGAAATGCAAGGCTCAAACCAACGATGAGCGTAGGACGCAATAATCTTCAGTATAAAGGGAGCTTCTGTAAGATGATTTAATTTCATTACAAAGTTTGCTTTAATGGCGTTATTCCAATTAGGTATTGCTATCTCAGAGTGCAGTTGCAGTTGTTTTTGTAGTTGTTCTTTCGGTTGTGTGTGTTTTTTTTTAAATTAAAAAGCGTTCAACCGTTAAGTTATTAGGCGTTTTAAGTGGGAAAGTATTTTGTAAAGTCCATGTAAACACTTTAAAAAAAAATATATAACATCTCAGTTGTTTGATGAAAACACTTGAAATTGTTTAGACATAGACGCATATTCAAATTTGTGTACAGATGCAGATATTGGCATGCCGGTGTAACCTCTCGGGGGGGCAATGTGACCGAATAGCAGAGTTCGGCTGGTGTACCGAAAGTCCTGGGGTTGGAATCCTGTTGAAGGTGAAGGATTTGTTCACGGGTCTGGAGAGGGTGTCCCCGAGCTCCGATGGGTACCTTTAGTTGGGATAAAGTAAAGGCGGCTGGGCATTGTGCTGGCAACTCAACCCCTTAGTATGCTGTGACATACAGAAACTAGTGAACCTTGCTTCACCTGTCCCATGGATCAATTCGGCCCGACGGGATACTTTCCTTTTTTTCCATAGCATCTCTTGGAGTCCAGCTATCAATCGGAAACCAAAAACGTTTTTCTGATAAATTTTATAGCTATTTGCTGGGGTCTCAACACAGGCCTCACAAAATCAAGAAATCACGAGTAAGAACAAAGGGACTTAATGCAACAACAACACCAAAAAAAAAGACCATCTTAATGATGGGTGTAACAACGATAACCTTACATTTGGGTGTTTACTTCCCTTTGAAGACTTTAGGGTCCAACATTAATCCAGCATCCGTAGTTTCTTATCAGTGGATTGGGTGGATTTAATTTCTCGTGGTTTTATTTCTTCTTTGAATTTCTTCCTAAAAATTTGGTTTAATGCTCTTGTTACCAAAGAACTGTACCGCCCATCCTCCAATAAGCCTCTGTTTATTTCTTACTTTTTTTTCTTACTTTTTGATCACTCCTTATTTCACTAACTCTTTCCATATCACTCCCTCTTACTCACTCCTTCTTGCTCTCTACCATTCTCACAATCTCTTGTTCATTCACTCATGCCATCTCTCTCTCTCTCTCTCTCTCTCTCTCTCTCTCTCTCTCTCTCTCTCTCTCTCTCTCTCTGTCTCTCTCTCTCTCTCTCTCTCTCTCTCTCTCTCTCTCTCTCTCTTCTGTTTCTTTAGCGCTCTTAGTCTTACTCTTTATTTTCTTCATTAATTTATTTTCTCTTTCTCTCTCTCGCTTTCTTACTTTCGACAGCACTTTCTTTCTCTCTACATTTCTTTCTATGGCGATTTCTTTCGCTCTAACTTTTTATTTTTTCTTCTTTTCTCTCTCATGCACTTTCTCTCTCTCTCTCTCTCTCTCTTATACATACACTCATTCTTTTAATTTTATTCACACAGTCTCTCGTTCTTTCGCTCACGAGTTTTCTCTCTCTTTTTTTGGCGCTCTCACTCTGTCTTGAAATCTTTTCTGCACTTCTCTCTCTCTCTCTCTCTCTCTCTCTCTCTCTCTCTCTCACACACACACACACACTCTCCCTAGTTACAGCGATCAGAGCAACGTAATGCCGGCAATAAACACTAAAAAATTTGCTTGTTCGGAAATCGATAGATGAAGGTGGGCATACGTGTGTGGGTGTGTGCTTGGGGGGGGGGGGGGGGGGCGGTGGCGGAGGGCGGGGGTGGAAGCGCCAAAAGTGAAAAGCATGGTTAGATACGTTTATTAGTCGGTAACCGCCAGGGCTGCAGACGATCCTAAATTGAAAATGGCGATAATCTGCGCGGGATGTCTTAGTTATTTTAACAAAGGATTTGTATACATGATAATAAAGTGTCGATTATGCTTTTAAGGAGCGACAGAAAAAAAAACAAAAGAACATCGAAAAACAGACAAAAACACAAAAGAGGGGACGCAAGATGCAGGAGGTGAGGATAGCGACCACGTGACGTAACCATCCCCCCAACTCATCCACCAAACAGACTGGAGTTATAATGGTGTATATTGTCGCTGACTGGCTCATTAAAATGTGAGTACACCTTTTGCTAAATAACTTTTGGTTAACATTGTACTCTGTTCCAAATATTGTATAAGGTCACATTTGATTTATGGGTCATAGTGGCCGACCCGGCAGCGCATTCGGTTGGCGTACCGACGGACCTGGGAGCGAATCCTGGTGAAGGCTAGGATTTTCTCAGAACTAGTGGGAGGTGTCCCTGAGTCTACCCAGAACTGAAGGCTACCTAACCTTAGTTGGGGGTAAGAAAAAGGAGGCTGGGCATTGTGCTGGCCACACAATCCCTTAGTATGCCGTGGCCACATAGACGGGTCCCTACGGATCAGTTTGGTCCGACGGAAATTACTTTTTCACATTTTATTTAACCATAATACTGAAAAAAAACAACAACAAAGTACCAGAATCTAGTCAATTTTGGACCAACAGGGTTTGAGGAGCTGGTCATTTTCTCTAAGCTCTCAAGGGAAAATCGTGTGGTCAACACTATCAATATCCAGACGAGTTTGGCTTTAACCCCTTCTCCCCCCTTCTTCAAGCTGACATCAGGTATCCATCAGACTAGATCTCCCGATTGAACTGGAGAACTGGGACTATTCGTTCCATTGGAATCCTCAATGTTAAAGCTTGAGATTGCGCGTAGCCTAATTCGTTAAATTCTCCCAAGAGATAAATGGAATGTGGGCTCCCATACTTATCCCATTGGCGACCCAAGGAACCATTGCGTAAGATATTATCCCATCAGAGCTGAAAGGTCTCAGGGAAATTCAGAAAAATAGAATCCCTGCATATTTTAATTAACCGTACATGAGCTGAACAACTTGGCAATAACATGCAAAAAAAAGTATAACTTTGCCTTAAAAAAATGTCACGATTCATACTCCTTCTTACTTTAATGTTAAATAAATGTTATATAAAGTTTTATTGTTCCAGTCATCTAATTCAATGCAGTTCTATAAAATTATTTTTACTATAAACTACTCTAATGACATTATCTTTGCCTTAACGTACACATTTAAAATCTTCCCATTCCAAATGGTTTCAATTCCTTGTCCAAACTTTACACAATTCATTGCTATACATGTACGCATATATAATCTTTCTTTACTAAGTGTACTAATTTATTATCTTCAAAATGTATACTCTATTTCCAAATGTACACATTAATTTATAATCTTACATTTTCAAAATTTACAACTGTGGATATCATTTCTAAATGTACACATTTATAATGTTACATTTTCTAATAAATCTTCAATTTCCAAAATATATTCTTTATTCCAACGTCACACATTCATAACTTACCTGTTCCAGATGCCAGTATTTATTATCTTCCATTTCTCAAATTTTTTTTCTTCATAATAATCTGAAAATATTCCAACTTTTTTTTTTCATTTTAGTCTCCTCAAATTGACTAATTCGTGATTTTATAAAATCAAAATAATTGCTATAATCTCCAACAGTTTTATTAACCTAATCTAGCGATTATTATTTTATATTTTACTATTTGTCCTTGAATTTGTGTTTTGTTCCTAATTTTTATGTAGTTTGTTTGTTTGTTATATCGATGTACAGCATTCAGCTGACACCTAAATAGAATAAACCCAACACACCCACGCAACTGAAGACACTGCTATTACCCACAAGAAACTGTAGACCACTTCCTGCTTGAATGCCCTAAGCCAGTGATGGCGAACCTTTTTGAGGCCGCGTGCCCAAAGTACAATACAAGACAAACTTATTTCTTTCAACGTGCCAACACAGCAAATAAAACCAAATATCATAACTTAGCTGTTTCATTTCTGGTAAATGCTCGCGTGCCCACAGAAATGGCTCTGCGTGCCAGATGTGGCACGCGTGCCATAGGTTCGCCATCGCTGCCCTAAGCTAACCTACCTCAGACACACACAACTCTCCCCCCTCTCCCTTAACCTACCATTACCAACACAATACAGACAAAAAAAAGACATATAAATATGTTTGTCTGGCATTGACTGCAAGAGAGCAAACTTCTCAGCAGAGGGGTTAACGGAAGAAGAAAAAAGAAGAATCACTCGTATCTTATCTTATCTTATCTATACATTACATACGCTCTTTCTATAAAAAAAAAAATTCTTGGAACTAATGAAAGTTTTGGACCTGGTCAATCGAATAGACCATTAGTAAAATAATGAACGCCTCTTTGCTATGCCACTTACGGTGCCCAAATCTGTGAAGATAGCTTAAAATTACGGACAGTCGTAATGCGTTGACTTATAAAAACCTTTATTCCTATAAGTCCGCCTAAGCTGTTGCATTAATCAATATGTTGCTTTAATATTGTCCATTGCTTTCGTTCATAACAGTTATTAAGTTTAAAAAATATTTTTGTATCAATCGTTTAATGTCAATATAAACTAAAAAGTCTATTAAAAAAACAACAACTTTATTATCTGAAAATAGATTTAGACAGGGAAGAACAGGTAGCCCCCAGTCTATTTCTAAAAAAAAAAGAAAAAAAAACTGGGAGGGATATAGGCTGATATAGCCCAGGTCACTAGCCCAGGTCACTAGCCCAGGTCACACACGCGTGACTGGCGGAGAACTATCTAGGGAAGCCATGTAAGAACACGAATCGCAAAAGTGATATATATTCGAAAATAAAGTCACGTGTCTTAAAATTAACCAATGGGCGTCAAAATTCAACTTTATCCATGTATAATATGTTATTACATAAATGACTTCTGCATTTTACATAATTAGTCAACATATTTTTTGATGATTCATTGTTCATTGTTCATTGTTCATTGTTGTACACATTTTGTTGTTGTTGTTTAGTTATATAACGACGTATATTTATTGTTTACTGTATCATCCCCCTCCCAGACCCAACCCCAGGTTTCGCTACAGCTTCTTGAACTATTTATGCGCTGGTCTTGGCTGACTAGCCATTAACCTTGCTTAGAGGCGCGGAGAGAGAGAGAGAGAGAGTGGGAAAGAGGGTTAATTTATGTAATGGGGTCTTCACGGCAGGCCTGCGATAAATTGGAGGGGGTGATGTTTGTATTTTTAATTAGACGTAAACATTGGATTTGATTGAGATTCTGTCTGTCTATCAATGTATATGTTTGTCTAGCTGCCCGTGTGTCTGCCTACCTACCTGTCTGACCCATCTTCCTGTCTGACCATTATGTAAGTCTCTGTGTAAGTTTCTGTGCAGTTCTCTTCTACCGGCTGGTCCAGCGGTTAGTTCACCGGACTGTCAACCAAAAACCAACTGACAGGTCGCGGGTTCTATCCCTGCCACCGACGGATCCCTGTCGCCCTGCAGGAGTTTTGGGCCTAGCGGACGTAATAATCTTCTATCTAGAAGGAACGTCTGTAAACTTATAAGATTACCTTGTATATATAAATTTCATTTTTACAGCAAAGACTGCCAGTCCCGTCTCTATGAGGAACAGGACTGTTCGTTTTTTGTGAGGCTTGAATGTGGGCCCCTTCCAGGATGACAATTTTAGACAAGACCTAATTTTGGGCTACTCTGTGGAGTGAAACTTAATTTTTGTTCTTCTTCTTTTTGAGTTGCTTCCGGGCATGGAATGGGTTGCCTGAACTAAGCAGTTAAACTAAAGCCTTAAAACAAGTATAGAAATGCAATACTAGATTCCATCGTCAAAGAGGCGTAAAACGCAATAATCTTCAGTAAATAATAGTATACTATAATTGCCTAAAAATAAAAAAAACAACGGACCAACCCCACCGGCTCTTATGTCCAGGGGCGTAACAATGTTCAGGGGTGGGTCAATGGGGGGGGGGGGGCACACCGAGGTTCTGTTCTGCCACCTCGCGGCACGCTGTGTAACCTAGGATACTTAGGTGATAATAAAAGATACGTTCATTTACACTTTAGACTTTAGACAATGTTTAATGTCATCGTAGCCCTTAAAAAAAAGTAATAACAACTAACAACGCCACATTTCTGGTTCTGAGAAAAACCCGTTTCTTTTTTTTTTCTGTTTCACTATCAATATATTATAGTAGGTGGTTATGGGAAAACCCCGCTTTTTTTGTGTTTTTTAAATACAGACATCTTCAGGGTGTAGAGTTGAAACAGTTGGCGCTGCAGCTTCAAGTATACAATTAGTTGAGCTGAAAGAGTCACATGTTTTACACCCAGAAAACATACTTCCCAGACTCTTAGTTTTAATTACAAGCTTGTTTACAAGCATAATAGTTTCCTTGTTGTTGTTTTCTTTTTAAAAGAAGTATTTATCCTGGGTTGAAAAAAACAAACAGAAAGTGAAGATAGATGTTGAAATCACAAGGATATGACAAGCTTTTCTCTATGGCGTAGTTTAGCTATAAGACGATATTATCGTACATGAGATATGTTTCAAACTTTTAAACAATCTTCCTTTTTAATCGTTTTATTTTAGTTGGATTTCGAAATATATGAGTTACGTTAATACAAGAGTGTAAACAAAAGTAATATAGAAAGATGTTTAGGAAGATATTTCATTCCAGTTTGTATTCAGCTGTTAAAATCTAGTTTCCAAAAGTCTCTTGTAAACTAACATAGTGTAGCCTCCTGGTCATTAATGCCAATATTAATTTTTAGATCGACATTTCTTTAGATGTACGCATCAATTACTTTTGTTTCAAATAGCCATTGTGTTATAGTTCAGAGGGCAGGGAATTTTTATACAAAAACTGTATTTAGGCCTACTAAACCTAAATGATATTTTTTTTCCAGAAATGACTACTTCGCCCACTTAGAACATTAAGTAAAATTTTACATAACATTTCAAAATTAATATGTAGGCCTATATATATAATATGGTTTATATGAAGTTGCTTTCTATGCAAACTTCTTCTTCTTATTATTATTATTTGCGTGGAGGCCCGAGGAAAAAGTCCACAATTTAACTACATATTAAATTGTATAACATACAAACAAGAATTACAAACAAATGATGGAGTTTCATTTTGAGGTGTTTAGTAAAACCCTTCGGTGAAGATTTGAAAGCCGGTACAGAGGGGAGAGGGGGGGGGGGCAGGGATGGGGCTTGTTCCAGTGTGTGCCAAGATCCAGTAATTAACAGTTCTTCATTAAAAAAAGATTAAAAGAAAGAAAACTATTTTGGACTTTCAAAGCCAATGAAATTTTGACAAATCTTCATCTTCTCTTCCAAGTTGTTTTTTTCAATAGCATTTAAAAGCAACAAAAACAACTGATGTTTAAAAAAGAGGGTTTTCAAGATGGAGTTAAGATAAAGTTTTGACTCGGATCACTAGTATACGGAATTGAATCTGCAGGTAACAAAGTCTACACCTTTATCCCTCAAGCCCCCATTTCTGAGAAACTTTCTTTTACACGCGCACTTTGACAGTAAGGTGTCTGTGGAGGTGTGGGTGAATAGAGGGCGGGGGGGGGTGTGGGAGGGGGGGTATGGGGGAGGTCCCAACAGCTGCAGATGAGAATTATTCTGAGAGGCCGAAATTCGTGGAAGCAATTTGTGAACACGTCTGTTTTGTCTCATCAGTCAACATAATCTATGAAATACAACAAAATGTTAAGGGAGTGGGTTTTGGGGGGGGGGGGGGGGGGGAAGTGATTGGTATTTTTCCAGGTGAGCTGACGAAGTGGTTGGGGGGTTTGAGGTGGGGAGAAAGCTAAGATGGGAAATGAGCAAATTTTCTGGTTAAACATCGAAAATGATACTTATTTTTTTATTATTGACTTTTTAAAGAAGACAGAAATGTTAAAGGTTGGAAGAGTTGAGTGTGTTTGTGTCTGTGTGTGTTTTTCAGTTTGTGTTTTGTGTTTGAGCACGCGTTTTTAGAGATGGAGTATAAAAGTAAACGTTTAAGGGCAGTGGCCTGTGGAATGAGTGATTGGACTTTTATGATGAATTACATTGTTTGTTTTTTTGTAGGCTGTAGCCTGTGGAATGGGTGATTGGACTTCAATGATGAATTACATTGCTTTGTATGCACTGATCTGTGGAATGGGTAATGCTTTACTTGATTCATATTGCTGGCATTACTGTAAATGGCACCAAACTTACAGGAGTCAACGTAATGTATGCAAAGCATACTAATATGATGGTTAGCTAGATTCAAATACAGCAGCACTAATTCATTAAGTTGGCGTAAAGTAAAGGCGGCTGGGAATTGCACTGGCCGCACAATCCTTCTAGTATGCCGTGGCCGTGATGAATGCTGCTTCACCGGACCTATGGATCAATTTGGTCCGACGGAAATACTGTACTTTGACTATTTTTCAGGCGATGCGGCCATTTACAGCATATCAACATCATCATGAAATGAAAGACCGTATAATAACAATATGTTTCTTGAACTTCCTTATATTCGTCTCTTTCCAGTCTGTAGTAAAAATAACAAGAACTACAAGAAACGTATAACTTTAAAAAATAAAGTTTTAAGCAAAGAGACGAAAAGTAGAAGAAAAATTAAGATAAATGATTTAACGGCGCGCCATACTTTGTAAGACACTGTGAATCGCAAGATGTTCTCACCATACAGAGCCACTACATCCGTAATGTATGACATACACATGTTACCACTTAACATTTTAAGCCAGGGGTAATTAATTTGTTTTAAAGTTTCGCGTATTTAGTGACAGCGTACAGTAGAGTTATTGGTCCTTCTTTTTTCCTTCATAGAATCATTGTTTCACAAAATTTGGAAAACATGACACAGTGTACAGTACAGCTTTTTAAAATTCTCTTTAGCCTATATATGACCGGTGTTTTATGACTTTTGGTGTCAGATTTTAAATAGCATTTTAGCATCTTATAATACATACTGTTACGACCACAATCCCCTTGTGGTCAGAGCCGTGTACATGTTGTTGATAATTCTCGTTCGTCCTAGGGTAGACTTTGGTTATTATTACTTATATTTCAGTATTACACGAACTATCCTTATTGTCCTGGGCACAAACTCAGGATTTCCGTTCTAACAGTTCCTTTCCTTGACGTTATAGTTGTAAATAAATATATATATTATAATATGGTAAACAATGAAACAAAAATAGTAACTTGACGAGGAAGCTTCAGTGTAAATGTTGTCGATAATTTAATTCAGGTGATATGTGCAAATATATACAATATGAAGATTATATACAGTTAGAAGAAAATAGTGCCAACACAAGCGTCCACTCTGTACAAAACGCTGCACACGACTCTATCTAAACCACTAGCTTCTTAGCCTTAAATACTAGCGGGGGAGAGCGGGGAACACTCATAATAAAAATGATAGTTTTAACATAAACTTCCCTGTACGAGAAATAATAGACTATTCCTAGCCATTCCGAGATTTTGAGGTCTGCACGAGAGTGGATTCTTAGAACAGTCTAGGCTTTAGTATGCCCACAAAACTATCTATCTATCTATATATCTATGTACACTATCTATCTGTCTATCTATCTATCTATCTATCTATCTATCTGTCTGTCTATCTATCGATACATCTATTTATCTATCTATCTATCTATCTATCTATCTATCTATCTGTCTGTCTGTCTGTCTATCTATCTAGAAATCTATCTATCTATCTGTCTATCTATCTGTCTGTCTGTCTATCTATCTATCTATCTATCTAATTATCTATCTACCTAGCTATCTAGCAATCTAGCTATCTTTCTATCTATCTATCTATCGAAATAGCTATCTAGCAATCTATCTATCTATCTATCTATCTACTATATCCATCTATCTAAATATCTTTCTCAATCTTGCTGCGCCAATTTATGTTATCGTATTTTTGTTAAATTTCTACTTAGTTACACTCTATAAGATACCCAAGTCTCCCCCCCCCCCCCCACTCATTTCTTTTCTTCAGATTTTTGTACCAAGTAAATGGCTTCGGCAAAAGGAGAACATTGTGTGCCGACAAAAATACCCTTTGTATATAGCCTTGAAATGCCCTTTCAAATAGCCTAAATAAGTATTTCAACGTATATTTATCTGCTTTTCAGACTGTTCACAAAAAGATCATCTAAAAAAAAACTCTCTTTATCTATAATGGTTAGTTGGCACTTCGTCCTACAATTACAATATCCAAACCAAATCCTTTGCCAAATCGTCTACTTTACAGTAGGAGCAGCCAATCCTACATTTTTTTTTCGGAGAAGTGGAATGTGCAGCAATTTTTAAAGCAAAAAAATTTTTTTTTTTAATATGATGATTCGAATCATCTTTGGCAGCAAAACGAGAAACCAACTAAAGAGAATATATTATACTTTGTAAGTGAATATGAAACTTGATTTAAAAAAACAATAACAACTGGAAGTGAAGAAATGTATCTTGTTATATAACGTAACAGCGCGCTGGGATTGCCGTCCCGGGTTCAAATCCTGGTGACGTGTAGGATTCTCCTTGGAACGAAGGTGTGTCCCTGAGCCCATACCAAGTCTTAATGGGGTAAATTAATAGCTGGGGGGGGGGGGGGGGGGAAGTTGAAGGCGGCTGAGCATTGTGCTGACCACACTTTTACATAGTATGCCATGGTCAAAATATAAAATAGACAAAATTTAAAATACATGTAACTTTGCTGTGTCTGTACAACATTCTAAATAAAGGTAACTTTGCGGTGTCTGTACAACATTCTAAATAAAGGTAACTTTGCGGTGTCTGTACAACATTCTAAATACATGTAACTTCGTAGTGTCTGTACAACATTCTAAATAAAGGTAACTTCGTAGTGTCTGTACAACATTCTAAATACATGTAACTTTGCGGTGTCTGTACAACATTCTAAATACATGTAACTTCGTAGTGTCTGTACAACATTCTAAATACATGTAACTTTGCGGTGTCTGTACAACATTCTAAATACATGTAACTTTGCGGTGTCTGTATAACATTCTAAATAAATGTAACTTTGCGGTATCTGTATAACATTCTAAATAAATGTAACTTCGTGATGTCTGTACAACATTCTAAATAAATGTAACTTTGCGGTATCTGTACAACATTCTAAATAAATATAACTTTGCTGTGTTTGTACAACATTATAAATACATGATGTAACATTGATGTAATATAAACGGTAAGGGTTTTGTTAAAGTAAGATTAACATTTCATCTCAAATGGCGCTACCGTCTTAATTTCTGCAATGTCTGTCTGGATGGGTACGCTACTGGACAAGCCCAGCCTTTCTTCTGACGGCAGAGACATAGATAGTGGAGGGGGCGGGGATTGTAATAAGGGTTTAGTGGGGTGGGGATGGGTGGGAGGGGACGAAACGTAACAAATGATAATATTGTTTCTAACAGGTCCTCTAATCCCGTAGTCATCCCAACCAACTGTGACCTTTCCCATGCCGTCGCAAATTCATTCTTCTGACGAATGGGAGGGGGAAACAATATGTTATATAACAACTGTCACTCTTGGAGAAGATGAGAAACAACAAGACACACACAGACACACACAGACACACACAGAGACACACAGACACACACAGACACACAGAGACACACCAACAAAGTAAAACAAAGAGAGCAAAAAAAAAACAAAACAAAAACGATTATAACTTTTCTTACACACACACACACACACACAGAAACGTTGTACTGAGTGGCGAGGGTTTTGATCACGTGACCCTCCTAACGATTACCTACCGCCTGCTCGTTAAAGGAAAGCGCGGTAATAAATTTATTTATTTTTAAAACGAGAGCGCCGAAATGAACAAAGCAAAAAAAAAATTGGTTCATCTACTGAAATGGCCTGGGAAGATTTACTACGTATGGGGAGTTCATAACCTTAGTAAACCATTTCCCCTCACAACCACCCCCACTTCCGTTCTCATGGAGAAAGACTATCTCGCCTTTCCAAAATGGCGGAGAGAGAAATTTACGCCGTCGAGCTGCCGCGGCCATTAGTTCTGGTTGTTTTTTTTCTCTTTCGTTTTTCTCTGTCGGCGTCCAGTGACAGTTACATCTCTTTAAGATAATTGGAAAGCTTTGTTTCTTTTCATATTTTTTTTTGGCCGGTACGAATATAGGGAGCAGTTGTGAAATTTATGCCAGGCGACGTGTTAATAATGTGGGAAACAATTGTTCAGAACCGCTGAAGGCGGTGGTGGTAGGGGAGCAGGGAGATGTGAAATGGGACGGTGGGGTTGGGGGGAAGAGGAGATACTTTTAAGTATTGTACTTTTGCAACAATGGAGCAGCGGTGGCCAGCGCGTTCGACAAGCGTACCGAAGGTTATGGGTTCGAATTATGATGAGGGCCTGGATTCGATGGTGTCCGTGAGTCTACCCTGGGTACCTGACATTAGTTGAGGTAAAAGTAAAGTAAAAGCGGCTGAGCATTGTACTGGCCACACATCCCTTAGTATGCCGCGGCCACTGCAACTTATGAACGCCGCATCACCGGCCCTACGATCAACTTTTGTCCTACGGGTACTTTACTTAGTAATACCCTCTAGCAATACCGGACGTTTCAGTACCTCTCTACATAGAGGACATCTGTAGATATAATGAATTGGTCCTCGACCAATTCGTTAATTTATTTTTTTAAATAAACTTAGACCTATTATTAATCACCGTATGTTAAGGTTATACAATGGGCGCAGTTTCCAAATGATGTCTCTTTGAAATGCTTTCAAATTTAGTGTGTGTTCGGGACCGAGTTTTTTCGGTATTGCGAAATAGTGCTGTCTACTTTTTATTATTATTATTATTGTTAGTTTTATTAATAATAAGTCAGAAGCTTGACAGCAACAATCCATTTGCATATTTTGTAAAATGGCAGCAACATAGATTCCGTTCCGATCTATTTATAGATCAGTGGCACAGTAAGTTTTAGACACAATTTTGTTTATATCGGTAACTGCGGTGGAAATTTTTAGTTTTTCCTTTCTTCTATAGATCAGTGCCTTTCTTCACTTTGCTCAAACCATAGACTTATAATAAGATGGACCGCTTGCTCTATTTTTAGAGCTTATAGCAACTTTTTTTCCGTGCGCAACCAATAAGGCTGTTTAAATGACTTCTACGCTCCTCGTTGTTTCGTTGTTTCTTAAATGTTTCCGCATTATACAACTTTCGATTTTAATTTTAATTTTTCATTGAGAAAATTGAAGCGATTCAATCAAACGGAAGTGCAAAAGGAAATAAGCTTATTTGCTTATTGAAGATTGTGTGCGCACGGAAAAAAAAAACTAGTGTTGATCTCTAAAAATAGAGCAATTCGTCCAGCTCATTATAGTATTTGATTACACCCTCATTTACTTCCCGAACGGCACACAGATTTGGAATTGGTTGCCTGAACAAATCAACAACTAAACATTATTGAAAACAAATATCAAAATGCAGACTCAACTCAAACTGGTGATAAGCATAGGATAAAGGTACAAGTCTGGTCACAGTTATTTTTAAAATGAAACTGTGAACATTTCAATTCTTGTATTTCATTTTTCGCCATTTTCAGCCCTAAGCCCTCTTCCGACCCAAAATTTTAACTGCAAAAAATTTCAGATCTGAAGAGGCAAACCCGTCGTTTTCCATCCATTTTTGCAATTAGCCATTTCAATAGAAATGTGGCTATGGGCAAAAATACCTTCAGTTTGAGATCAAGCAGCTGTTAGAACAAACAAACCAAACTAGCCTTTTCAAAATGAGAATTTTTGGGGTGGCCCTGAAAAGGGCCGAAAAAAATAATGTGTTTATAGTATTACTTGACACAGTGTGCGCAGTTTAGCGCCTCCTTCGCCTGCGACTCCTCCTTCGCCTGCGACTCCTCCTTCTTCCTCCTCTCCTCCTTCGGCTTCGCTTCCTTCCTCTCCCCTTTCGGCCACGCCTTCCGCCTCGCCTTCGGCTCCGCCTCCTCCTGCGGCTCCTCCTCCTACGGGAGCGCCTGCGCCGACGGGGCCTCATCATATCGTCGTCGTCATCGATCCGACGGCGGCGCTTTTTCTTGCTGCCGTCATCATCTTCCGCGCCGCTCATGATGGCGTACTTATAGCCGTTGACTTTAGAGATCTGGCCCTCTCTGATGGCTCGCTTCAGCGCCTGGGCGATCTGGCGGGTCACATCCTGGTAGCTCTCGGGCCCGGTGCCGTTCGCGACGATATACTTCTTCAAGGAAGTTACCGTGCAGCCGTTCGTCTCTTTGAGATTTCGGATGGCGTCGACAACATTGTCCACGGAAATGCGTTGCCTTTCCTTTTGATCAGGCTCTGAATCTGACTCGGAAGCCATTTTACTCTCCGATCAGAACCTGTCCGTTCAGTACCAAATCGAGCCTGTCATAGTCTCTGCTCGGACGTCAAGGAGAGCACGCGGAGCTCATTAACTTTGTAGCGCGTTTGCAAAATTACCTTTTTGTTTTTAAACGCACATGTCTAATTTCTTAAAATGATTCTTTATGTTTATTTTGGTGCAGATTCCCCCAAAGACAAGACTAAATAAGATGGACCGCTTGCTCTATTTTTAGATCTTATATGGAATTATTTTTTTTTGTGCGCAACCAATAAGGCTGTTTTAAATAACTGCTACGCTCCTATATTTCATTAAAGGTTTCCGCTGTATACAACTTTCGATTTTAATCTTAATTTTCCATTTAGAAAATCATAGCGAATTTCTATAAACTATAATAAGATGGACCGCTTGCTCTATTTTTAGAGCTTATATGTATTTTTTTTCTCCGTGCGCAACCAATAAGGCTGTCTTAAATTACTTCTCCGCACCTCCTTGTTTCCTAAATGTTTCCGCTGTATAGAACTTTCTATTTTAATTTTAATTTTTCATTGAGAAAATCAGAGCGATTCAATAAAACGGAAGTCCTAAGTATTATACAAATCTGGAATTCCGAAAAGCAGTCTTTCGAGTCATCATAATAATAGCAGAAATACTAAAGCAAGCGGTCCATGTGTATATTATAGTCTATGGAATTACTAAACCGAAGTCTAGAGGACTAAAAAAGAATCGGAAATTCCGAAACTAAATGTTTCAAGTTATCAAATAGCAGAAATATCAAAGCAAGCGGTCAATCTTATTATAGACTTTGATTCCACAAAACTAATTAACCCTTCCCGTACCGACCTACTTCTATCTATGCTGCCTTCAGTTCCGCTATATACGCGCCCGGGACTGTAAGGGTTAAGTACGGTTTATGCTTCCCTATATTATTTGTTTTTTTTTTTAAAAGAGTGAAATTTTCGTTGAAGTAGCCTATGCACCGAGGTATTCGATTTGTGTTGCTTATTTTTATATCGTTTTTTGTTACAGTATAATTTTTTTGTTGTTGCTATTAAACGTTTTAATAATGATAGTTTGATCCGAAATCAGTAAATTTTGTTTATGACGAGTTCATTTTTTTTAAAGTAAGTAATTGTCCATCCTATGTTCCAACTTGTCGTGTACATCCAATCTACTGTTGAAATGGTCATTTTTTGTTGTTATATATATTAAATATTATATATTTACTTCTAAGTATTTATTTGCACACTAGAGATATATACAAGATATAATAATAATAATAATAATAATAATAATTGGTCATTTATATCGCGCCTCACTCCATGCTAATGCAAGCATGCTCAGCGCGCTCACAAAAACGAAACGACAATAACACTCTAAAATAGTTTTAAACAAGGTTTCGGCCGATGGAGGCACGAAACGACAATAACATTTTAAAATAGTTTTAAACAAGTATTTTGCTGATGGATGTGTACTTCATCAACTTAGTCGAAAAGAAAAGTCTTCAGCTTCAGCACATTCTGGTCTAGGTCTAGAGAGCAGGGTTGGCGAAGTCGAACGTCCCGGGCTAAAACGCCATGATTTTCTGGAGGGTCGCCTAATGTCAACCCAGATTCGATAGGTACCCTCAGAGCCTTTAAAATCTTATGTAGCGCCCCAGGACAAAAGTTTCAGCGTCGCCCCCTTGCATACTGTAACACCTTTTTTATTGCTATATTTAGATTACATTTGCCGCCCCCTAGAAGTGTCGCCCCGGGGCATGTGCCCCCCTTCTGCCCCCCCCCCCCCCGTGAGGGCACTGGGTAGCCTACATTAGTGTTATGGGAAAAATAAAGTCGAATGTTCATTTTGTTGTCCACACAATCCCCTTGTATGCTGTTAACGCTGCTTCAGTTGCTCTATGGATCACATGGTCTGAAAAGAATACTTTACTTTTTTTTCTTTACCAGCACAGACTCTCTGTGGAACTGAAAAATATAACGGCTTTGGTTCATAATACACAACACAGTATTGTCATACACCGTCCATCTCCTCTGTCTGAATTGGTCGTCAGCAGGGCCCTCACAAGCCTTTGTGCCGCCCCCGGGCATATGCCCCCCTCTGCCCCATGTGAGGGCACTGGTCGTCAGACCTTGTGTTTAGAGAACTGTTCTGGATCTAAAATTTTGCCATTAAAGGGAATCGACTTAGGAATTCTAAACTGTGTCGCCTTCTTTATGGAATAGCTGACCTCAGACACTGAGAGACTCTGAGACAAAAGAGTCTTTTAAAAAGAGCTTAAAGACCTTTCCCTTTGGCTAGTGGCTGTGTGCCTTACATATTGATAAAACTGCCACTACAATTCACACCGAGAGCGCACTGAGCATGCTAAATTTAAAAGTTAGCATGGATAAAAGCACTATAACAATAAAACCGTAAAAACGAAATGACCCTTATTATTATTATGATCAAAATATATATAAAAAAAAAAGAAAAAAAGACGTAATTTTTCGATATTACATTTAACCAAAGACTATAATAAGATGGACTGCTTGCTCTATTTTTAGAGCTTATCAGATCTTTTTTTTTGCGCATCCAATAACACTAAATTAAATTACTTTGGATAAATGTTTCCGCTGCGTACAACTTTTCATTTTAATTTAAATTTGTCATTGAGAAAATCATGGCGGTTAAGTAAAACGGAAGTGCAAAGTGCAAAACGGAATCGAAAATTGCGAAAAAAAGTCATTGGAGTCATCAAATAGCAGAAATATTAAAGCAAGCGGTCCATCTTTATTATTATAGTCTTTGAATAATGTAAATTACTCTAAATCGGTTCAGCAAATTGTTACTTAGATAATGTAAATTAGGCCTACTCTAAATCGGTTCAGCAAATTGTTACTTAGATAATGTAAATTAGGCCTACTCTAAATCGGTTCAGCAAATTGTTACTTAGATAATGTAAATTAGGCCTACTCTAAATCGGTTCAGCAAATTGTTACTTGGATAATGTAAATTAGCCTACTCTAAATCGGTTCAGCAAATTGTTACTTAGATAATGTAAATTAGGCCTACTCTAAATCGGTTCAGCAAATTGTTACTTGGATAATGTAAATTAGCCTACTCTAAATCGGTTCAGCAAATAGTTACTTATATAATGTAAATTACTCTAAATCGGTTCAGCAAATTGTTTCTTGGATAATGTAAATTACTCTACATTGGTTTTCAGCAAATAGTTACTTGGATAATGTAAAATTAATCTACATCGGTTCAGCAAATAGTTACTTGAATAATGTAAAATTAATTTACATCGGTTCAGCAAATAGTTACTTGGATAATGTAAATTACTCTACATTGGTTCAACAAATAATTAATTGTATAATGCAAATTACTTACTTCTGGAAGTGCCCCGTTTCTCTCTGACGACCGTTGGACTTAGAGCCTTCTCCATATCAGGTCCAAAGATGTGGGTGGAATCAACTTCTCATTGAACTTAGGCGAACATGCTCTACAGTTACTGTCAAGAACAACTTAAGAACTCATAATTTCACTATTTACCCTAGATAACAAGCATTAGACCACTATTGTCTTACTTGTTTGTTAGGTCGGTTTATGCTTCATTAATTGTTTGATTTGTCCAATGTTTGTACATTTTTAAATCATCAATTAGTTTTATGTTTAGCCTAGAAATTATATCCTGATTCAAAGTTGTATGTTAAATGCGCTCTGAGCTTACATTTTGTTTGTTGGCAGCGCTATACAAATATTATTATTATTACATAGATTCAGCAAATACCCAATCTTTTTTTTAGTATATATTCGGCGTCTGCGATTCCTATTAAATAAATACCCCACTGATGTTACGAAAAAAAGACCCACCATCGAAACAAAATGGGGGTGCGGTAGCACTAATACTCGGAAACTGCCTACTAGTGCCTAGTAGCAACCTCTGATTGAGATACATAAAGATATGTCCGAAAGAGTTGCCTTTGAGCTATAACTAACTCTGAAACACAAACACTGGCCAATAACAATAAGAAAATATTCCATTCGTAGTTTTGGTTCTTGTCTGGTAATATAAACAACCTTATGTTTGATGCCAACCTTAGTAGCAAAGTTGTATAGACAGACCAACTGATATGAGACTAGTTAAACACCTGGAAACCCCCCAAAACATGTACTTGCCGAAGTGAAGAAAGTGTCCATGAACTATTGACGGTTACGACTGCCAATTGCTAATAGTTTGGAGATTGAACTAACGTATAAAGAAAAAGAAGATTTAAAAAGGTTAATTTGAGTATAAAGCACTGGATGAATTTGTACAGGATCACAAGGATAGCATAAAGGTTAACTCTTATTACGCTTCTCTTGAGGTGGTAGTATAATTTACGAGCTAAATTGCCCGTCGTTGCCCGGGGGAAAATATAACAGGCCTGTATTAAGCTACAGATACAACTGTTATAGACTACAATGAACAGAAAGCTATAAATGTAATAAAAATAATAATAAATAATGAAGCTTATATAGCGCATATCCCGCAATCAGTTATATGCGCTTAACAATTACATTTACAATTACAATTACAATTAACGATGATAACAATAACAGACAAATGTTTAAAAATGTAAGTGGGCTAGGAGTCAATAATAAACAGGTGAGTCTTGAGTCCGGACTTGAAAATGTTAAAGTTCGAGCTTTGTCGCAGCTGGAGAGGCAGGGTGTTCCATGCGGAGGGGCCGGAGAAGGTGAAGGCCCGCTGACCAGCTGTCACGAGTTTTGTCCGCGATAATGTAATAATTTAAAAATATATGTTTTTCTTACTGAAGACTTTTAGGAAAGTAATTTAAAATTTTTGGTTAAATATGTACTAGCTTCGCTAAAAATTTGGTAAATCTTTGTCAAGCAAAAGTTCAGTTCCCTCTTGGAAACAATTTCTGGCTTAACCCGTGATCATAATTATGTAACGTCTTCTTTCTGAATTCAAGAAATTGTTAATTTGCCAACAAACGAAGGACGAAAAGCCAAGTTCTCAACATGACGTTTATAAATGTTTAGATCTTGAAGTTTACAGACGTTCCTACAAAATTATTGACAGAAAATTATTAAGTCTTATCTTATATATCACAGATGCCCCTTCTATAAAGAAGAGTATTGCGTCCTACACTCATTGTTTGGTCCTATTACTGTTCTATTCGTTCATTCACTAATATAACGTGTCTGTTTGCTGTGTTGCTGGTTGTACTGCGAATAAGAAAATATGTAAGGGTTAAATTATAATTGCATTTCCAAAAGATGTTGCCGAAAGAAAACGTTGGATTGTGAACTTCAGGCGCGAAGAATTGCCTGTTCTTTTTCCCAAACGTATTGTTTGTTGCAAAAGAATTTTCGTTTTGTGTTTATATATATATATAGATCATATTTTTACTAGCCAAGAGCACTACTCTTGACCACTTCATTTTATAAAGCAAGCTAAATTTAACTTAACGCGACTAACGGTTATCTACGGTTATCTACGGTTATCTACGGTTATCAACGGTTATCAACGGTTATCGACTATTGGTTTATCGTATACTCCAGTCAGGGCGAATCTTTTTTTAGGCCGCGTGCCCAAAGTGCAATACAAGACCGTTTTTTTTCTTTCAACGTGCCAACACAGCAATTAAAATAAAATACTGAGATTTTACTTTAGAAAAAGAAATACATTTGTCCGAACTAATTAACAGCTTTTGTTCAAAGAGAAGAAAAAATTAATAGATCTTTTTATAAAAAAAAACAACACATAAACTATAGTAAAATGAAAAAAAAAATTACAATTACTCACTTACATTTAGTACAGTTAACTATATGCATTTGGCATGATTTTGCATAGTTAATGTGATTATTTGCTGTTGTGTGCATAATGATAATTTATTTGTCAAGCCGTGGCTCATACTCATAAACATGCAGCACTCGTCTGTCTATTTCTGATATCAGATTTCATATAATTAAAAGTTGAACACAGCTGCTCACAAGCCTAGGATGACAAAAAAAAAAAAAAAGTGCAATACCACATGCTTTCATTGACTTGAAATTATTTGGCAGAGAATTCCATTCTTTTAGGATTTTATCATCAGCGCACAAACTGTGCAGCCCTTTGCCATCCTTCCAAACTCTGTCTTCTCAAGTGTTTCACGCAGATAATAGAATGTATCTTCCAGACAGAGCTTTCTTGAAATTCCAATAGCACAATTTCCAGATTTCTTAAATCTAACCGCAATAAGAAGGAAAGATAAACTTCTTCAAATTTGGCTTTATCTGGGGAAGTAAGAGAGGTGTCTCCATCTTACGGAACTGTACAAATCTGTTATTGAAATTATCCTTTGCAGCTGCTACTATGCTGTAAAATTTATTGTAGATTTCATGATGGCTTGTGGGATTGTAAGTAAAATATAGAATCTTGTAAATGCATTTTTACATTTGGGAAACATTTCAGCCTCACACTTTGTAGGTCTCTTTCAAAAACCTGCAGTTTTCTTTCAAATGTTCTGATATCACAAAATATCATTTATGCTGTTTTTCCTGAATTTTGCAGTTTTTACTCCCTTTATTTTAAGCTGCATTTTCTGTCTGTCTTTCTGTCTGTCTGCAATGGTGCAAAAATTGGCTTCCCGTGGTCCGATCGAGCTGAAATTTGGACAGCAGACTTGCGGCGCCTAACAATACATCCTATCAAATTTTCAGTTAAAACAACTTAATAATACTACACTAATGACAATATTCATTTCTTAAAAGTAAAGTATAGAGCGTTTTCAGTAGGCGGAGCTTAAGTTTTTTTGTGTAAATTTAGTGACGTATTTGTGTAAATATAGAACCCACTTGAGGTACAAACATAACGTGGTGAAAGTAAAGTACTTCTTTATCATGCAAAATTCACATCTGAATATTGGCTATCCTACTCAAAAATAAGGAGGTAAATAGTAGTACTGTAGATTAATTGATTAATGTGATTAGGCTAGGGCCGGCTAGACCTATATATTTACACTTTCAATTTCACTTTATAGGCCTACACTTTTAATGTTTCGTGGGCTAGGCTACGATGTCAAGCGATATTGTTGGTGAATAGGCTATCTAGTCAAGTAACTATTAGGCTCACATCGTCTATGATCTATGTCTATGATAATAATAAAATAGCCTATTTTATTTAACATACATAATACAGCTTAAATCTTAATAAGACTTAAAACACAACACATCATTTAAAAAAAGCTCGATCCTATATGAAACTTTATTAATACAGCGGCCATATTTAATTGTACACCATTACTCAAAGTAAACACAAATCACGTGCTTTTTGTCACGGGATTGCAAACGCCCTATAAGAAATATTTTGGTTTCACTTTAAAAATGCCTGTGCAACTTTTTATAGTTTTTCGGCGCAAAGCTAGAAAAAAAATTATGCGCTAAGATTATTTTTAGAACAATTCATACGGAGTAAGGAGATATTTTTGAGATTTGCGACACAGATTTTTTCTGTACGTTTCATTTGCAGTAGTCAATCAATTATTTAATTACATGATGGTAAACTTAGTTTGCAAATAAAGGGAGTATAATAATAATGGTTTTCTTGTTATTTAAATTCATTTCTTTGGTGTATTCTGTAAAATCTGTAAGAAAAAAAAAAAAAACAAAAAAAAAAACAACAACATGAGGTTGGTAAGCCAGACAATATCAGTGAGCTGCGGCTTGATGAGGAGGTTGAAATAAATTGTCAAACACCAGCAAAAAAAAATGAAAAGATAATTTACAGTATGTTTTTTTTGTAAATAAACCTGAAGTTTATGAATTCGATAACCTCTGACCTATTTAATAGGCCAGGCCTTATTAAGACAATCTAAGCAAGAAAAAAGAAAAAAGCGAATTTACTTTACAAGATTATTTTTTTTTTAAATTGTAACATTAAAAGAATAGATGAAAAAAACTTGACTTTTAGGTGGAAATAAAGTAACAGAGAGGTGCCCGAGTACTGATTATCACGAGGCAAGATCACAGAAAAAATAGGCCCACAGAACAAAATGCGCAATCGCGTCTTATTCCGTTTCCGGAAGTAATACCGACGCCATACTGCTTAGACTCAGCGGACCTGGTTACACTAAGCTTATATATTTATGCTTATTTACAATCTTTTTTATCAAATCCACACGTTCGAACACCCAAAGCTAATGTTTACAGGCGAAAGGTACAAAGGCTGTTGTGTAATAAACTGCAACAATGTTGCAAAAACGATTGATTATTATACAAATAAGCATGTCAAACTTCCTGACCCCGTGAAGGATAAACAAGGGTAAGTTGTAACCTCCTATTACTTAACATTAGTAGCCCTGCTTTAGTCCTAAGTTGCTAATACTAGAAATCAGTAATAAATAAGCCTTTCTCATTTTACTATAGTAGCGTCTCTAGTAACCGCTGCATTGAGTACAAAGAAAATGTCTGAAGCCGAGCTTCCCTTTTAGTGACTGCGCATACAGGGATTAAGCATTCTGTTCTATTCCTATTCTGTGGGCAAGCTAAACTTGCCCCCACTCGCCTTAACAATGAGGTCTAAAAAATACATTTAAAGTAAATGCTAGTCTATATCTAATATTATAACCGTTGTGGCTTTTATTTGACAACAAACACAAGTAGGTCAATGACGTCTATGAACAACAAATCATTTAAATGCCATTGTTCAGGGATCGACAATTTACGGCACGCGTGCCACCTTTGGCATGCAGAGCGATTTTCAATGGCACGCAGATGGATGGATACATTTTAGGATCTTGACACGCTAAATGAATTAGAAATCCTACTTTGGCACACTGTTATCAAAAGGTTACCGATCAGAATATAATATGATATTACGGTTAGGATTAAAGGCATAATATTTCTTTTATTACAAAGACGATGGCATCGTTGGTTCGTAGGATTTCTGGTGAACACACGGTTGGCGAAGCCATGCGTTCGGGAATAAAAATAGTTGATTTTCACGTCTTACGTTCACAATCTATCGTTTTCTTTCGGCAACATCTTTTGGAAATGAATTAACATATAATCCACTACATCTTTTCTTACTCGCATTACAATTAGTAACGCAGCACACAGACATGCTTTGTTAGTAATGAACGACCCGAAATCAGAGTCTAGAGCTAGAAAGAGGCTACATTAAGACATTCACGTCAAAGAGACTACTTGTCCGATTCTTAGAAGGTTTTTATCATTGAATTCAGCATTAAAATGGCTTTGATACTCACTGATTAATTCAAATGACTGAATGCGGCCCCTTCCTTAGAGCAGAGGTTGGTAGGGGTCAGCACCCTACGGCACGCGTGCCAGACTTGGAAAGCATAACGATTTTTTCAATAGCACGCGGAAGATAAAAATAATAATAAAAAAGAAATATATATACAATTAAAGTCTATCCTACAAGAAATTGAGTTCTAGATCCTAATGACTTTTAAGCTGTTGGCACGCTGAATGAATTAGAAACCCTGGTTTGGCACACTGTGATCAAACGGGTGCCGAAACCTGCCTTCGAGGTTCTAACTATAATGCGTACGATTCTGTTTATGTACTAGAAGTAATTTCCTACTTCTAGTAAATTAAAAAAAAATGTTTCCAAATTAACCTTTTCAGAAAAGTGAGACTTTTGTGGCCCTAAAAAGGGCCGTGAGAAAAGTTTTTTGAGATTCCTCAAAGAATTGAACTCAAAGACGCAAAATGTTAACGTCTTCTTCTTCCACCTCGCCTGCGGCTTCTTCTCCTCCTTCGTTTTCCGCCCTTCCTCCCTCTTCGCCTTCGGCTTCGCCTCCTTCCTCCTCTCCCTCTCCTTCTTCGGCTTCGCCTCCTTCCTCCTCTCCCTTTCCGCCTTCGGCTTCTCCTTCTTCGCCGAGAGCGCCTCCTTCGATTGGGCCTGGCCCCATCGTCATCATCATCTCTCCGACGGGTGCGCCTCTTCTTGCTGCCGTCCTCGTCTTCAACGCCCACGGCGAACTTGTACCCGTTCACCTTGTTGATCTGGCCATTTCTCATTCCTCGTTTCAGAGCCTGCCAGATCTGGCGAGATGCCTCCTGGCTGCCTAAGGCATCGGAAGAGTTGGAGACGATGTACTTTTTAACAGCGCTGACAGTGCAGCCATTAACTTCTTTCAAGGCTTTGATAGCGTCAACAACTGTGTCTACGGTTATACGTGACCGTTCGTTTTGATCATGGTCCGATTCAGATTCGGAGGCCATGGTGTCCTGTAGAAGTGCAGAACGTGATGACCCTGGAAATAGATGTATACGATCACCCTATGGACGGTGCCTCCGAGAAAGCAGTCCAAAGCGCGCAAGCCACACGAGCATCCAAGAGAGCAAACTCTTAGCAACGTTTTTTGTTTTTTTTTGAAAGTGCAAGCTTATTGGCGTTGGCATTTTCTGCTTCGATCTAAATGACCATATGCATTTTTTAAAATATATTTTTATACAATTTTTCGGTGTACTTGTACAAGTAATATTTGTCAATTAAATTTGTTTAAATAAACGATTCATTTCACCATAGTTGTTTTTACTATCTGGAGAGAATATGCGCTTCTTATAAGCTAACATTTACCAGCCTGTATAGATCAAGTAATCCATTTCTGCTTAGAAACAGCGTATGCAAATGTATAAGGTAGTTTCAGTTAGTATGGCATACTAAGGAAAAGTGTGGCCGCTACACTGTCCAATGCCTTAGCTTACACAATGTGACTATTCCTGACTGAGACTCGAACACCCGTCGTCCACATGTCTAAAAATATAATTATTAGATTTTACATTACTGAAAACAATTTAGGAGAGCCTTAAGCCCTGACATTCTTTACAATCTTAGATAAGTTATATTAATGGAAACGTAAAAATGTAGCCTACATATATTGTTATTACAGAAAAAAGTTTTTTTTTTTAAAGTTTTCAGTAGGGAATAGAACCTAGGCATGGCAGTACGGGACGCTAATCCCTCAGCTAGGGAGGACACTTGGAGAAAGCGAGATCGCAAAGTAAAATAATATGATGTAATAAGGTCATGTGTCTTCCAATTAACCAATGAGAATCGGAATCCACACATACATCCTACTTTATATAAACATAAAAGGGCCTAGATTTCAGTAGCAGTATTTGTGTATATACATATAATATACTATTCGTCTGTTGTTCGTTATCTGTATTTTGTAACTGTCATCAGCGCATAGAACTGTCATCAACGGGATATGCGCTATACAAGCATTATTATTATCATTTACTTTAAAAAAAAAAAGTATTTTCGCAATACTCTATCACAGAGGTCGGCACCCTGTTGATAATAGTATGACATGGTAAGATATTTTCTTTTATTCATTCAGCGTGCCAACGGTCTATAAGTCAACACGCTCTAAAAGTGTTTTTTTTTTCAAACATAATTTATAAATCGGCGTTGCCTGACCAAGGTTGAAAGCAAAGGCGTTCTACAAAGAAACCAAGCAGACGTCAGCATGACGCTGTTAGAATTTACGAGAATAAAAAAACTTTTACCAGAGAGTCTCAGCACTGGGTACCTGAGAAGCGGATACACGGGTATCCTAACCCAGATTGTGTCAAGAATCCGGAACCCGTTTCTGATAAGGCCCTAATAACCGGTTCCGTTTGTAAGATCCAAATTTTGCAACGAACTTTTTCAACCAAACAAAAAAAAACAAAAAAACTGATCTAATAATAATTAGGATATTCTATAGATTAAAATCGTCACATTTAAACATCTTTTAAACTCCTGTTACATTCTAATAGTCAATCCTGAATATTAGTTGGCAAAGCAAAAAAAGCTAGAATTTATTTTTTATCCACAATGAAAAAAAAAACGTCAACTGTGAAAACATTTGAAGAAAATGGGCCGTATTGCTGTTGAGAGTTAACACCCTTGCCCCTTATACAAGTCAATATTTTATGATTGACTTGTAAATTACAAGTCAGTCAAAGTCAGTCATAAAATATTGACTTGTAAAAGGGGCAAGGATGTTAACTCTCAGCAGCAATACGGCCCATTGTTAAAGCGTTTTATATATAATACAAATACACGTGTTTGTGATTATCATTTTTTGTTTGTTGCTTTTTTGAATTTTCTAGTAATTGTATTTACTTAACGTTTAAATATTTTTTAATGTACAAAAAATTTAATTTACTGCTATTCGTGATTAGATAAAATTTTTATCTCAGATTTTCGAACACACATGAAACAATTGTTGTTCTTTTTCATTCAATTACAATGTCAGGTTAAGAAAAAAAGGGCTAGTATTAATAAAAGCTGAGTAGTTATTGTACTGCTTATAAATGTGCATATAAGATTGTAGCCATTGTATATTTCTAAAAGACCAGAACTGGCCGTCGAGGTTGAAATCAATTGTCAAAAAGAAGCAAAAGCATGTTTTTTGTTGCCGGAAATGAACCGGAATTTCATGAACGCGTTTATAACCATGACCTATTGAAAAGGTCAGGCCTAACTAAGACTTGTCAATTCAATGTGAAGGTGATGCAATTAGAACATGATTCTGAAACTTTTGTATAACGCAAAGTATCAAAAGATTATCCAATGATAATTAATTTTTACATTTAACTTCGTATGGCAAAGGTTTAAACTTTCCCACTTTTTTTTTAACAATAAAAGACAATTAATAATTTAATTTCAGATTCTATAGAAGCAACCGATAAGCAATTTTCATCTCTTACCTTTTTTCTGACAAAAATGGAAGTTTTCTTTTGGCTGTTTTTTTTTCTTGTTGTTTGGCCAACCTCATAAATAACACATCTTATCTTATCTTATACATTACAGACCCTCCTTCTATAAGGAAGGTTATTGAGTCCTACGCACATTCGTGGCCAGAGTCTAGTCCATCATTTCTATTAGCGTTTCAAATGATGTTAAGTTACTGGTTTGTTCAGGCAACCCATTCCATGCCAGGATGCCGATTCGGGTAGAAAGAGTACTTGTATGCATTTGTTCTCGCATTGTTTTCAATAGATATAACTTATGCTACTAAGAAGGTTCAATGTAAAATATCACATATTTACACTATAGACCATGGGTCGGCAACCTACGGAACGCGTGACAGACTCGGCACGCAGAGCGATTTTAATGGCACGCGGAAGACCCACAAAAAAAACAAAAAACGATTCAAGTCTCTTCACAATAAATTGAGTGCTAGATCACGATGACTTATAGGCTGTTGGTACGCTGAATGAATTAGAAATTATTCTTTGGCACACGACCACCAAAAGATTGCCGACCCCTGCTATAAAATGTTGTAGATTAGAAATATATTCAGGGGTCGACTTTATGTTCGGTCAATTTGACCTAGAGAAAAACAAAAATTCTGTCCATTTTGTAATAGTCTTTCAGATGCTAGTTCAAGCAAAGTTTCTTGTTAATGTTTGTGTGTTTATTTTAAAGTTGAAAAAAATCTTTAAACCTTTTCTACTACGCAATTTCATTTTCAATGTCAATAATAGTATGAATAGTTGTTTGATAAAATACCCTATGTATAAAAGACAAAATCATGGGCTATGAGGCGCGGTGGCCGATCTGCAGCGCGTTCGACTGACCCACCGAAGGTCCTAGGTTCGAAGGCTAGGATTTGTACCCGGGACAGGAGGGTGTCTCTGAGTCTACCGAACTCTAATAAAAAAAAGAGAAATCTTACTTTGCCACACTATAATATAATATAATAATATAAATTGTAAATGTGGCTAGGCACACTAATATGAAACTGTGGCAGACACCTGGTCTAAGCGATCACAAGACGATTTGGGAAAAAGAATACCTAAATTGTAAATGTGGCTAGGACTGTGTAAAAATTAATTTGTGGACATTTGTATAATTTTTAAAAAAAAGTTTTGTTATAATATTATGATCGAACCCAGGACCCTCGGTACGCCAGACGAACGCTGCTGCCCGGTCACCCTGCCCCATGTTCTTGACATTTAATTAATTAAATTACAGCGCGATCTTTTCCGATTAGATATTAATTTAAGCTTATAGATATTATTGTAAAGTACCCGTCCGATCGAACTGATCCATAGGCCCGTTTCTGTAGCCGTGGCATACTAGGTGATTGTGTGGCCAGCACTATGCACAGCCGCCTTTACTTTACCCCAACTAAGGTCAGGTACCCATCAGGGCTGGGTAGACTCAGGGACACCCTCCAGTCCCGGGAAAAAATCCTGACCTGCACCAGGATTCGAACCCGGGACCTTCGGCTCGCCAGTCGAACGCGCTGCCGCTTGGCTACCGTGCACCCTATAGATATCATTGCGGGGCTCGGTATTCCTTTCGTACGTTCTATAAAAGTGAAAGTAAGTAAAAGTACCCTTCAGACCAAGTTGGTCATTTTTCAGTGTGATGTTTTGCTCATTGTGTAGCTACATGAATGATAATTGCTGAACGTCTTTGTGAGTATTATACTTCTGTAAATGTGGCTTGGTGGCCTAGCGGCAGAGCGTTCGACTAACGAAGGTCTTGGGTTCGAATTCTGATGAAGGAATTTCGCTTAGGTCTGGATGGTGTCCATGCGTCTATCTACACAACTCTGATAGGTACCTGACTTTAGTTGGGGTAAAGTAAAGGCGACTGGACATTGCTCTGGCCACACACAATCCCTTAGGATGCAGTAGACCTTAGAAACTGTTGAACGCTACTTCACCTGCCCTATGGATCAATTGGATCAATTTGTATCTGACTGGATGTTTCTTCTACTTCTTCTAAATTAATATCTAATAGTGAAAAATCGAGCGATCAATTAAATTAATGAATTCAATGTAAAGAACATCTAAAATCTCCCTATTTCTACTCAATGTGTAGGCCTACATAATATTTCTTTGAGTAATTAATGATCAATTAAAGAAGTGGGGTGTTTTGATATAATGTGTTTCTATTTTTATAAGGCCAAAAGGTCCACGTCGCTTTGACAAGGGGCGCAGACCCGAAATATCACACTTCCCGAAATGTGACGAGATCACCAAATATTCTATCTATCTTTGGATTACATTATGTAAGGCAGAGAGGTGATGGGCAACCCATGCTCTATTCATTCAAGGCCGAGGTGTGCGCATTGGAGAGTACACTCCGGTCCTGCTGGTGTGCCGGGACGCAGCTAAAACCAAAGACTATATAATAAGATGGACCGCTTGCTCTATTTTTAGAGCTTATATGGTCTTTGTTTTCCCGTGAGCAACCAATAATGCTGTCTTTAAATGACTTCTACGCTCTTACGACTGCATTAAAGGTTTCCGCTGTATACAACTTTCGATTTTAATCCATTGAGAAAATCATAGCTAATGACTAAACCGGAAGTCTAGAGGACGTAGTGCGATCGGAAATGAAACAAAGTGTTTCAAGTTATCAAATAGCAGAAAAAATGAAAGCAAGCGGTCCAACTTATTACAGTCTTTGCTAAAAAAACACACACACCAAAATTTAAAATCAGGCGCATCCATTGTCTCATGAGACAGAAGGAGACGTAACAACCTACAAAAAATAATCAAGTGGAAACGACAAGCTGTGCTCGCCACAGAATATAATATGGAACAGAATAGGCAATGGCGTATTTCTTGTTTTCGCTTATTTTCTGTTTCTGGAAGCAACCTACGCCATACTGTTTTGACTACTCTTTTGTTATGCTGATTTACAAACAAATTTTAAAGTTCCAACACCCAAGGCGTGGCAATTTAGTTACCTACGCCAGGGCTATCTTTTCAAATTAGTAATATTGACTAGTCTCAAATAGGCAATTTGGATTAAAATGTATTTCCGCTATATTTCCGTAAACAATCGTATAATTATCTTTTCGGCATGTTTCAAGTGCATTGTTGAACTTCCGGTTTCATTTTGTTGTAAATATGAATAACTAGTGATGCTTATTCTAAATAATAATTTGTAGCCAACTTACTAGTAAGTTACTAAGTCTAAGCCTAACACTCTATACGTTTTTTCTGTTTATTGTTTACCATTAAAAGTACACACAGTCAACAACGGTAAAGGCAGCCTTTTTTTTAAATCCAATTTAGCGAATAGTATTCTATGGCAGATATCCTTTATCAGTTTGTTTCTTCCACTATAGCAAACTGACGGATGCCAAATATAGTTCATCTTTTAGTCAAAAGAAAATGCCGGAAGTCGGGCTTCACTTTTATTTAGCTGCTTGCCATTGTTTTAAAGTGGTTTTATTATCGTACGTGCATTGTTTAAGTTAGAGTGAAATTTAATGACTGCGCATATTTCTAGGGATTGCGCAATCTGTTATATTTCTATTCTGTGGGGCTCGCTGGGTCTCTTAAACCGGCCCTGTTTTGTTCAACAAATTTTCAAATTAGTTTTAAACAAAACCTGAATTCTTTATGGTCTATAATGTTCAGATTTTTTTTGATTTTTTACTTGCGCCATGTTCAATGCTTGTAGATGATTTCCGCTTTTAATATCTTTTTTTTTTTTATATTAAAAGCAACTTCTAAAGTATGTTTTAGAAAAAAACAACTCTATCCTTTTCAGAATGTAAAAGAAATGATTTGGCCCTAAAAAGGGCCTTGAGAAAAAAAACAATTATTGTTTTGTTTTTTTAAGTCTTGTTTATCTGAGCGCTAAGACAAGGGCGGCATTAACGCCTCCTTCGCCTGCGACTCCTCCTTCGTCTGCGACTCCTCCTTCTTCCGCCTCTTCCTCGCCTGCTTCGCCTTCTCTTTCCACCCCTTCGGCGGCTTCTCCTTCTCCGGCGGCTCCTGCCTCGCCTTCTCCTGCCACCCTTGCGCCTCCTGGAGCGCCGCCTTCGCCTCTGCGGCCTCATGTCATCGTCGTCCGGTTTCTTCCGCCGGCGCCGTTTCTTGCTGCCGTCCTCATCATTGATGTCCACCGCGAACTTGTATCCGCCGATCTTGGTGATCTGACCTTCTTTCACGCCTTTGCGGAGTGCTCTTCTCAGGTGGAAGGTGAGACTCTTAGGCTGTATAGGCTCCGAGGAGTTGGAGGCAATGAACTTCTTCACGGCAGTGATAGTGCAGCCTCTGTGTTCATTCAGACCTCTGATGGCGTCCACTACTTTTTCAACGGTGATAGGAGATCGCTTTTCCTGTCCCCGTTCCGATTCATTTTCGGATTCCATTGACCCGGCCATGATTTTCAGATGAAGTACTGGGACTTAATTTCATCGGCAAAATCCTAGCGAGATGGCCCTTTCGCGCGGACGTCCGAGGGCGCGCAATAAAATCTTTTCGCCACTAAAATTTAAACGCATCTATAAAAACGTACGAGTTTGTTGTTTTTTTCCATTGCTTTTCGCCCTGTATTTTTTATATATTTTAAAAATATCTTCTCCCAAATGCAATGTAAGAACTAATAAACTAACACATAAAAACACAGTTTTTTTTTATACTCCCTTTCTTTGTAAACTAAGTTTATATTTAATTTATATTTTGATAGATTAAAATAAATATAAGTAATATCATACCTTATAAATTTCCACACTAAAATTTTGCGCATCCTTTTTTTTTCTAGCTTTGGCCCGCAAAAAACATAAAAAGATAACTCGCTTTGTTTCGGCTATATTGTGTCGTTTTCGTTCTATTTATTTCGTAAAAACGAACATATCCGAAAAGTTTATTTACTCCCGTCTCTTCCCGTAGAGGCAGCCATGTTTTTTTTCTTCGATTCGCAAATTGTTCGAAGGTATTATTGACCATTCTAAAGGCTATGATGCTGAAAATTTGATAGAATGTATTGTTAGTCTGGACAAGTCTGCTACCCAAGTTTCAGCTCGACTGGACGACGGGAAGTGGTCGAAAAATCGATGCAAAGTTTTGCAAGCATACAAGCAGACAATCAGACAGACAGACGGTATCAGTTAAAAGAAAGGGAGTAAAAATGAAATAATTTTTTTTTCATAATGTAGAATTAAAAAGATTGGACACAACGCTAAGTCACGATCCTGCAGATCTCTGTTCAAGTCAGATAAACATAAAGACAAAAACACTTTCCTTATCCCTTATACGAGAACAAATGCATATAAGTACTCTTTCTTCCCGTGTGGCTTTCTTTTCCTCATCCAGTTTACAAATGTAATGAAATATTATTTTAAAAAAAAAATATAGAAAAAAAACGAAAAAAAAAACATCATGTTGCACAGCTATTATGATAATGGCAGAAATAATTTTAAACAATTTTAGAAATGTCTTGAAATTAAAAGCACTTGCCGCTCACTAGATCACTACATCCCTACGCCACTACATCAGCATTTTACTCATAAATCACTTCATCAAGTTCTTTCCTAGTTTTTTGTTTTTTGCATCTCGTTTTTTTTGTGAGTCTGCCGCATGCCATTGAAAATTGCTCTGCATGCCAAGTTTGGCACGCTTGAAGTAGGCTGCCGATCCCTGCATTAGACCAGTGGCGTATTTAGGCATGTTCCACATGTTCCATTGGAACAGGGGCCCCCACACAAAAGGGGCTCCCATACATCACGAACATAATTTTTTTTGTGACATCCCCATTCTTTCGTTGAAAATGTAAAAAAAAATTCATTTTTTCCCTCTACAATTTTAAGCGCTACAGTCCAAACAAGCTAAGTGCAACATACAATTTATGATTTTACAGAATGTAACATTAATTAACGACACTTTCTGAGGTAAGCGGAAGGCAGGGCGAGGCCACGAGGGGCCCCCATATTAATTTGAGAACAGGGCCCCCATACGGCCCTGCATTAGACTATTCATAATTGGACATTTGATGCTGCTCTAACAAGTAAAACGGCATTGTTTTCACTATTTACATAGAATAATATGTAGATTTTTGCATTTGTGGTGCAATTTTTTTAAAACCTAATTCTATAAAAACAAAAATCTATTAATTTTGCCCAGTCGATTAAGAATTTGAAATTATTAATCTATTTTAAGCTCTATTGTCAAATAAAAGATCATTTTAAATACAATTTAGAATAAATGTGTGTCAGTGGTGAAATTTTGCCAGTGTCGCTACTTCTATTTTCCCCCCAAGGCTACCCCCGTTTTATCATTGAGGCCTTGCCCTACGTTACAGTCCCGGCTACGCCTTTGATGGAAAATTTAACAATAAGTAATGTGTTACGACCATTATCCCGTGGTCGTCAGAGCAGTGTAGTAGATGCACTCGCTGGTCAACTAGGGTTGACTTTATAATAGGTTGGTTTCACCTGTACACTTCTCTCTAGCCCTGGGTTAAAAACTCAAGCTTTGCTATCTTGACATTTTCTTCTTACAATACTCGGATCACAAAACAGTATTTGTAGATGTTTAGTATTCCGGCTTGTGAGAATATTATATTGCGTTATAAACAATGAGACATGTACTTGATAACAGTAAAAAATGTGTAGTCTAGTCATTTCATTCAATGAATATTTAATTCAAAAGCGTATAGCAGATTCTTGTAGATTCATATATACAGTAATAAGACACAATATGTACAGCCACAATGAGATATGATTCCCATAATCGTCAAGCAGAGAACTGATACTTAGTTACTTACTACGGCGTGCAATGGGCGTGCAGGCCTTAATATAAGGGTAAGAAAAGCGGCGGGGATAGTCCATTATTAAAGGGGTAAAATGTAAGCATTTCCCTACTCGCCCATACAAAATTATGATTTCTTAAAATGATCACCCCTGCACAACTTTAATAGTATCGTCCAAAAAATCTACATACTTCTTCCAAGAACGAAAGAAATGATCGCCTTATATGGCAATGTCAACTGCAGTGAACAAAATGGGAAGGATCTTGTTTTAAGCCCAAACCGTTGCTCGCGTTGAAAGAGAAATAAGAGGTGTTTTTTGTTATATTATGTGATCATCGATTTATAATTGTCTAAAAAAAAAATACCGGACAAGCTTTCCGGATCTTGCGTCCATGGCGCGAAGATGTTAAGGTGCAGATCAAAGGGGGGAAACACAGTGGCGTATTTAGGCATGTTCCACATGTTCCATTGGAACAGGGGCCCCCACACAAAAGGGGCCCCCACACAAAATATAATTTTTTTTAGTGACATCCCCATTCTTTTGTTTAAAATGTAAGATAAAATTCATTTATTTCCCATCAATTTTAAGCGCTTCAGTCCAACCAAGCTAAGCGCAACATAAACATGCAAAGTATTTATGATTTTACACTATGTAACATGAATTGAGGGCATTTTTCTGAGGTATGCCTATGTGGAAGGCGGGGGTGAGGTCACGAGGGGCCCCAACATAAATTTGGGAACAGAGCCCCCCCCCCCCCCCCCACAATCCTAATTACGGCCATGGGGACACACCAAGATACTCTCCGATACTAGTGTCGCGTAACATAGGTTACCCGTCTCCGCAGTACACTGTACTACACTTCACTCCCCACCTTCGGAATTCCCCTCGGATCATTAATGTGGCGGCGCGCCCGTATATCTAAACTGTCGGCCGGTAGCACAAATCCCAGAAAATAAGTCTGGACCCCCCCAGGCACTAGGGCCGGGTTGAGGCGGGCTGTTGCGCTCATTGCTTCCTCCCAATCAAGGCTCAATAGTGTAATGATCATCAACAAGGGCTGTTCCCCATGCGTTCGCCCAACGCTGTGCTCTTAATATAAGCGTATCTATGGTTTACTCACTTCGCCATACTTTGAGGCTCATGGTTACAGAAATGCTTTTGATCACCAGAATAGCATGGCGTAAGTTACACCCCTGATTACCCGTGTAAGTCTTGCTGCAATGCTTTGCTGGTCCGTAGACAAGGCTGGCCTCGTGACAGTGGCATAACTATGTAAAATATCAACTGTAGTACCTAGGGCAGGTGTTATAACATGGGCCTATTTAAAATGCTACGTATCGTTTATTATTGAGCTAACCTTCGTAAAGGTTAAGAAAGTATCAGTCTGGCACCCATGTTAACTTTGGCGCCTGTTACTTTTGGCGCCTTCTCTGCCCCCTCTAGTTATGCTGCTGCCTCTATGAACCGCTATACACGAAAATCTTTAGTGAATTCAAGCCAAGTTCACTAAAGACCTATATTGAAGAGACTAAATTGATGGTTTGGCTAAACATAAGAAATGTGCCACGCAACAGCAGAAGAAGAGGAAGGTTATGATTTGGAGATTCAGACAACAACTCCGATAGTTGTAATGAACTGCGCCGTGGCCGTGGCTGTCAGTTGCTCTAGTCCACCGTGTAGTTTGTCATTGGGGCCAAATTACTGACCGGGTAGAATGGTAGAGAGGGCAGATCTGAAGGAAATGTTCCGCAGTTTCGGGAGCTGCTCCGCAGGGCACATTACGCTTGCTCGCGATACGTAGATATTGCGTAGATCTTTTAGCCCTGGTTCTTCGTTGCATTTCTTCTGATATCATCAACACCAGGGGTCGTCGACCTTTTGCATATAGTGTGCCAAACTAGGATTTTTTTTAATCATTCAGTGCGCCAACAGCGTGAAAGTCAAACTGATCAACTATATTATTTTTATTAGACAATTTATTTAGTGCCGTAGCAAGACCAAAAGAAAAGTAGCGTTATAAAGAAAATCGTTAAAGCGTTTTATATTTAATATAAAATTAACCTGTTTGTTATTTTCATCTTTTTAAAAAAAAAATCCATCCATAGATAATACACAATATCATTACTTAACTTAGGCCTACACATTAATAGTTATCAACATTTGAATTTAGTTTTCAAGATTCAAGCTATTATTCTAGTGATAGCTATAAGTCTTTTTTGTTTGATCTCAGCGTAACTGAGATTTACGCTAGAGATATGTCGCTCACTAAATAACTGATAGACTGATCCGGGTCTTTCAAAAGAACGGATCCGAAAGCCGATCACTGCCAAAAGAAGTACTGATCCGTTCCCGTTCTGCATTTCGATATGTTGGTTTCCATAGTTCACTTTGGATCCGGGTCTTATCCGGGTCTGATCCGGGTCTTACCTTGATCACAATCATCAATCAATATATGCCTATATAATTACCCTGAGTTTGTTTATATGTTTGTTTATATAAACAATATTTCTTAATTTGTCAATTTCTTTTTAATAAACGTAGGCCTATTACTAATCACTGTATGTAAAGATTCTACTGAGGGCCATTTTTTCAGAATAATGTCCCTTTGAAATGCTTTCACACCGTTCATTTACTATGTTGAGCGCGAGATCTTATCGGGTTTTCCCTATTCAAGCCCCTGATTTTTTAAATTTGTTTTAAAGTTACACACTCTCTTTTAACAAAACACATTGTAATCATTCGTTTCTCCGTCTATTTGACTGGCATAGCCAATAGTTGTAAATGATATTGATGATACAATATTTGCATTATAATTAGCCAATATGATTACAATATTTTACATTGACCCTTTTAATTTTAATTATTAAATGAAAAAAAAACGAATTATCGCTTAAATAAAAAAATTAAAGTTTAATTATAGTTAGTTTAGTAGCCTACAACTAGACAATTGAGAATAATTATTTCTTATTTATATTTATTAATGTTTTAGGTAACAAAAAAAAAAACGGCGTTTCAACAAGGGATCCAAGTTGCTTTTCTCTACCCTTGACAGTCAATATGTAAAAAAATAAAGGGGGGGGGGGGCTAGGGAGGGTGGGTAAATTACTAAGAGATCCGCGGATCCGTTCAATTTTTTTAGTGAGCGCTCAATTGAGCGGCGATCAGTATGGTGAACGGTTTCGCCCATCTCTAATTTACGCCAACATATTATTTAAACTTATAACTCATGTATCGAGAATGGATTACAATTAGGTAGAAGAGATATGTAATAATCATACAAACTGGATAGATACTGTAATGTTTATAAAATGTACATATAAATTCTTTAGACATAAAATATTTATATAATTTTCAATTATCTCGTGTAATTTGATCATTTTAGAGTTATAATTTGTAAGCCATTTGTTTTTCTAAAAGGAAACTAAAAAGATACATATTAGAAATATTAATGTAAAGAAAACGGGTTAATTATCTCCCTTGAATTAAATTCTCCAAATTTGATGCTAGTGATACCAAACGAGTAAATTGTTTTAATATAACTTGTGTACTTCTGAAAATGCTAATCTATCTTAATTTGCCTTAAATTAGAGAAAGATTTAAATGTTTTGAAATGGATTTCACGGAAAGATATGTCCAGTTTCAATGCAACCCATTCCAGTGGCCCAACACTTCAAGTGCTTTTGGGCCCAGTCTTGTAAATGGATTTTTAACTCACTAAAAATTGTCTTCGTGTCATTCAGAAACAACGGCTTTAGCAGTCCGTTCTCCTCATTCAACAACGGAAAAAAAATTCAACAACGGAATTTTTTTTTCCATTAAGTTACATTTTAATTGCCTCCAGACAAGAAACGAATCTTTCTAAGACTTTACCTATACTCCGTATCACTTTCTTCTAGAAGAGACTTGAGAAATTATACAATTGACTATCTTAGCAATAGATTTAATCACAGATCGCTAGTCCAATGATGAGAGCTCTGCATACAAACATTCCTGAACTAAAACAGTCGACGTAAAGTGTGATTGCCATGTAGTTAGCCATGCAGCACCAACTAATTATGCTGACATACGTCGTTTTCTTTAGAAAACCCCGTGCAAGACGAAGAGGTAGACCAAAGAACACCTGGCGGAGGGAAGTAGAAAAGGATATGCAGGTGATTGGGAGAACTTGGAAGGAGTTAGAGAAGATAGCTAGAGACAGAAGGACATGGAAAGAGATTGTTGATGGCCTATGCTCCACTAGGAGTTGATAATGGCGAAGAAGAAGAAGAAGACGTCGTTTTCACTTGCATTAAACAATATTCTTGGAGGTCTCTCGCGTGCCACTGAAAATCAATCTGCGTGCCAAGTGTGGCACGCGTGCCTTAGGTTGCCGATCCCAGATCTAGACGTAAGATCCGAATAGTATCAACCACCTGAGAGACTCTCTATGAATCAAAATTCTCAATTTAACAGGACAATTATTGTTCTGGAAGCTACGTCATGTGCTAATAGGCGGCAATTAATTGATTTTTAAATGTGCACTTTTCTTTTTTGTAACATTAAGATGCTTTCCCGAATGACATGTCTTGAATATTGTTACTGCTACATGGGCTTTACGCACACATCGAAGTATGCAAGTAGTAAAAATTTGACATAGGGCTTTACGTCATTGGGTTTAGATTAACATTTAAACAGAGTAAACTAGAATGATGGTGATGATAACTCGCAAGCCATCTGTGAATCGCCCGCTGACAGAGAGAAAGAGAGAGAGAGGATGGTGTTTCACTCATGGCTCTGTAGACCTTTTTGCTCTGACCCCGATGGTAATGAAGCGTGTTGAAGACTTGTGTGGACCGATTCAAAAAAGCATCGTAACGAATATAAAAAAAAACATCAGCAAATACTTAGTAGTACAGTAAGTCATTGACCGCTGGTCATACATTTTGAAGACGCGACAACTCGTAATGATTATTTATTCTGCGCCCACGAATTCCAGTGTGAGCAGTTTCTCATGGAGAACGGAAAAAATCACTTCTGGTCAATCTCCACCATGACACATGAAGCGGAGGCTGTATCAACCACTATACAGTCGAGTATCATATCGACACATTCCATATTTCGGCAACAGTTTACCTCCCACTTCGACCCATGGGCCTCAAAATTGGCGAAGTGTGTAAACCGCCGATACGATCACATTAAGATTACACCGGCGGGCGAACGCATGGGAGTCAGCTTCCGCAACGGCTGTGGGTGTCCCGCTACCCACTTGCATAGGGTAGGCTTGCGGATCCGTGGGGAGTTGGAAAGGACGTTGCTAACCCGTCTCGAAGACCTTATATGCCTGTACATATAGGGCAGGATTAGTGCTACCGGGGGGACATTGGAGGTAATGATCCTAGGGAACCGCAGTGAACAGTATTTGGTCTGCAGAAACCTTCCCTGTTACACGGCACCCCACAGCTTTGGCGTGACCTTTGTGCCTGATATTTTACCTTTGCAATTTTACTTAGCACATGTATCTTCGATAGCTGAGTGGATAACATATTGGACTGTCATGCGGTCGACCCTGGTTCGATTCTCCAGTTAGTCTATTCCTTTTATTTTCTAATAATTTATTTCAATTAATATTACTTTAAAAAAAAAAAAGATTGTAATTACACGGGCAACATCGGGTAGACAAACTGTTGCGGTAGAAGAAGTGTATGTCACTAAAGTTCGTGACGAAAGAAATGGTGTTAACCAAACAAATCTTTTTTTTTTTAATGGACCTCTACAGAACGACACACATTCAGAAAGCCACTGGCCAGTTTTATCTGAAAGACCATTTATGAGGCTGTGGAAACAAGTATTTGACAAGAATAGATTTCTGGTTTTGGTGTAATCGGGGATGTTTGTTCTAGGGATTGTGTTTGTATTCGAAGAGGTCAATGAAAAGAGTACCCCCTGTATAAAAAAACGATGAGATGTGAGCAAAAAGAAAGAGCACGCTCCACTAGCTTCTCTCATTCCCCCGGGGGAGGGGGTGGAATCTGGAATTAAGATATAGGTCTTAAGATGACAATAGAACAAAATCGTCAGCTATGTCATGGGATGCGCAAGCGTACGACAGCTCCTTGCTAGTCAAAGACTATTCATAAATTTAATAATTATTGATTCATTATGGCATATTTTTCAAAATTCAGAATTTGTCGTTGCCCCAATAGGGCATATTTTGCAAAACTCAGAACAGGTCGTTGCCTCATGAGAGCATACTTTGCAAAATTCAAAAGTGGCCTTGGCACATTAGGGCATATTTTACATAATTCAGAAGTGGTCGTTGACCTATTAGGGCATACTTTGCCAGGTTAAAACCTATCACATTGTGTTAGTCTGCATTCTTTGTGTGCATAGACTTCAGACCTATTGTCATTGAAAACGTGTTGTGCTTAGGTTGAAGCAGCTTTTCCTGGTTTTGGGACGATTATTTGCAAGTTTTCAATATTTCTTGTGTGTATAACTGTCGTTCTAATCTAAGTACACGATACCTATTGGAGACATTAAAGACGCAAACGACAAAATCTTTTAACCTTTCAGGGTGGTCTCTATTTCTAAATCAAGGGTTCTCCATATATCAGGTACGCAATTAAAAAAAAATATTTTCATACTTCTTGTCCCCGTTTTTGTAGAGAGTGCATTTTTTTGGCATCCCAAAAAATGTGGGCTCCTCGCAGTACGCCACCGTACGCAAAATCTAAATGTACCCTCCCTCCCCCGGTAAGTAAAGTACTCGTCGGACCAAATCATAGAACCGATGAAGCAGCGCTCACCAGTTTCTGTGGCCATGGCATACTAGGGGATTGTGTGGCTAGCACCTCATATGTCAGAAACACAATACATAAAAACAAAATTAAAAGCAATAATGGCTGATTTTGTGCCAACAAAACAAACATCAAAAAAAAATTAACAAATGTTGGCTTAACACTAAACTAAAGAAACTGTGTAAACGAAAAGAAAATCTATTAAAAAATTCAAGGCAAACTCAATTGGACTACATAAAAAATACCTAAAAGTTAAACATTTAACTCAGAAACTAAGCAGACAGCTGCAGAATGAATATGTAAACAATGTAATTTCTAAAGATAATAATAAAAATGTATGGTCCTACATTAAACCAAGAAAAATGGACACTACAGGAATAGCTCCACCAAATGGCCAAAACAATGAAACTTATAATGACAATGAAACTAAAGCTAATATCTTAAACACACACTTGATTTTGCATCAACTTTTTCTAATCTAGGTGACAAAGAAATATTCATAAATTTAAACAAACTAGAAGAGATAGGAAATATAAATGTTGATGAAAAGGGCATAAAACAACTCCTAACCACTTAAAAGTAAACAAAGCTTCTGGTCCAGATGAAATACCAGCAAGAATGCTTAAAGAACTAACTAATGAAATATCTCCCATCTTTATAATACTTTTTCAGGCCTCTCTAAACCAAGGCAAAGTGCCCAAAGATTGGAAATTAGCTAATCTAACCCCCCTTTTCAAAAAAGGAGATAAATCTGACCCCGGAAATTACAGACCTGTTTCCCTAACAAGCATAACGTGTAAAATACTTAAACATATAATATATAGTAGTATAGTAAATCATCTAGACAAACTTAATGCACTGTGCCCACACCAACATGGCTTTAGGAAAAATAGATCATGTGAGACTCAATTAATAGGCTTAATAGATGACTTGTCTAAGGGATTAGATAATAACACCCAAATTGATGCTATATTACTAGATTTTTCCAAAGCATTCGATTAAGTTCATCATTCTAGTCTACTAAAAAAACTTAAATATTTTGGCATCTCTGGTCCCTTACATCAGTGGATTCAGGACTTTCTTATAGGCAAAGAACAAACTGTGGTAATAAATGGCTCTAAGTCATCACCAATAACTGTAAACTCAGGAGTTTCACAAGGAACTGTTCTAGGACCCCTACTATTTCTAATTTATATTAATGATCTTCCAAATTGCATCAACACAGGAACAAAAGTAAGATTATTTGCCGATGATTGCATAATTTATAGAATAATAAAGACAGGAAAAGATAGTGAACTTCTACAAAAAGACTTAGATGAACTACAAAAATTGGAATCAAACTGTAGTATGTCTTTTCACCCAGAAAAATGCCAACTAATAAGGGTATCCAAGAAAAAGAAACAAATAATAACAAACTACTTCATTCATGGTAAAGAACTAACTCAAACTAACAATGCTAAGTATCTGGGAGTAATAATAAATGACAAGTTATCTTGGAACCCTCATATTGATGAAGTAATTAAAAAATAAAACAAAACATTAGGATTCATTAAAAGGAATTTTTACAAATGTAATAAGAATATAAAACTAAAATTAAATGCTATCTCACATTAGTTAGACCTATACTAGAATAAACAGCACATGTATGGGACCCATCAACTAAAGAAAACATTTTAAAAAATTAGAACAAATCCAAAAAAGAGCTGCAAGGTTCATAACCAGTGAATATTCCCAATTAACAAGAGTAACACCATTAGTCAAATCACTAAACCTAGAAACACTAGAGGACAGAAGGGCAAAGAGTACAGTAGTAATAATACATAAGGCATTAAACTCTAATTTAGAAGTACAACCCAATAACAACCTGTAGCAAAGCTCAGATAAACATAAAGACAAAAACACTTTCCTTGTCCCTTATGCGTCAACAAATGCATATAAGTACTCTTTCTTCCCGAGTGGCATTCGGGCATGGAATGGGTTGCCTGAACAAACCAGGAAAACCAGTAACTTAACATCATTTAAAACATTAATAAAAATGCAAGACTAGACTCGGACCATGGATGAGCGTAGGACGCAATAATGTTCTTAATAGAAGGAGCGTCTGTAATGTATAAGATAATATAAGACACAAGAGCTGGGTGGACTCAGGAAACTCCCCGGAAAGGTCGAATCGCCAGGACTCGAACCCAGGACCTTCGGTACACCAGCCGAACGTGCGTACCATATGGATGTCTCTGATGAAACTCACAAACAAGACACATTTAAACAAGATCTTCACCAACATTTGCTTTCTCTTATCTTATATCAGACAGAGATTGAAAAAGGCAATACGTAGAAAAAGGCAGACATAGAGAAAGGATGACGGCCTAGCGACAGACATACAAAAATGCTGGTAAACACTAAGGTTGACATTCAATTAGGCTGACATAAGGAAAGGCAGACATACAGTAAGGCTGTCATACAGAACGGCTGACTAACAGTTATACTTATATGCAGTAAGACTGTCATACAGTAGGGGTAAGTCTGCCATAGGGGTACATTCGCCATGGTGGTATTGCGCGCGAACCGAGCTATTCTTAGATTGGACGACACTACCACGCCACTCAGTAAAAGCGTCTTGTTGATCTGTGTTTGTAATAAACGGCTACAAATCTAGACTGATCTGCTACCGTGATATTTGTGTTTTTTTAGTAGGTATGTTATTTTGTCTTCGTACTACATATCATCATATTACGCGAGAAGTAGTTAGGGCTACTAAACGACACTGCATGGTATCAAAACACTGGCTCTCCTTGTTACATTCATGCTGTCACGTTGTTACTTTCTCTACCAAGGCTGCTGTAATGGATTGATAATCGTAGAAAAGTGAGAGTGGGGCAGGTTCGCCAACACTGGCTGGGGCAAATCCGACAGATGGGTGAACCTGACCCAATGGGAATCTGTCTATGTTCGGCCCGCTGAAAAAACGCCTAGAGCAAGATCATCAAAACTGGCTTTATCTCATTCTGGCTCCCCATTGGCAACACTCCAGAGAGTGTTTATGAGGCATGGGCTCCCACTATGACAGTGCAGAACATCATCTCTGGATTTGCAAAAGCAGGCATCTATCCCTACAACCCTGACACTTTCCAAGAAAGAGATTTCTGTCCATCTTCAGTGACTGACCGAGACAATCCACTACAATTAGAACCTTCTCGCCAGGAACATCAGCCAGGCCTTCTCACCAGGACCAACCAGCACTTTCTCGCTAGGATCAACCAGGTCCTTCTCGCCAGAATCAACCAAGCCCTTCTCAAGGGCAAAGATCATCAGTGCGGCTTGTAGCTGCTGCTTACTTTTAGCCTGTTTCAATAAAGCCTCATCCCAAAGCATCTCCGCGAAATTTACAAACACGCGGGAAAAGAAAGAGAAAAGCTGCATTATGACAGACACGCCAGAAAAAAAACGAAATTAGAACTCGACCATCTGGAAAAACAGCGCAAGGAAAGGGCAAAGCAGCCTGGAAAAAAAGACTTGTCTGCCAAATCGAGCTGATCCGTGGTGGAAACCGCAGGAGAGAACAGGCAACGATTGCCCAGTTCCGGACAGGACACTGTCCTATTGGTGCCTATTTCGGACGATTTAGGCCCAATTTCGATTCGCGGTGCCGACATTGCTTTGAAGCAGAAGAGACGGTCGAGCATTTGCTTTTAGACTGACCTGCCTTGCAGGAGGAAAGAGTGGATGGGAACGGTCAACAGTTTGCGCCGAACCTATACGGTGATCTAGCTGTGCTACGTAGTACAAGTGTGTTTGTCCTCCGAATCCTAAGAGATTAGTCTCGATTCGATCACTCCGGTGAAGTGAGGTTTAAAGTCAACAGTCGCGAAAGACTAATCGTCGGGCAGACAAAATGTGGCAATAGTCAAAATGTCACATGAGACGCAGTATCTGTAGACGAAGTGTCCGTAAGACAAACTGTCGTTAGACGAGCTATCGCGATAGACGCAAGTCGACCTACTTCATGTAGATAAAGTGTCGTAGACGAAAGGTCTGTAGAAGACTTGTCTTGGATCCATTGGCATGAAATGGGGTAGGCCTACTAAAAGAAAATGACAAATATCGTTTTGGAGTAAGGAATTAGTTTAAATATAATTATAAGGTTTAATTGAAATATATTTACGTTTTATATTTTCAATATTTACATAAAAACAACCTTTCCGAGAGAGGAAATTATGTGGGCCCTAAAAAGGGCCCTTAAAAAAAAGGATTTTTTTCTAATGGATGTAGATCAACGCCTCCTTCATTATTGAGATAAGCAACGCCGCCTTCAGCTCCACCTCCTTCGCATTCGGCTCCTCCTCCTTGGCATTCGGCTCCTCCTCCTTGGCATTCGGCTCCTCCTCCTTGGCATTCGGCTCCTCCTCCTTGGCATTTGGCTCCACCTCTTTCGCATTCGGCTTCTCATCCTTCGCACTTCGCTACTAATCCTTCGCCTCAACCTTCTTCGCCTTAGGCTCCTCCTTCTTCGCCTTAGGCTCATCCATCTTCGGCTTAGACTAATCTTTCTTTGGATTCGGCTTAGTCTCCTTCGGAGTCGGCTTATCCTCCTCCTCATACTTCCTCGGCTCCTCTCTCGCGTTCTGCCTTTAATTTCGTCATCGTCAGCTGTTCGGCGTCGCCAGCGGGTTTTCTTGCTATTTTCATCATCATCATCTACGCCCTCGGCAAACATGCGTTGGGTGTACGTCGAAATACGATCACCCCTTTTGGTGTACATCGTAATATAACCATCCCGGATGCCTCTCTTCACCGCCAGACTGATCTGAACACTGACATTCTTGTCGTTGAACTTCACCTTCGAGTTTGACAAGTTTAAGAGAATGTACTTCTTCAGGTTGCACAAGGTAGTCCCGTAGGGAGCTATGATATTTCTCAGAGCTTCGAGTACCGTCTTCACTGTCACTCGAGTATTTTCGGCCATGCCTTTTTCTGATCCTGCTTCAGACGATATGGTCATGTTCTGAGCTAGTAGGCAACTGAAGATCGTTCAATTTTATATGGATCTGCGCGGACATCCAAGAGAGTTTATTCAATTATACGAACTTAGTGTTACGAATCGTGTATATTTTTTGGGTTCAAAAGGAATTGTAATGAATCCATGTGTTCTTTCTGGTAAATCGTCTTTTTCGCTAAGGGTGTCACTTGATATAGGTAATAGTAGATATTAACTAGTCTTGCATTTAATATTATTTAGAGGATGCAGTAATTCCAACAAATTGTGTAGAACGATATAAAATTGATTTAATTTCAAAACATCAATTTACTATGGCGATAAAAAAATATATATGTATATATAGGGAGAGAGAGAGAGAGAAGAACTAAACTCTAGCTCCAAATAAACAAGAGCTGAACAAGAACTAACTAGGTAAGAAAAGTCCCCAACTCGGATTGGTTCCCGCAGATGTGTCGATGATAGCCAAGAATCATGCAATCAGAAAGACTTTCAAAGTTAGCAATAACCTCAAACTTCCACGGATGGGCGTTACATTACTATTTCAATTTATTTACGCAATAATCTTCTTCATAAAAGGGGCGTCTGCAAAGGCGTAGCTAAGGAGAGGCAGGGGGGACATATGTCCCCGGGCGCAACGTTAGGGGGCGCCAAAATGAGTATTAAAACTAATTATTTAATTTTATTTTGATGCCTTCAATAGCGATATGTGATAGAAATCCCAGAGCATTGTCCGTCAACTCTGACAACCACAGCTCAAACTTAGCAGTTTAGTTTGCGACAGTCAGTCAAATCAAGGAGGGTCAACATCTAGAATGTCACATAACTTCTCCCCCACTCCTTGGACTTTAATACGAACAATGAAAGGTCAACGTTCATTACTCTTTTGTCTATGTATAACTAAGTTCGTAAAAATAACCCTTAAGAGAACCATATAGAAATTATAATTACAAGAACATGGCCTTGTAAACTCTCAATACAAATTGCGGGAAAAATCTTGTACACGCCTTCTCTCTACTCAATACCCCCTCTAACAAACAAAACAACCTTTCAAGATAGGAAATTCTGTGGGCCCTAAAAAGGGCCTTAAAAAAACTGATTTGTTTTATGATATTTCTAAGGAGGTAGATCAACTCCTCTTTCATTATAGAGTCAATGTCTCCTTCGGCTCCTCCTTCTTCGCCTTCGACTCCTCCTTTTTCGCCGTCGACTCCTCCTTTTTAGCCTTCGACTCCTCCCCCTTCGCCTTCGACTCCTCCCCTTTCGCCTTCGGCTCCTCATCCTCCTCCTTCCCCGCTTCCTCTTCATACTTCCTCGGCACCGCCCTCGCTTTCTGCCTTTGGTTTCATCATCGTCACCTGTTCTGCGTCGCCGTCGTCGGCTCTTCTTGCTGCCTTCATCATCATCATCATCTACGTCCACAACAAACTTGCGTTGGGTGTACTGCGCAATACGACCATCCTGGATGCCCCTCTTCACCGCCTGCCTGATCTGAACACTGACATCCTTGGCGTTCAACTTTACCGTCGAGTTTGAGAGAATGTACTTCTTCAGAGTGGTAAAGGTAGCCCCGTGGGTAGCTTTGATATTTCCCAGAGCTTCGAGTACCGTCTTCACGGTCACTCGAGTGTTATCGGCCATGCCATCTTCAGTTGATTCGGAAGACATGGTCAAGTTCTGAACTAGTAGGCAACGGAAGATCGTACGATTGTATATTGTTCTGGGCGGACATCCAAGAGAGCTTCTTCAATTATACTTAATAGGCTAGAGTCTCGTTTGTTATCGGAATTAACGAGACAAATCGCTCCACCAACTAAGAGCGGCCGTGCACCACCACCCATCGAATCAACAAAGAGCTATCAATCTGTCAATCCTTACAGTGTCCGGACAGGGTGAGTTTTCCCGTGTTGAGTCAAAGTAAGCCTCAGGCTCCACTCCCGGTGGTGCCCTTCCGTGTTTCGACTCGTGTATATTGGGTTCAAAAGGAATTGTAATGCATCCCTGTGTTCTTTCTGGTCAATCGTCTTTTTCGCAACTTGATTTAGGTAATAGTAGATAATAACTCGTCTTGCATTCAATATTATTCTGAGGATGCAGTAGCCTAATTCCAACAAATTGTGTGGAACGAAATAAAATTTAATAAAGTCAAATACATCAATGAACTATGGTGATATTTAATAAAAAAAATAGAGAGACTAGCAGTGAGCTGTAGTACGCTTGCGCATCCAATGACGATTCTCATGATTTTGCTCTATTGTCATAGAAAAAAATAAAATCTATCACATTGTGTTAGTCTGCATTTTTTGTGTGTATTGAGTATAGACTTTAGAATTTAAACCTCCTATCATTGAAAACGTATTGTACTTAGGTTCAAGCAACCTTTGCTGGTTTGGAACTGTTCTTTGCAAGTTTTCAATATTCCTTCTTTGTAGGCCTTTAACTGTCATTCTAAATCTGGGTACGACGCCTTTCGGAGACACAGTAAGGCGCAAACCGTAAAACCGTTTCACTTTTCAGTATGGTCTCTATTTGTAAATCAAGGGTTGTTCATATATCAGGTACGCAATAAAAAAATATATATTTTTATACTTCCTGTCCCCGTTTTGTAGGGCCTGCATTTTTTGGCGACACCCCCACCCCCACTTCTCTGTAAGCCACCGTACGCAAAATCTAAATTACCCCCCCCTCCCACCGGTAAGTAAAGTACCCTACCCAGCCGCCTTTACTTCACGCCAACTAGTGTCAGATACACATCTGAGCTGGGTGGACTCAGGGACATCCTCGAGTCTCGGAAAAGGTCCACCTTCGGTACACCAGCCGAACGTGGGTACTATAATTATGGATGTCTCTTGTGAAACTCACAAAGAATGACACATTTAACCCTTACAGTCCCGGGCGCGTATATAGCGGAACTGAAGGCAGCATAGATAGAAGTAGGTCGGTACGGGAAGGGTTAAACAAGATCTTCACACGCATTTGCTTTCTCTAATCTAATACTACTCACAGACAGACATAAAATAGCAGGACGTACAAAAAGGCAGACATAGAGAAAAGAAGACACGCATAACGACAGACATACAGTAAGACTGACATACAGTAAGGCTGACATACAGTAAGGCTGACATACAGTAAGGCTGACATACAGTAAGGCTGACATACAGTAAGGTTGACATCAAGTAAGGCTGACATCAAGTAAGGTTGACATCAAGTAAGGCTGACATACAGTAAGGCTGACATATAGTAAGGCTGACATACAGTAAGGCTGACATACAGTAAGGCTGACATACAGTAAGGCTGACATACAGTAAGGCTGACATACAGTAAGGCTGACTTACAGTAAGGCTGACATACAGTAAGGCTGACATACAGTAAGGCTGACATACAGTAAGGCTGACATACAGTAAGGCTGATATACAGTAAGGCTGACATACAGTAAGGCTGACATACAGTGAAGCTGACATACAGTAAGGCTGACATACAGTAAGACTGACATACAGTAAGGCTGACATACAGTAAGGCTGACATACAGTAAGGCTGACATACAGTAAGGTTGACATCAAGTAAGGCTGACATCAAGTAAGGTTGACATCAAGTAAGGCTGACATACAGTAAGGCTGACATATAGTAAGGCTGACATACAGTAAGGCTGACATACAGTAAGGCTGACATACAGTAAGGCTGACATACAGTAAGGCTGACATACAGTAAGGCTGACTTACAGTAAGGCTGACATACAGTAAGGCTGACATACAGTGAAGCTGACATACAGTAAGGCTGACATACAGTAAGGCTGACATACAGTAAGGCTGACATACAGTAAGGCCGACATACAGAATATTTCAATTTTGTTCTTTGTTTATATGTATTTAGAAATTCCTGTTGCTTTTGTACAGGGAGGTAACTAAAACTATTACAATATTTACAACTTTAAAAAATAGTTATTTCCCTTGTGACAAATTTAAAGATTTTAAAAGAAAACAAGACTTTAAATTTGTACGCTCATCAATGAAGTAACCTTGGTAAATGGCCAGTCCTGTTGTCACTACAGTATTTAAAAAAGACAGACTAGGCTTCCCGCTCTTACGTCAGGGGCGTGACGATGGTTAGGGTTGGTCCGAGGACTGGGGGGGGGGGGGACACACCAAGGTACTCTCCGAGCGACAGCCACGCAACATAGAGCACGGGTCGGCAACCGTTTGATGATAATAGTGTGCCAAAAGCAGGATTTCTAATTCAGTTTGAGTGCAAACAGCTTAAAAGTCTTTATGCTCTAGCACTCAATTTCTTGTAGACTTTTTTGGGGGGTTGGTCTTCCACGTGCTATTGAAAATCGCTCTGCGTGCCCAAGTCTGGAATGCGTGCCGTAGGTTGCCGACCCCTAAACATAGGGTTACGGTCTCCACAGTCACATGCACCACACTGCTTCTTCCAGCACCTGCGGAATTCCTCTCGGACCCTGGACAGTGGGTAGAAATAAGCCCATATTAATATTGTTCCGTTTTAATTATTGGGTAAGTCAAGTGAGTAAGGTACCCGTTCGACCACAATTGATCCTTCACCAGGATTCGAACCCAGGACCTTCGGATTGCCAGTCGAACGCGCTGGCGCTCGGCCACCATACCTCTACTGACTCTTATAATATTTGTAAAAAAAAAAAAATGTCTTTCAAATTCTCTATTCAGGCCTCTTTACTGTATGACTACTACTAAATTATGTTCATATTAGGCTCGTCTTACTTCTGATAAGTATGGCTAGGGTTACCCACTTTAAACAAGAAAACCATAAAAACACAGTTTTTATTATACTCCCTTTCTTTGTAAACTAAGTTTACCATTTCCACTTCACTACAAAACTAAAATTTCGAATCGGTAATGTCGGCAAATACATATCTAATTATAACGCTTGCGCATTTTTTTTTTAAATGCATGAAGCCACGAACGTGGCTTTGCTTTTGCGCATCCTTTTTTTTATAGCTTTGGCTCGCAAAAACCATAAAAAGATAACTCGCTTTGTTTGGGCTACATTGTGTCACAAATACATTGTTTCGTTTTCATTCATATTTTTTTCGTAAAAACGAATATATCCGAAAACTTTAGTTACTTCCGTCAAAGGCAGCCATGTTTTTTCGTATAATATGTTCCTCGATTCGCAAATTGGTGGAAAGTATTCGTGACTATTCCAAAGGCTACGATGCTGAAAATTTGATAGAATGTATTGTTAGTCGGGACAAGTCTGCTGGCCAAGTTTCGGCTCGATTGGACGACGGGAAGTGGTCGAAAAATCGATGCAAAGTTTTGCTATCAAGCAAGCAGACAGACAGAAAATAGCAGTTAATAGAAAGGGAGTAAAAAAAGATACAAATCTTTACAAAAATTGAAGAAAATTTTTAATTTGTACCGTAATTTTGTTAAAATATTAAGAATTTCATGGGGGCGGCAATTCTTACATTAGAAAATCATACTTGTAAATAACGAATCTCTTTTTCTTTAAATGGGCCTCGGTGGCCAAGCTTTGTACCGAAGGGCCTTGGTTCGAATCGTGTTGAAGGCTTTTCACCCAGCTCTGGTGGGATTGATGTTAAGTCTGGCCACACATCCCCTTGTATTCTGTTGCTAAAGAGACTGGTGAACGCTAATTCACTGGCCCTGTGCTCAATTTATTCCGACGGGTACTTTACCTTACTTATTACCGTAATTTATCAGGAATTTGTTTTTAAATTAAATAATCAAAAAGTTATAATACATAATTTGCTGTAGTTACCACATTTTTAAAATACTCAATGTATGTTAAGAAATAGATCTACTTTACAAATAATCCAGGCCCTTATAACCACATCGGGGGAACAGTCCTGGGTTGGAATCCTGGTGAAAGCTAAATTTTGTTCTCGTATAAAAGACTAGACTTCACGTATAAAAGATTTGAATTCCCATGTAAAAGACGTGAATCCCCGTATACACGACGTGAATTATCGTATACAAGACGTGAATTCTCGTATACAAGACGTGAATTCTCGTATACAAGACGGAATTTCCCCCATAAAAGACTGGATTTTCCGCATAAAAGACGTGAATTCCCGTTTAAAAGACGTGAATTCTCGTATAAAAGACTTGAATTCGCGAATAAAATATTTGAATTCCAATGCAAAAGACGTAAATTCCCGTATTCAATACGTGATTTCTCATATACAAGACGTAAATTCCCGTATAAAAGACGAAAATTTCCGAATAAGAGACGTGAATTTCCCCATAAAAGACGTTAACTCCCGCATAAAAGACGTGAATTATCGTATAAAAGATTTGGATTCCCATGTAAAAGACGTGAATTCCCGTATACAAGACGTGAATTCTCGTATACAAGACGTGATTTCTCGTATATAAGACTTGAATTCCCGTATAAAATTGTTGTATAAAACACTGAAATTCTCGAATAAAAGACTTGAATTTTTGTATAAATGACATGAATTGTCCTTTAGTGGGCTCTTCCGCGTGCCTTTGAACACTTAGTTTTCCAACCCCTGATATACTGTAAGCATCTTGAGCATTGTATTCCCTTATACCTATTGCCCCAAATTCAAACTATGCTTTTAAAGTGTCACATTGACAATTATAGTTAATTTTGATCACGTGTAAGCTCTTCCGTCGCTGTCTGTACAGTTCCCACTTTGCGTGTAAGGCAAGGAGTTCACTTTATGATGCAGGTTTTAATTTAAAATTATGAATTTGTATCGGCCAGGTGCACGAAGATGAATATTATTGTCGAAAAATAACACACACAAAATACATAAATAATAATAGTAATAATAATAAACAAGCGGCGAAGATTTGTCATGCTTTCTGGATTTAAACAAGAAAATGTTATTATATAACTAGTTGTTGCGACCGTCAGATTGGCGGTTACTAATAGGCTAAGAATGACAGTTTTGTTTTGATTTCAATATCACGTTCTTTGGTTTAAATTGCTTTAATTGAAATGAGTCTAAGATTGCATTTCGCTTATACTTATAGTGTTGTAATGTTGGCAATCAATTATGTTGCTCAAACCTGCCCCAAAGTACCACTCTACCTCGGCCAGCTATATGGCCATAAGGAAACCACCTTCAATGACAAACTGTATGATGAACTGGGGAACATGACAGCCACGGCGCAGTTCATCACAAGTATTGGACTTGTGGTCTAAATCCTCCATATCATAACACTGGAGAACGAAGAAGAAGAAGAAGACATTATTTTGATGCAATGCAAAGAAATAAAATACGATACGAATGTTCTATGGCATTTTTTAAATATTATTTCTTTATTAAATTTCAAGATAAACAAACAGGATATTTAAAACAAGTATAAATAGTAAAACAAACGTCTTATGACATTTTGGCTGGAAATAATTTAAAAAAAAAACTTTTTTCATATGTGTTTGAGGTAAGGATAGAGTGGAATTATTAGTTTTTATGTACTCGTGGGAGTGTGAGGGGGTGGGAGAAAGGGTACGCAACGCGACTGGGGTATAAGCATATTATGACATTTTCCGTACGTAGGCCTATTGTATGGATGAATTCTTAAAAGTATCTTTTTATAACAAATTATTACTTTTTTAAAAAGACACGTAGAGCTACAGGGAATATTGGAAAATAATAAAAATAAGACTTATGATATGTAATTTGATTTTAAAAAAAAATTCAAATTGAAACTATGCTTCACTAAGTATATCCATTGTGTAGAGCCCTGGTGTAGAGCATATTACCAGATTTCCAATGATACCAAGTTTGTGAAGATATCTTCACTGAAGACTAGAACAAAAGTTATGAGCGAAAACAACCACAAAAAATAACCATTGTAATTAATTTTTACAAATTGTGACCGGAAATGTCACTATTCTCACTATAAAGGTCATAACTTTAAAACGGCTAAAGACAATTCAATTAAAGTTTATATATTAATCTATATGCTTTAAGAATATAATGTTTCTTTTGATTTATTACATTTTTGATTTGTTAAATATTAGTTAGCATGCGGGGTCATACTAAAATGAAAAACGACTACTCTAGTCTAGACAGATGAAAATGATTTTAGTTTGATTACTAAAACATTTGAATGTTTCAAATCATATGCGTAAAACTTGGAAAAATATTTTATATTGTCGAAAGAGACATGAAAACAAACAATTATATTAAAATGTAGAAATATAAATAATAAAAGGAGAAAAATTATTTGCATAGCCTACTACACTCATTAAATTGTATCTTCACTTCATTAAAAACATTTTAAACAGGAGAATATAAAGTTCATTTTAAACAAAAATTCTTTTTATTTAAAATCTCATAAGTTATTAGTATGAGCCGAACAAATGTAGAGTTTCATTGTCTTTGATTCAAACAGCACTCCTTTTATTACATCCACTCCTTCCGAGTTTATAATTCCATATAGTGCCTATATATTATATATCATATTTTTTAACTGTAACTGTCACCTAATGACTATCCAAGAGAGAGAGAGAGAGAGAGATAGTGGGGGGAGGGACGGTGTGTGTGTTTGAGATGGACTTGTGGGCGTTAAAAAAATGGGGGGAGGAGCCAATAGAGAATCGAGCTGTCACCGTTTGAGTGACAGGGACTGGATTATGTCGCGCGCGAGGCGAATACTGGACGCGTTAAGGCGTCGCGCCCCCAACCCTCTCCCACTTTGTCCACCCTTCCTCCCTTTCCACATTTCTCTTATAGGCCTACACCTTTCTTTTCTTAACGGGAATCATACTACCTTTTTTTTTAACAAACATTAATTTCTACAATAGGCCTACTGTATAAGACTGTGAACCCGGCTGGTCGAGCGGTTAGTTCACCGGACTGTCAACCAAAAACCAACTGACAGGTCGCGGGTTCTAGCCCTGCCACCGACGGATCTCTGTCGCCCTACAGGAGTTTTGGGCCTAGTGGACATAAGTAATAATCTTCTATCTAGAAGGAACGTCTGTAAACTTATAAGATTTCCCATATTCCCTTGTCGGCCTTGTCACCAAGTTCAGATGTGTAGGCCTAGATCCTTTGGTACACAAAATAACTCTCGCCATAGGCTACCCCCTTTCTCTCGCACTTTTCAGCGGCGATTTCTTGTATTTAATAGATGAAAATCGGGGAGGGGGGAGGCATAAAGTGGTGCTGTGAAGGGGGGGTAGGAGTTAGGAGGGAGGGGACAATTGCAAGACATGTGGAGAATTCTACGGGGTGTAGGCCAAGGCTTTGACAGATTGAGGGGCGTGTGCGTGGTAAGCCCCGCCCTATCCCCTCCTTTCATTTTGGGAGAGGAAGAAGAAAAAAGACTGTCCACCACACGCATGCGACACCCACGCCCTCCCACCCTCTCTACTCCTAAACAACGCCCCCTCCCGTTTCCCCTTTTACTTCCTTTCCTTTTTGGGCAGACGCATGTACACACACCTCAGCTAGCTTGAAGGCAGTACGTTTTTTGCAGAAGGAGGGAAAAATTGTTGGGACGTCTCGCCCCCCCCCCCCCTCTGCCCCACCCTTTTACCACTACGACAGACCCCCATCTCGGAGTTTTAAGACCATCAGCGACAGATCCCCCCCCCCACACACACTCCCTCCACATACACTATACTCCCTCCTTTTTTCCTTGCCTCGACACCCCACCCCTTTTTCCGCAACCCCAATGAGTATGAAATGATTATAAGAGCCCCTTATTAAACGGTAGATCGGCTATTCGGGCCCCCACAAACACTCTCCACACACACAAAAAAACAACAAAAAACGAAGAGACACTGGATTTTTTAACATCAGAGTAGACGCGTTCGGTGTGACCAACACGATCGACATACTTCTATTTCTTGAGCCAAAAAGACACACAAATACCGGTGTATTCGCCTTTAATGTTGTGTTTAAGTATGTTTTGGTGCAATATCTTTGACCGTGTTTTGTTATAGTCGTATATAAAGAAGCAGTTTAAGATATGTGTTGGAGCAGTTTAAGATATTTCAGGAGCAGTTTTAAAAGAAAGTTCACATTTCGCTGGATATTGTGTTTATTTCTTTAGATGTTTATTCTTTGTTTTGTGTGCGAGTAAAAGGGGAGAGAGTTTTTCAGTCTTTCTGGACGAGATTAATTTTATTTAATATAGATACCAAATTTAGTAGGCCTAAACCCTGTTTTAGTTTTAAAATTTGTTTATCCGGCTGTTGTAGGGTAGGCCTATAAACAATTCAAATACTTTACTTCGCGTTCTATATATTATCCGCGTTTCTAGGTCTTATTCGTCTTATATATATAATAATATATTATCTTATATGTTATAGACTCTCCTTTTCTATAGAATATTTGTATTGCCTCATAAGCTTATCCTCCGTGGATTGAGTCCAGTCTCACATTTATTAATAAAATATATATATAGGCTACAATAGGCTACTCGAGATAATCAAACATTGTATTATAGTCTTATAATGTGATATAAAGGGAAAAATGTGTGTTAGTCTTAGATTAATGTCAAAGTCTTGTTTTAAGCCTAGCATGTTACAAAAAAAATGAAAATATAAAGGGCCTACATATCAGCGTAATCATAATTTTTTAAAAAGTAAAGTATTCTTTTAACCATACGAATTATATGGCTGGTGAAGCAGCGTTCACCAGTTTCTGTGGCCACGGCACACTAAGGGATGTGTGGCCAGCACAGTGCACAGCCGCCTTTACTTTACCCCAACTAAATCAGGTAGCCTACCCATCAAAGACTCAAAAACAAATCCTAGCCTTCACCAAGATTCGAACCCAGGACTTTCGGTACGCCAGTCGAACGCGCTGCCTTCGCCCACCGTACCCCTCTTATGTTACATTATTTAGTACATATTAATATTATAAGCCTGTCGGCCTATTAATGCGTAATAATAATTGTGAATAACACATTCCGATGTCTAATAAAACGGTTTTATTTATATACAATAAGCTACCATATTAAGACTTGGAATACAATCTCTAAAAAAAAATGTCTTCGAAAGAAATGCACATTAAGTCTTTACTGGGGTATTATTATAAGCTAAAGTCTGCCACGGCCAGCCTCCTCACAGTATATGTGTTTGATACCATTCATTTATTCCTTGATCATAGGCTAGTCCCCCAAAGAGTAAACGGGAGACCTCCCTACCGAGCTTCCACTGGATTTTTTTTGGTGGTAATTATTACAGCTAAAGGTACACACACGGGGGGTAGTCTACATGACGAGGGGTGGGAGGGGGAGACCTGGTGGAAGTAATTGCAGGTGTTATACCCCAACTGACACGTTCGGACGCCGCCATGTTGAATGTTTATATCACCCCCCCCCCACACACACACACACACCTTCACCAAGTATGTCGCTATTGTCTTGTAGACAGAAAAACGAGATAAAGAAATTTAAAAAATTACCCCGATGTGGGCAGAAGTAGAAACTACGCCATTCTGGTGATTGCATTGTTGTTGTTGTTGTTGTTGTTTTCTCCAATTTCCCCGGGGTGGTTTCTCTGATTCTCGATGTTTAGTTATTGAAACTATTTACGTGTTTTTAAACACACACAAATGTAGATGAAATTTATAGAAACGGAGTCGTAATTTCAAGCCGTCGTTGTTATACAAAGCAGTCACACCAGTAGCGGGTGAGCTAAGTTTGTCCTGATTTGTGTTTCCATTAGCACATTTCCGATTCGTCCGTATAGTCTTTCTCTACATAATCTAGGTCAGCACCTTGAAAATCTAGGTGAGTAACGGGACGGGGGATGAAATTTTATTACAAGTGACACTGGCTGAGTTACTAATTTTCTTTAATATTATATCTTATAATAACGTTTTGAGGTGACTATGTTTGATAATGTTCGGTTATTTCCGTATATCAAGTTTAAAAGAATATTCTCGGTACTCCATTTATGTTAAAAACAATGGCGACTCCGGATCGTAACGAAAAGCGTAATGTCTAGCCTATTGTCAAAGTGAGTCAGATCTATTAATATGGGGTGTGTTATGACATCTTTAAGGCGTTACATACATGGCCACACTACCCACAGGGCATGGTGAAACAGGTGTACTCCGTTCCCTTTACTCGTGTAACATTTTAAGTTCAGTAAAAATACTATTTATCATTTTACAAATATATGGACATTAGAAATTATAGAAAAACTATATCGATAGGCCAATATTGTCATTAAACAAATATTTTAAGATTTGAGCACATTAAACGAATGAATTTATTTGCCATGTTTATCTCATAAAAAACTCGTACACGAAAATTCCACTGGAGCGAATTAAGTCTTTTAAAATCTTCTTCCATGTCAACAATTTCTGGATTTATTTCCAGTCTTTGCTCCACCTGATTCTTGATTATTTTCCACAAGCCCAGGGACCAGTCTTTTTCATGTATGTTTTTTCTACAACAAGCTTCATCTCCGAATCCTAGAAGGCTACATTTTTTTCCCAGGCTTTTTCATGTTGTATGTTTTAATCCGCACATCTTATTTATACTTTAGAGCCCCACTGTCTTACTTATATGTTAGGTCGGTTATTTTGTTTTAGTTGTTTGATTTGTTCTATGTTTGTAATGTTTTGAATCATCATTTAGTTTTTTTTTCTTATCTCTTGGCCTATAGATTGTATCTGTGTTCTTTAATTGTTATGTTAAATGCGCTCTCTGAGCTTACAGTACGTTTGTTGGCAGCGCTATACAAATGTCATCATAATTATTATTTATTATTAAAAATGAATTTAAAAAATCAACAACAACACGTTTTTAGACAGCTTTAAATTGTGCATATCATTGTTAGTTTTCAGGTAAACTTTTTATTTATTGGTGTAAACATCTCTTTGCTAAGGGTTACTGTCTATATTTTTCTTACGAGCATTCCAATGTCCTGTCCTCTAATGCGACACATATTCTAATTAATAAAAATACACTACAAAAATGAAAACGTTAAAATGTAGTTATTAAAAATTCTATCTTCATCTTATATCATACAGACGCTATTAAGAAGCTTATTGCGTTCTATAAGTTCTATGATTATCGGTGGTATTAGTATAGTCTTGCATTTCTATTGTAAAATTGAATGACTTCTCTGGTTTGTTCATGTAACCCATTCCATGCTAGGATGCCACTCGGGAAGAATACATTTGTTCTTGCATGTGGGATAAGAAAAGTGTTTTTGTCGTGATTTTTATAATAGCATTGTAACAGATTGTTATTGTGTTGTATTTCTAAGTTAAGAGTTTAATGTATTATTACTACACTACTCTTAGCCCTTTTATCCTCTAGTGTTTATAGGTTTAATGATTTAACTATTGGTCTTATTTTTGACAGTTGTGAATATTCGTTATTAATGAACCTTACAGCTCTTTTCTGGATAAAAAAAAATGGTTTTCTTTAGTCTGATGTGTCCTATACAGAAGATGCATGTTCTAATACGGTTCTAAAATTTAAGACTCCAAAATGAAAATATTTAAAGTTCTAAACATACATTTATAATATACCCATGCGATTGTTATCTGAGTCTTTATGTTCGAATACTTTCTGCTCGCGTTCTAGCTTTCGAGAAATGGCATTCCAGTCTGATTCTTGAGAATTGATGTTAATCCTAAATATTAGGTGTATGATTACATAAGTGCGTGCGATACACTGGACTTTATAAGTATAGTAGAAGTGCTGGGTGTTTAAGTCCAGTCAAACTTGTGCATTTTCTGACTAGAGATACTTTTCTATGATTTCCATTTTTTTTAAAGTAATAGAACTTTTAAATATTACTGCCCACAAATAAACAAACAAACAAATGTCAAGACGCACTTGTAGACAAACAAATCAAGTACGCATCCCAAATTTCAATCTAAACAGTAGGATTCATGCCAGGAGTGGGATTTTGCTGTCGGCTAGTCAGTGATGCGTGTCCTCCCTGACGTTTTGATTTTCTGCTTCGTAGGGGGGGTTGGGTGAGGTTGGTGGTTGGTGGGTAGGGCGATGGGGGATGGGGGAAAGGTTGTGGACTCAAATAAATCATAACACAGATGTGTGTTTTCCCATCACGCTTTGCGGGCGGTCGAGATGGTATGTCAAATGTTGTGGACGGAGAATGTTTTGGGATAGAACTGGATTTCAAACACATTTAAAAAATGTCACCCCCAGCATCTTCTTCCTTTTTTTTTTTTCCAGAAATATCTTTGTATTCAAGTTTAGGAAATGAAAAGTAAATGCGACTGTGGCATTGTCCTATACATACAATCCCCTTTGCATGATGTCGCTTAGAACGTTAAAGAACGCTACAACGTTAGCTTCCACGCACCAGACATATATTGAAATGGATATTTGATTCACTTAACAAGACGGCAAGGCCCAATGCTAACAGGAACACAAAATACAATACAGTGATTAGTTTTAAAAAAAAAAAAGCTTTGATGACTGAACGACTTGTATGAGTTCTGTAGGCATACATTTAATGGCAAACTGAACTGTAGGAATTATGTAGGCAAACTTTTCTTGTCCTTTATTGAATGGAAAAAATTCTGCATTTGTCAGTCATAGATTTTTTTTTAAAGTTACAACAAAGCGTCAACTCTAGTGAGCATGTGTAGTTAACAGGTTCTCCCTTTAGCCAATATAAAACGACCTATTCAAATTTAACCCTTACAGTCCCAGGCGCGTATATAGCGGAACTGAAGGCAGCATAGATAGAAGTAGGTCGGTACTGGAAGGTACATGTATTTACTTTAGTTTTTGTCATAGTGAATTTATTATTTATGAATTAGTCAAATACAAAGCCACTGTGTCATTAGTTTTAAGGATAGACATCTATGTTTGTTGTGCTACAAATTTTTGTTTACCTGTTTTACTTTTTTTGTGTGTGAGCTCGTGACTTTGGACCACACAGATTTTGTGTTATTTAAATTAAGTCTGCCGTATAGAAGCGCTACAGTATGTATGTCTTTATTTATTGCCTTATGGACCATGCTGATATCTTATATATCAACTCATCATTATCAGCATCTGTCCTTTGGGTTCCTTGTGGAACATAAGGCACGCAACTCTCCACGGTCTCTTGTAAGTCACCTAAGTTCTTCCCAGCTCTTTCCAGTTCTTCCAGCCTCCTCCAAAATGCTTCGTCGCCATGTTCGAATGGGTTTTCCTCTATGTCGTTTGCCTCTGGGGGTTCTACTCTCAGGCCTGTCTAGGTCTGTTGTGACTATCTTTCCCGACGGTGTGTCCAATCCATCTCCACTTCATTTCCAAGATTTGTTGTTCTACTGTTCTCTGACCACACCTCCCCCACAGCTTGAACTTTTTTATGCATCGACTGTTGAATTATATTAACTTTACTAATTAATGCAATGCTGTTTAATTATCTTTATATTTGTATTAAATACTAATAACAACAAAAACAATTCCTCGTTAATACTATAACATTTGAATCATTTGCTTAATATTTTGCCAAATTGAAAGTTAAATTGAAACATATTAATGGCTTTCTCTTTCTTGCAGTACTGGGTATTGATATTTTAGATTTATGATTCACTTCAGGAGTTCAATAGTATTCATGTGTTTCGATTACTAGTTTATATTTCCATTGTGTAAACCTTTCAAAGTTTATTACACTCGTAGAAATGTTCTGTTTGATTTATCGTTTCTTGCTTAGTATTAAAGCTTTTTTTTACTTCCGCCGTTACATGTAAATATTTTTTATGTATATTATATTGCCAAATTTTATTATATTGTATCGTCTTCTTCCTAATCGTAATTTGTCATTGGAAGGATTAAAAAAAAAACAAGGCAGATAACTATGGTGAATTAATTGCACGGTGGTTTCCAGGCCTGCCTCACTCCCATACTGGTGCGTGTTAGTGGAGGTCTTATGTGGCCAGAACCCGTTGCGAGCTGTTTCATAGAGGCTTGTTTGGAGAACATTCAAACAGGACACATCCCACATGGGCACTCTTTACTGGTTCCGTTGTCTTTGTCTCTTTTTAATCGAACGCTTTTTGAATACATATTTTGTGCAAGAAAGTTTGGATGACTGAAGCGAGTAAAGCCTTACCGAGTTCTTTATGTACCTCTTCGAGTTCCCTTTAAGTAGTGAAGTTTCTATTGTGCATCCCCCGTTGTACCCCGAAGTTCCAATTATACCCTTAAGTTCCCAATATACTATGAAGTTCCCATTATACCCTTAAGTTCCCAATATACTATGAAGTTCCAATTATACCCCGAAGTTCCCAATATACTATGAAGTTCCCATTATATCCTGAAGTTCCCAATATACTATAAAGTTCCCATTATATCCTGAAGTTCCCAATATACTATGAAGTTCCCATTATACCCTTAAGTTCCCAATATACTATGAAGTTCCCATTATACCCTGAAGTTCCAGTTGCACCTTCAAGTTCCCGTTGACCCTTAGGTTTCTTTATTATTATTAATTTAGATGTGTGTTTTATAAGCTAGTTTATATTAAAGTTTTATTGACATACAACTTTCTATTCTATTTATCTTCGGGTTACCAGTGTAAAAGGTACCGGAAGTTTGCTATACTTTGTTATTTTACACTATTTTGACACCAGTCCAGTATGCATTTTGATCCTAATCAGAGTTTTTTTTTACATTCCATATTTTTCCGTTTCTTCAAATAGCTATTTCAATGTATTTTGTATTTCAAAATGTTCATCCCTTATATTATCTGATGTTTCCCCTCCCAGTTCCCCCCCCCCCCCCATCATTCGTTTGGATAGCTTTGAACTCAGTCACCACAGATTGTCCCCCCGAGGGGGTGTCGAGAATAGCACGCAGCACAACACAATCAAACCGTTCAATCTAACATGGGGCGCTGACAGTGTGCATAAAATGAAGCCTTACCCCCAAGTTGTTTGGGAAGTAGCGGGGGAGAATGGGCAAATGTCCTGATAGAGATTTAAAGTAGATCAACTGCCGTCTACTTGACTTTTGTTCTAATTTGTAGATCAACTCTGTGTCCTGCTTATCCAGTATTATTTTTTTTGTAGATTAAAGTGGTCTGTTTACCATATGCTATACTTTGGTAGATCAAAGTGGTATGTTTACCATGTGCTATACCCTGGTAGATCAAAGTGGTCTGTTTTTGATGTGCTATACTTTGGTAGATCAAAGTGGTCTGTTTACCCTGTGCTATACTCTGGTAGATCAAAGTGGTCTGTTTACCCTGTGCTATACTCTGGTAAATCAAAGTGGTCTGTTTACCCTGTGCTATACTCTGGTAGATCAAAGTAGTCTGTTTACCATGTGCTATACTCTGGTAGATCAAAGTAGTCTGTTTACCATGTGCTATACTCTGGTAGATCAAAGTAGTCTGTTTACCATGTGCTATACTCTGGTAGATCAAAGTAGTCTGTTTACCCTGTGCTATACTCTGGTAGATCAAAGTAGTCTGTTTACCATGTGCTATACTCTGGTAGATCAAAGTAGTCTGTTTACCCTGTGCTATACTCTGGTAGATCAAAGTAGTCTGTTTACCATGTGCTATACTCTGGTAGATCAAAGTAGTCTGTTTACCATGTGCTATACTCTGGTAGATCAAAGTAGTCTGTTTACCATGTGCTATACTCTGGTAGATCAAAGTAGTCTGTTTACCCTGTGCTATACTCTGGTAGATCAAAGTAGTCTGTTTACCATGTGCTATACTCTGGTAGATCAAATTGGTCTGTTTACCATGTGCTATACTTTGGTAGATCAAAGTGGTCTGTTTACCCTGTGTTCCATATTGAATTTAACTATGAAAGGAAAACTTTTAGCCTATTCAAATCGTTGATTTATATTATTGTCACATGTAGCATATTATCCCTTTTATTTAAACTTTATACAATAAAGTGGTCACGTAAAATTCGTGCAAAGTAGACCCACGCCCATGCTCCTTTTTACAAAAAAAAATTTGTAATAAAAGCCCCTACTTTGACTATATGAATCTTTTTACCCAAAATTTGAAATTAGTTGTAAAAGACAGAGAGATAAAACACTCATTGTCATATAAATTATCTGCCTCCATGAGTGGCACTCGGGCATATAATGGGTTAGCCGAACATGTCAGGGAAAAACCAACAACCTAACATCATTTTTTTTTTAACGATTCTTATCAAAATTGCAAGCCTATACTTTGAAACCACGGGTGTGCGTAGGACGTGATAATCTACACCTTTTGGAAGGGAAACGTCTAATAACTTATTAGATAGGATCAGCTTTACACTGTCACCGTGTTGATATCGGCTCATAATATACTTGTTTAAATTCATCCAGGGGAAAATATGTATGTCAAGTTTTTGGGATATGGTAATCGTTTGGGAGGGTGTGTGTGTGGGGGGGGGGGGGAGGGGATTGGTGCGTCTCAGCTTTCCTAACACGGTGGTGGTAGCGCGTCCGGATTGCCATTCCGAAGACCTCAAATTCCAGTTTAGACTTTTTTTTTTTTAAAAGTCTACCCAGCTCTATGGGGGACACGGTGGCCGTGCGGCAGGGCGTTCCGCTGGCGTACCGAAGTCCCCCGGGGTTCAAATACTGGTGAAGGCTAGGATGATTTTTTTCCCCCGGGTCTAAAGGGTGTCCCTGAGTCTACACTGCTCTGATGGGTACTTGACCTTAATTGGGATAAAGTAAAGGCGGCAGTGCATTGCGCTGGTCACACAATCAACTAGTATGACACAGAAACTGGTGAACACTTGTAAACATAGGCTTATAGTGTGGTCAGTGTAACGCAAGTCCTTGTTTAAAATCCCCCCCCCCTCTTCCCTCCCACAATGGTCGTGTGATATTTTGATATCTGTTATTGAACTCATAAAGAATCCACTGTCAAACAAACACACGCAAACAAAAAAACGTTATCAAAATTCGATCGCTTATAATCCCTCTCCCAAAGACTTAACACTCCCAGTTCATAAATAGCCCTAAAATAATTACTCTAGAATTATCTTAAAAGCTCCTTATAATTTTAGTTCTACCTTTTTCTTCTTTGTATTAATATAGTCTTTCAGAATTGGGTGTAGTTCTTATTAGCCATTCGTATATAGGCTGAAGTGTTATTTTCTGTACTAACGCGGCTCATGCTATAATTCGTTTGTAGAACATTACAAGAGTTTTAACATTAAATTTCTTGTCAATGTTTCATGTTTTAGAGACAAAAGAATGTTAATGGTTTGTTATAATACAAAAAAGCATTAATATTTGCGAATAGTTTGTTATGGAAAAATAGATTCAGATTTGTGAATAGTTTTCAATAGAATAATACAGTTCTCTTTGTGAATAGTTTGTTATGATAGTAAAGTAGATTACACTTTGTGAATAGCTTTTAATGGAAAAATACATTTCTATTTGTGAAAAGTTTGTTATAATTGAAAAATACATTTCTATTTGTGAATAGTGTGATAGTAAAAATATTACATTTCTGAATTAACTTTCCGAGTAAAGGAGTTGTGGATAACTAATTTAGTTACTGATTGCTTGCACTTGTGAAAAAAAGGAAATAAGTTTCAAAGGAAGTAATTCATTTCTGAAGATCACCAACAGGAAGTTACGAACGAACACTCAAGAAAAACCCACAGCAACCAAAAAAAAGGAGGATTTTAACAACAAAGGAATCGTAACTTGTGAGCCCCGTGTGTGTGAGTCCCCGGGTTCAGATCTTGCACATGTTGGCAGGGCTTCAGGTCGCCTGCTTCTCGGATGCCCCATAACGCCCGCGGCGACCTCGGAGACGGGGGAGATGCACTTCCAGGAGCGTAGACAATGGGCATTCGGCGTCACACGCGGGTTATGTTGGGGGTTACAGTACTCACTTGCTGCATCTACGCTAACTTCCTGTAAGTCCACAAATGTCCATAATGTTTTTGTTTTTAAATTATTATTCATTTGTTTGTTTGTCGTCCGTTTGTATATTTATTCGTTCATTTCGTCCGTTCGTCTGTTCAAACATTCAACTGTTTGTTTAGTTCGTTCATTCGCCCGTTTGATTATTTATTTGTCCATTCGTCCATTTGGTTTTTCGTCCTTCCTTTTGTTTGTCCGTTTGTTCCTTCGCCTGTTTGTTCGTTTCTTCGTACATTCATCCGTTTGTTCGTTAATTTGTTGGTTTGCATGTTTTTAATTTCGTCCGTTTAATTGTTTGTTATTTCGTCCATTTTTTGTTCGTCCATTAGTCCGTTTGTTTTATCCGTCCATTCGTACTTTTCTTTTGTTCGTCTATTCTTTTTTTTATGATGTATAAGTTGGCCTATATGCCGACATTCATGCACTCCTTGAATTTCAAGCTAAACATTCAGCTGTAGAAGTAAACACACTATAGATCATACAGCAGCATTGTTCCATTGGCCAAATAATACATCACTAATACTTGTATAGTTTAACTTTTAAAACATATACGTAACCCTAACTATGTTTCTTTTATAATTTGAACTTTAGACCCTATACGTAAAACTTAATTATATTTTTTTACAATTTACACTCTAACGACAATACACGTTATGTTTGTACAATTTAGACTTTAGACCCTATACGTAAAACTTAATTATATTTTTTACAATTTAGACTCTATAGACAATACACGTTATGTTTGTACAATTTAGACTTTAGACCCTAAACTTAGACCCCTTTTTGCTTGTATAATTTAGACCATAGACCTTACCCAAAGATCCCATTTATATTTTTACAAATAAGGTTTAAAGCTATACACAGTGGCCGTGCAACAGCGCGTTCGGCTGGGCTACCGAAGGTTCTGGGTTCGAATCCTGGTGCTGGCTAGGATTTTTTTCCCCTGGTCTGGAGGGTGTACATGAGTCTACCCACCTGTGATGGGTACCTGACCTTAATTATCTGGGGTAAAGTAAAGGCGGCGGTGCATAGTGCTGGCCACACAATCACCTAGTAGGCCTTGGCCACAGAAACTGGTGAACGCTGCTTCACAGGCCCTATGGATCACTTCGGTCTGACGGGCTTAATTTTTTTTTACTTACACATTATTAGAACGGCTGATGCATATGAATTATATTAAAAAAATGGTGATAAAGGATTTATTTTTAAAAAAATGTTTTACTGGTTATACAACCATTATAAATCATACTTTAAAAGAACACATGCTTCACAGTTAAGACATTAGATCACGCCAATAGATTACGATTACGTTTAAATAATTGGGGCATAATGCTTATATAATCTAGACTCCAACACTACACAAGTCTAAAACATGAGTTCTCAACGGTGGCGTTACGCCCCCCTTGGGGCGGTGAGAATATATGGGGGGAGGGGGGGGCGCGGACGTTCCCGAGGGCGATTTTGGGGGCTGTGAAGGGCAAGTGGGCTGTACTAATGTACCTGATATAATTTGAAAACCTCAGTTTTTTTTTAATCGATTAGTTTTTGGATGAAATGTGATGTAAATGAAAGTGTTGCTAAATATCTGATATCCGCCAAACAGTAGGTCTACATATTGTAATACTAATAAGAATCGCAATGACTTTTCCAAAAGGTATTGTCATTTGTACCTTCTGGTCGCGAGTTCTAATCCTGTCTCCCGAATATGATACTAATATCTACAAATTATGATGTTTTGGATCTCAGTTTCACTGAGATTTCCTTCAATGCAATAAATTCTTCATGTTTTCCGTTCCTATTATCATTATGTGGAATAAATACGTAGTAATGATACAGACTGGGTAGTTATTGTCGTGTTTAAAAGTATACATTCTTTAGTCATAAAATTCTTATATAATTTTCAAATACTTATTATAGTTTGATCATTTCAAAGTTATAAATTGTAGGCCATTTATTTTTTTTGTAAAAGAAAAAAAAAACAACATAATAATTAGAAATATTAGCTCAAATGAAACGGGTTAATTATCTCCCTTTAATTAAACAATGTTTCCACATTTGATTCAATAGTGAAATGTGTCAGAAACATCGGCTTCAACAGTCAGTTTTACTCATTCAGAACCGGAAAATGTTGTTGTATTTATCAATAAAAAAAAAAACGCCTCTTAGAGGTCTCTCGCATGCCATTGAAAATCGCTCTGCGTGCCAAGTTTGGAACGCGTTGCCTTCGTTGCCGATCCTTAATTTAGAGTACATTGTGATATTACCAAAAGAAATAACACTTTTCTTTATAACTGGATGAGTCCACGCTACCAGACAATCAAGCTTTACGTTTAGCTTACGTTTATTCGAGTAAAAAAAAAAGAAGAGAAATTTACCCGTTTTTGAAAAATAAATAAATATAAAAAATCTAGTAGACCAATTGTACTTGAAGACTTTTTAGTGTAAAAGAAATTCCTCCAGCGGCGATGGTATGGCGTATAGTGGATTGATGTTGTAGTTTTTAAAAAGTAGTCTGTTCCAGTTGTATAGAGCATTTGCAATCACGTGTCAAAAAGCACGTGTTGTTTGTTTACTTTGTCTAGTGATGAACAATGGCAGCCATATTACTAAAGGTTTAAAAAGGTTTTATTGTTAAATATTATCACTACAACAATAGCCTATGACGTAAAAATATATAAAACACTGTCAGGCGATGAAAATTAACGTTCAAAGCTAAAATTTAAACCATTAAAAATCAATGGAAAAGGTTCCGTGAGTGCAGAATATTTAATTGACGATATCGATTGTCAAAAGTTAGCCTTTAAACTTTAACTTACTATCAAAAAGTAAAGCATAAGGCAGGCTGTGAAATGTTTCACAATAGCTATTGAAAATCTATAAAACCCTTAAATCTTATTTACTTCGTGGACGGACTACTAAGGACTGATATCACGGTTAAATATAAAGATTTATGGAAACAAATTCCTTATATTTTGGGTGTAAAATAGACATGGTAAAGAACAATTTATTCCACCATGTCTCCATCATGGCTTCTATTTACATAGTCACATGACCTAGAAACCAAAGCCACGCCTATTGCAAATGCTCTATTGGCTGTCTATTGTTTGACAACATTTAGTTACTAAAAGTATTGGTTATTGTCTGTAGCGCTCATTACAATATTACAGCAGTTCACAATTAAGTAATGAATTTTAATGATTTTTAGACAGCTTTGCATTGCATGAGACCTTAAATAAATGTATAATTTTTTTATTATTATTAATATTTGTATTACTATTATTGTCTCGATATAATTTTATATTGTTTGCCAATGTTTTAATTTTCTTGTTATGTCTTTGACTATGCCTTTATTGTACTTATGTTCTATGTTGCAAAATAAATATTGTTCATTGTCCATTGACGAAGATAATAAAAAAGCACTAAATTCTAGTCAGCCTAAAAAAATTGGGAAACTATATTGACCCTTTAACAGCATGAAGGGTTGGGGGAGTGGCTTTAAAAAAAAGGTTGGCGGCGGTGAGCGGACGAAAATTGTAAAAAGGGGCGGTGAGCCGAAAAAGGTTGAGAACCTATGGTCTAAAAGATACACTTCAATGAGCTTGCTATAATTTCGACCACACTAAGAGTCTTCAATATAAGTAAAGTCCTGAAGCGTTTAAATTAAATTCCAATACAATTATATCTATATATATCATAAGTAGATTGAATTAGATTAAGTATGATCTAAATTAGATGCTACCATATTATGGGGAACATACTATCTCACAGTCACGTACTCACTCATACAAAACATTCTTATACGCATGCGCGAGTTCGCGACATGACTTATGCTGCCGATTGGTTAAAACTTAAACGTCGGTTTTTTAGAAGCATTAAAGAAGGGTAAAAACACTTATTATAAAATGTAATATTAGTAAAAGTGTACATTTTTTGTTTTTAAACCCTTAATTTTTTTCAAAGACTTGGAAGTGTTTGATTTAATTTGCCCCCAAATGATATTATGGACCAGGGCTCTCTACAACATTTGTGTCATTGGGCCATATACGAAATTCATTACATAATGATGGATCACACGTTCTGAACTATTAAATTATGTATCAAAATTATTAATACAATGATTTTTTAAAGTATAACACTAAAAAGACTTGACGGGTCAGGTTCTGACCCACGGGCCGACTGTTGCGCACCTTTTGATATTGAGATGAGAACAGTGAGAAGAGGCGTGCCAGTTAGTCAGTATTCGATCTCTGCCGAGTCCTACACAAGCTCGGATGAGGAGAGAGGGGGAAAATGCTCAAAGACTGCCCACGGCTGCTGTGCGCGTAGACATATCGATCACCTGTCATCCGGGGAATGCGAACACGCCTGTCATGGCGATGGAATCTTGGATCGTATGTACTCGTCCGTCTGTTGGGGGGCCTGGGGGTGTGTGTAATTTTAATTTTGAAAGTAGGTGGGGGAGTGAAGATAAGAAATTAGGAAATAAACAAGCTAAGATCTTTCTTTCGTATCTATCTATCTTATCTATCTTATCTATCTTATCTATCTTATCTATCTTATCTATCTTATCTATCTTATCTATCTTATCTATCTTATCTATCTTATCTATCTTATCTATCTTAACTATCTTATCTATCTTATCTTATCTATCTATCTATCTATCTATCTATCTATCTATCTATCTATCTATCTATCTATCTATCTATCTATCATCTGTCTGCTTAATCTAGCTATATAACTATTTATACAACCATTTATTTATCCATCCACTCATTCAACTAGGACCTTCGGTAAACCAGCCGAACGCGCTGCCACGCGGCCATCATGTCTCCGTGATAATATTGTGCCCAAGTAGAATTTTTCATCCATTCATCTTGTCAACATCCTAAGAGTCCTCTTGCTCTGTGTACTCAATTTCTTCCATAGGTCTTGAGCATGCTATTGAAAATCTCGCTGCTTGCCTAATCTGGCACGCGTTCTGCAGGTAGCCTACCCCTGGTCTATAACGAAAATGAATGCTGTCTAATTGCTATATTAGATTTTGTGGTCAGGGATAAAAAAAAGAGGAAACGCACGCGCTGGCCACAAAATCTCTTTGTATGCCGTGGTCACAAAAATGTGTAAGCACTTCTTGACTTGCCATATGGGCCATCTAAGTGGGGATACTCTACTTTAGAGGAACCTTCACGTTACACTAAGTAGAGTCTTTAATGTAAAGTTTAATTTTTAAATTGAGTTAGAAAAAAATTATAATAATAATAATTATCTTGAAAATCATAATAGGGTTATATTTTTTTGTCTCAATAAACAACCGTTATGTTTTTACATAAATAACAAACAAAAAAAAAAACAACAACATATAGTCTAATATAAATTATGTATTTGCGAACCTTTTTAGTAGTCCTACTTCATTTATTGTTAAGTATATCTTCTTGTTGTTTATTTTCTGGGGGGGGGGGGGGGGAGCGTCTGTTAGACGCGCTGCTCACAAACCCTGAAATAAACACAAAATAATAAGCAGCCACACCTAAAAGGCTTTTGATCTATTCAACCTCTCTATAAAAGCATCCCCCCCCCCCGCCCCACAAAAACAAAGTGTTTATATAAACAGCGCACAACAAACAAGCATACAACAATAGGTACCCTACCCTTGTACTAGAATTTATCATTGTTGTTGTTGTTTCGTTGTTGTTATACAAAGGTAATTCATTTGCAATATTATAGTTTTCAATCTGTACTAGTATATTAGATATGGGGGGGGGGCTGTCCCTCATGGTTTGTAGGGTGTCCCCTGAGTGTTACCCAGCTCTGATGGGTACATGACATTCAATTGGGGGGGGGGGGGGGGGCTAAAGAAGTAAAGGCAACTGAGCATTGTGCTGGCAATCTTCTCGTAGCTACAGAAACAGGTGAACGCTGCTTCACCGGCAGTATGATCACTTTGGTCCGACGGGTACTTTATGCTAAATAAATAGTATGATAGTGTGCGTGAATGTCTATTTTCATAAGTATATTTCTGTGCTTACGTATAAATGATTCTTTTATAAGATAAGATAATAAGATAATATTTCTTTATTGATACAAACAAATGGAAATTTGTCTTGATTACAGATGTTTTGTATTTCAGCATTTTGTAAGCAATTTAAAACAATATTGTTTAAAATTGGATGAAAAAGACGGAATTTATGTAATCAAGTCAAATTTTCATTTGTTTTCATCAATAAAGTAGCCTTCTCTTTATCTTTTCTTATCTTATCTTTACTTTCTTACTAATATCAGATATTGTCTACAGCATGGATCGGCAACCTAAGGCACGCGTGCCAGATTTTGCACGCAAAACGATTTTCAGTGGCACGCGAGCGACCTCCATAAAAGATATTTATTAATGCGTAAAAAAACTACGTACGTGAGCATAATTAAAGGGTGCTGCGTGGTGAACTACATGGGAATCACACTGGGCGTCGACTGTTTAAGTCGGAATGGATTTGCATTGAAACTGGACATATCTCGCCGTGAAATCAATTTCAAAACATTTTAACTATTTCCTTAATTAAGTGCAAATTAAGATAGATGAGCTTTTTCAGAAGTACATTGAAACAGTCAATGCGGAGTTTTCCGAACAAAGGCAAAACATTCAAATGTATGGACTCGTGTTTCCATACCACATCAAGACTTACTGGCATCGTCTTACTACAAACTAATTTGATCTGGATCTTTTTATATTTGAGGGATATTGGCATTTTTTCATTTTAAACATCCGAAAATTAGGCATCGAACTGTGACGATTTTCGGGAAAATCTGAAAGGAAGCTGCTTAGGAAAGTCATCTGTTATTGTCAACCGCAAGGCATTCGCTCTACTTTCAGCTTTTAGTTTAATCTACACTAGTGAACATATTTTATCGCACATGAAAGCTGTTTTAAGCATACAAAGAGGTCACCTACACTTGACCACTAAGAAGTGACTAAATACATACCTGTCATTGAACAATTAGGGAAGAGTATTCAAGGAAAAGGCGCTCATAAATTGTTATATGCTAAATACATTCAAAAGCGTGTTTATGCTCATCTCTATTAATTAAGCATAAATATAATTCATTCTAAAACAAATTTGTTAGTTTTATTATTGTAATAAATATAAGAGGCTTATATACTAGCATTATATTATGCAATTGTTGTAATTACGCTATTCATGTTTAAAAAAATAAACCTCTTAAATCGACTTTATAAGGCAGAAAATGTTTATTTACAACGTAAATTAATTGTATACATCTAATTACATATTGAAAAAAAAGCGTAATGCTGAATTTGTATAAAGAAATCATAATTTATAAATAGCACTAGACTAGTTATATTAAAAAAAATGAACTGTTTGGCATCACTAGCATCAAATATTATGGAGTTTAATTAAAGGGAGACAATTGTTATTTGCGTTACTATTTCTGATATGTTTTTTTTTGTTTCCTTTTTTTAAAAAAGACTTACAATTTAGATTTATAACTTTAAAATGATCAAACTATAAATCTATAATATATTTGAAATCTATATAAATATTATATGACTAAAGAATTTATATGTACATTTAAAACATTACATTAACTACTCAGTGTGTATGATTACTACGTATCTATTCTGCTTAACTGTACTTCAGATACCATCACAAACAAATAAAGTAATATATTATCGGAAATCTCAGTAAGGCTGAGATCAAACCATAATGAATTTATAGCTAATTCTAGAACTATATCTTGACTAGTAATTTACTAGTAAATATTAATTTTGATACTTTAACCATTATTGTGTAAGTTGAATCATGAAATTGTGTATTAGCTATGAATAGATTAAAAAAGGTAATAAAAAAACAGGTTGATTTGTAAATAAATATAAAACGCTGTAATGATTTTCTCTATAACGCTCCTTTTCTTTTGGTCTTGGTCTTGCTACGGCACTAAATAAATTGTCGTATAAAAATAATATAGTTGAGCAGTATGACTTTCACTTTCAGGCTGTTGGCACGCTGAATGATTTAGAAATCCTAGTTTGGCACACTTTAAGCAAAGGGTTGCCTACCCCGGGTCTACAACATACTTTTCCCGTATGCCGACACCGGATCACAAAAGCAATATCACCTAGTTGCAGGAAGAAGACATACTTACAGGCATCCAGGTACGCGGGTGGTTCGTGAGACGGGGTTGCTACGTCCACTGCTTCCTCCCCACCGAGGCCCGGGGCCGCTCTCGGCTTCTGACCGGCAGCAGGAGCTGTCTCCCATGCGTTCGTCCGCTGGTGTAATCTCAAGGTGATCGTATCTACGGTTTACACACTTCGCCAGTCTTTGAGGCCCATGTTTACAGAAGTGCAGGGACACCCTCCAGAACCGGAAAAAAAAATCCTAGTCATCACCTAGATTCGAACCCAGGACCTTCGGTACGCCAGCAGCCGCCATTCACTAGTATAGGTGGTTAAATTTTTTAGTAGGTCACGAACTAAGAGGCTAAAAATAACTGGGACATGGAAAAGAAATGTTTGGGAAACGCTTGTCTACAGCCTAGAGCAGGGTGGGAGGGGGGGGGGGGGTCTGAAACTCGGATTAAGGCATGTGCCATTTTATCTCTTATGTGTCAAGCGCCGCACCCTCCCTCCCCCCCAAAACCCGACCCTAGTAAAAAAAAACAACAACTACACTTCATACAGCTTAACTCATTTTGGTTTTTAAACTACAGCTGTATTTAAATATTTTATTTTAATAAGTATGTTAAGTATATACAAATAAAAAAAAATACAATTTGCTGTGTATTAGTATTAGCTGTCTGAATTTCAGTAATTGTAAATTCTTTTTATCCTAATCATGTTACTTAACTTCAAACTGAAAATATCTAGGATTACACATCTATTTAGGCTATATATATAATATATAATATATAATATATAATATATAATATATAATATATAATATATAATATATAATATATAATATATAATATATAATATTTAATATATAATATATAGGCCTAATATATAATATATAATATAAAATATATAATATATAATATAATATATAATAGACCGTGTATGTGGATTCCGATCCCCATTGATTTATTTAAATGCACGTGACCTTATTGTCGCATATTTTACTTTTGCGATCTCGCTTCCGGTATGGGTAGCTGAGTCCTCAGCGTATCCGACAGCCATGCGTGCGACCTGAGTTCGATTCCTCACTGATAGGCCTACCTTTTTTTTCTTGTTCTACTTTTTAAAAAAATTCCATTAATATAATATATACTATATATTATAGACTATAGGTCCTATAAGTTTGTGTGTGTTATGTCGTAGTGTACGCCTATATTCCATGTTATGCACTCCATCTCCGTCTTTAACTTCCTTCAGTCTTTTTAAAAAATAATAATGATGTTAAGTTGTGTTCCTGGTTTGTTCAGGTAGCCCATTATACGCGTGCATGACTTGCGAGAAAAAAAAAAAAAAAACGATAACAATTTGTTTTATTACAAACGTAAAAAAATAAACATTTATCTATCTATCTTATAGCTTTCTGTGTAATCCGTGTAGTTTATCTAGGATAGTACAGTCACATTTCGCCAAAGGCTAGTCTGCTTCCCATTACTTTAATTACAACAATGCTGTCCCTTAATGTTGCCCGTTCATTCATGTAGCCGCTAGCCCTGACAGATGCTAAGAAAAACGCTGTTACCGTTTTCATAGCCCATGAAATCAAGTGCACACCTATTAATTATTTTTATTACCTGTCAATAAATAGCAATAATATACTGCCTGTCTATACATAGGTGCAAATACTACACTCTTCAAAATACACATTACATGCTACACATTGCACATTACATATTACACACTACACATAACACACTACAAACTACACACTACAAATTACACACTACACATTACACACTACACACTACACATTACACACTGCACATTACACACTACACATTACGCACTACACGTATACACACATTCACACAAAACACGCACACACACACACTCGTGCTTCACAGTACTTTAACAAACTACACACCACATACACCCTACACGCACTACAGACATACAGACACACAGACACATAGACTACACACTTCACACACACAATTGACACCTATATTACACTTACAAACACTCAACACTACACACCGACACTACAGACTTGCACTACATATACACACATTCACACTACACACCGACACTAGACATACACACACTCACACTACACACCGGCACTACACATACGCATACTCATAAACAAACAACAAACACACACACACGACAAACCAAAACACCTGCTCATTTCAATTTCTATTCGCTACTTCGAAGAGCTAGCACTCACTGAACTGTTGCAGAAATAATATTAAGCGTGCGGTCTCGATGTCGTACGCGTCCCACAACTAACAAGTTTAGCGGCCCACCAATATACAATCCCCACATTTCAACAACAAGAATTCGTTTCCTTTGTTTGTCATCCACCAGAAAAACTTGTATATCAGAGGCCGGCTGGTCCTGTGGTTAGATCACCGCACTGTCGACCGACACGTCGCGGGTTCTATCCCTGCCTCCGACCAGTCCCTAACGCCGTGCAGGAGTTTTGGGCCTAGTTGTACTAATCTTCTATATAGCAATATTTCTAGGTTAAAAGAGATGGAACCCCATCTTATGAATGAACATCTCGATGACTTCAATCAGATTAGGGTTAATAACCTTTAGGTCGGCAGCTCACCTAGGAGATGGACACCTGTGAGTCTGCAGCCTCCGCTCCACCGTGGATTTGCATGTCTATGGAAAAGACAAAAAAAACGAAGAATGCGGAAATAATTAGTAACGACGGAATACATTATATAGCATTAATACTTCACTGGGACGGAATACATTATATAGCATTAATACTTCACTGGACCTAATACATTATATAGCATTAATACTTCACTGGACCTAATACATTATATAGCATTAATACTTCACTGGACCTAATACATTATATAGCATTAATACTTCACTGGACCTAATACATTATATAGCATTAATACTTCACTGGACCTAATACATTATATAGCATTAATACTTCACTGGACCTAATACATTATATAGCATTAATACTTCACTGGACCTAATAAATTATATAGCATTAATACTTCACTGGACCTAATACATTATATAGCATTAATACTTCACTGGACCTAATACATTATATAGCATTAATACTTCACTGGACCTAATAAATTATATAGCATTAATACTTCACTGGACCTAATAAATTATATAGCATTAATACTTCACTGGACGTAATACATTATAAGAAAGAACTACATTTTCGGAACGGATTAAATTTTGAGGACGGAATACATTCCGAGGACATATTACATTAGGAGGACACAATAGAAAAAGAGGACCAACATATTCTATTACGGAACGCATTATGAAGACATAATGCTTTTTTTTTTTTTAGGTGAACGACCTTTCGAGGATTAAACAAATCTCGAGGAAGTAACTTTTTATACAAGTCAGAACACATTTAAGCGGACATAACTCGCTTAACCGTGCGGAAAACCATTTGAGGACCACCGGTGTCCGTTTCCATCCGATTTTTCCCTGATCGCGTGTAGAGCACGTTCCGTTGGTCTCAGTACCGAACATGGCATACATTGCGGAGGTTGAAAAGAGAAATATCGAGCGACATGACCTAACTGGTGATTGAATCCCTCGGTAAGCCTCGACTCTGGAAGAATTTTCATATCATGGGTCTTTTCCTAGTGTGTAAATAAACACACGTGTATATGAACATTCTTTATTACAGCGACTTGGCACGTTTTCTAGACACTCTTAGGCATTAATATAGACATTCTTTAGTCCGTACTTTGGGCATTCCTTAAAAATTCATGGACATTTTCTTGCCGAGGAAATAGAAATTCATTGGACGGATATAGACGTTCCTTGGTACTAGAAAACATTCTTTGGTACCAGAAGACATTCTTTGGTACCAGAAGACATTCTTTGGTACCAGAAGATATTCTTTGGTACCAGAAGACATTCTTTGGTACTAGAAGACATTCTTTGGTACCAGAAGACATTCTTTGGCACCAGAAGACATCCTTTGGTACCAGAAGACATTCTTTGGTACTAGAAGACATTCTTTGGTACTAGAAGACATTCTTTGGTACCAGAAGACATTCTTTGGCACCAGAAGACATCCTTTGGTACCATAAGACATTCTTTGGTACCAGAAGACATTCTTTGGTACTAGAAGACATTCTTTGGTACCAGAAGACATTTTTTGGTACTAGAAGACATTCTTTGGTACCTTAAGACATTCTTTGGTACTAGAAGACATTCTTTGGTACTAGAAGACATTCTTTGGTACTAGAAGACATTCTTTGGTACTAGAAGACATTCTTTGGTACTAGAAGACATTCTTTGGTACCATAAGACATTCTTTGGTACCAGAAGACATTGTTTGGTACCAGAAGACATTCTTTGGTACTAGAAGACATTCTTTGGTACCAGAAGACATTCTTTGGTACTAGAAGACATTCTTTGGTACTAGAAGACATTCTTTGTTACTAGAAGACATTCTTTGGTACCAGAAGACACTCTTTGGTACCAGAAGACACTCTTTGGTACCAGAAGACATTCTTTGGTACCAGAAGACATTCTTTGGTACCAGAAGACATTCTTTGGTACCAGAAGACATTGTTTGGTACCAGAAGACATTGTTTGGTACCAGAAGACATTGTTTGGTACCAGAAGACATTCTTTGGTACCAGAAGACATTCTTTGGTACCAGAAGACATTCTTTTGTACCAGAAGACATTGTTTGGTACCAGAAGACATTGTTTGGTACCAGAAGACATTGTTTGGTACTAGAAGACATTCTTTGGTACGCGATATTGACAAGGCCACAGTGTTACTAGTTTGTTTCTTATACTATTTAAACGTAGAGACAACTTTGATTGTATTTCTTTGCTTGAATTTTCTGTGTATTGCTGCTTGTAATGTTAAAATATTTAAATTTTCTCCCCAATGCAATCGTATTCAGAAGAAGAAGGTGCTCGAGAAAATGCGGAACTCTTAAAACTGTATTATCCAGATGACTATATTTCCTGTTTAAATACATATATATAACAATAAATAAGTCCACAAAATCAAAACAACAATAACAACCTAACAGTTTCGTAAACCTGATTATAACCATTTAACCTAGACAAAAATAATTATTTACATCAAAGGTAAAAAAGCAACGGTTTTAAAGGCTGATGAGAATATGAGAGAGAGAGAGAGAGAGAGAGAGAGAGAGAGAGAGAGAGAAAGAGAGAGAGAGAGAGAAAGAGAGAGAGAGAGAGAGAGAGAGAGAGAGAGAAAGAGATAGGGGTGAGGGCGCTGAAGGATTCCACGATTGACAAAAGGGACCCAAGGGTCACGAAACGTGAGACTGTTACAGACTTACACCCTGACTATCGCCCCCCCCCCCCTACCTCCAACCTCCATAAAATGAGCGTGGACCATGTACGTTCCCAAGCCTCCACCCTTCCACCCCCTACCTCACCCACTTAACACGTTGACGCCCTGTTGTCCGTAACACCATTAAATAATACACCCCAGAAAGAAAAGCCCCATTTAATCTACACAATGAACAGGCGTTAACTAGATAAAACCAAAAATTTGGGGTTGGACGGGGGTGGGGGCTGAAAAACTGGAGGAATGAGAGAGGGGGGGGGGCACTATTTTAGCATCAGGAGTGTTTTAGAAGATTAAAATATCCTTTCCCTAACATAAGCGGGCCCTATGAGACGATCCCTTAAATCCGTGGTAATCCCTTTGAGTGTGATAAGGGAGAAAACCCTTCTTTTTTTTTCCTTCCCTTTCTTTATGCTTGTCTTGAAATTAATAATGAAATGATTCCCGGTAGAAAGTTCTTTTTGAGGCTGGGTTTTTATCCACCGCCTACCCCCCCCCCCTAGTTTTGTTACATCACTGTTCACATGAGCTGTCATTGAAGGTGCGAAGCGCGGGGAGGAGGGGGGGGGGAAGGGCTAGTTTATTATTTATGACTTATTATTATTTTAAATTCCACAATGTTGTTGTGTTTAATAGGGCGTTGTGTTTCTCGGTGTGTGTGTGTTTTTTTTTTTATATCTTAACTTATTTTTTTTTTCGGGAAGGGGGAGGGGGAGAAAGGGGAAGGGTGATCTGTAATAGAGGTCGGCAACCTTTTGATAACAGTGTGCAAAAGTAGGTTTTCTAAATTCATTCAGCGCGCCAACAGTCTTAAAGTCATCCAACTCTCTTCTTGTAGAGGGTACTCAATTTATCTTTTTTTTCAGAGTCTTCCGCGCGTCATTGAAAATTGCTCTGTGTGCCATGTCCAGTATGCCGTCCGTATGTTGCCGACCCGTGATTTTTAAATTGAATAACATGCTTATATTTTATAAAGTTCTTTGTTAAATTTCTTAAAAACGAAAGTTTAGATTTTTAAAAAAAAAAGTGTTTTTTTTTAAAATTAAAAAACCAACAAAAAAGGAGTATTTTATTATGCATGGGAAATGAAATCGACAGACTTAAGAGCCTCTGCTGTCATGAGGATTATGTGGCCAGATAAACCCATCACCCATAACAACCAGGTTGCAGAGACGTTTGTCCTCTTGCAGTTGATGCCAGACAAACATAAATATGTGTCTTTTTAGTTTTCTATCTGTACTGTGGTGTTGTAGAGTCGGGATGGTCGCGCATGAGGCCTGGGGGGATAGCGCCCGGGGCGCGGGTTGAAATGAGCGCCAATTTAAAATGTGAGTTTTCATTTATTGGTAAGCTAACGTACATGGATGCCAAGAAAGTGTCAGTTTGGCGCCCAGGTCGACCGCCCCCTCCTCTGAAAATGTCATAGTAAAATTATGTTTTTTTTAAAACTCGGAATCGAATCCGAAATCCAACGCGATGTATCGATACTATACGTTTCAAACTTAATGCCCGTGGACCAATGCATGTCCGGTGTACAATAATTAAATCCGTCTTCGTAATCTCTTCCATTGCAACACGATAAAAGTTAAGAATTACATGGCACTACTGCACACTTGCTGTATCACTGAGAAATCCCCATTTGTCACGTGAACACCCAAGACCCTGTTGTCATTGGTCGGGAAAAAACATTCTCTATTCATACAAAGACTCCCTTCTGCCCCACGCAGAAGATGGGCACAAAACGCACTCACAAGATAATGAATAATAATAATCTTCAAATGAACTTCCATTTGCAGTACCCATTCTCTAGTCGCCACCTCCCTATAAAATTCCCCCCCCCCCCTCTCTCTCTTTTCTTTAAAACAAATTCTTTACATTATTAATAAACTTTATTCACCGGCCATATTATTGTTTGTTTGTTTTTCAAATAAGGGTGAAAATAAAGCAAGCGTACGCCAATAGCCTAAGGGTAATCTAAGAGGTGGTGTGGAAAAGGGTGGCGAAACTGCAATCAAAAGCATGAAACAGATTGGGCGGCGTTTGGGGGGGGGGGGGGGCGCAAAGAATGTAAGGAAAGGGGGGGGGGTAATGGATGATGGGAAGAAGAGAAAACGAAGAGGTGAGAGGGGAGGAAGAATTCATTTTAAAAAGAGAGAGAGAGAGGGTGTAGAGTCAATACCAAACATTTGGCTATTCTCTCTTGCATTACTTTTGCAAATATTTGATAGAATAAAGAGGAAATCAACTGAGGTTGTGTCTGTGTGTCCCCCCCCCTCACCCCCTCACCCCCTCACCCCCTCACCTAAAGGCCTTCTGGTCTACGCCAACGACTACAAAGGAACACAAAGCTGGAAAAAAAAAAGGGGGATGGAAATGAAAAGAGTTTGGACAAACACTTGGAAACACAAGAGGCTTGAGGAGCGTTTATTGGGGTTTTGGGGGTCTTTCTTTTATACTCTCTTGTAAAATGGTTTCTTCCACCTCCTAACGCTTTAATAGAGTGGGTTTATTAATGAAGTCTTCAATTGAGAAAAAAAAAAGGCAAACGAATTTCCTATATTACTAGTGGTTATGCCCGTCAAAATGACGGAGAAACGAATGATTGGAGTCCAACATTTTTTTTTTGTACTAGAGTTAGCTTTTGTGCGTGCTTTAGTTTTAGGTCTATTTTTTAGAGCAGGTTTACTGAATCTAAAATATATTATTAAACAAGCTAAATTACCCGGCGTTGCCCGTGGACAAATTACATAGGCCTATAGATACAGATACAAATTTTATAAACTACAATGTACAGAAAGCTATTTAAATAATTAAATATAATTATAATTTATTAATAAAAACATTTAAGAAAAGTTAATTAAAATAAGAATTGTAATCCGTTTTTGTTTCAAGCATGTTTTTTATTTTTAAAAAAAGTTTGGGGTATGCCTGGATGAGACTCTCCCGCATTCGTCTAAAATATAGTCTAGTTCTTAGGTTTTACTTACTTCTTTAAGTACTGACATTCTTTACAACCTTTAAAAAGAAGTAATGTTAATGGAAATAAAATACAGGTATTTAAAAAACGTTGTTTTTGGGGAATCGAATCCAGGTCGCCCGAATGGCAGACGGATACGTTGACGACTCAGCTAGGGAGGACACATGCAGGAAGCGAAATCGCAGAAGTAAAATATGAGACAATAAGGTCACGTACGCTTTGATTAGCCAATAGGGTTTGGAATCCACACACACCGTACTCCTGGTTCGAATCCTGGTGAAGGCTAGGGATTTTTTCCCGGGTCTGAAGGGTGTCCCTGAGTCTACCCAGCTCTGGTGAGTACTTGACCTTAGTTGGGGTAAAGTAAAGGCGGCTGTGCATTGTGCTGGCTACACTACCACCTAGTATGCCGTGGCTAGAGAAACTAGTGAACGCTGTTTCACGGGCCTATCGATCAATTCGGTCCGACGTGAACTTTACTTTATAACCTTTAAAAATAAAATAAACAATTTCATAAAAATGCTGAAATAATAATACAAAGAGAATAAATACCATTTCTCAATACGATACGATATCTTTAAATAAATGTCCTCTCAATCGACCCCTTTCGTTTTTTTTTACACACTGTATTCGTTTCTCCATTGCTCTTTCTCTCTCTCTTTTCTTCTTTCTCTCTCTCTCTCTCTCTCTTTCTCTCTCTTTTCTTTTTTTTTGTTACCTTTTTAATTCTCCAACTCTTTATATAATGTCACTATGTAAAAAAACAACAACATCACACCTCCCATCCCAAGCAAAAATAATATTAAAAAAAACAACAGGAAAAATCAAAATTAAAGCAAGTATTTAATTGCTATAATGAAATTTTATGTTATTTTAAATTCTTTTACTTAATCTAATTCTATTTACGGAGTATCGAAAAAAATAACAACAACACCAAAAAAAATAAAAAGTTTATTTTATATGTCAGTGCTATTCTGAAAGTCAGAGTATATAAAAGAAACCATTGTTTTAAATAAGATTGGTCCTTCAGTCTATGCAAAGGCGATTCATTTAAGCCAAGAAATGTGAATATCTTAATATGTGCTTATGTGTTTGGTTGTTATAGGCCTATATATATTGCAATGATAACTTTTTGTATGATAACTTTGTGAATGAAAATTTGTGAATGATAACTTTATGAAAGATAAATTTGTGAAAGGTAAAAAAATTAATGATAACTTTGAGGATATCTTTATGATTGATAACTTTGTAATATGAAAACTTTATGAAATAATCTTATGAATGATAACTTTATGAGTGATGACTTTGTGAATGATAACTTTGTAAAATGATAACTTTATGAAATAACTTTATGAATGATAACTTTATGAATGATGACTCTGCGAATGATAAATTAATAAATGATAACCTTGAGGATATCTTTATGAATGATAACTTTGTGGAATGATAACTTTGTGAAATATATTTATGAATGATAACTTTGTGGAATGATAACTTTGTGAAATATATTTATGAATGATAACTTTGTGGAATGATAACTTTGTGAAATATCTTTATGAATGATAACTTTGTGGAATGATAACTTTGTGAAATATATTTATGAATGATAACTTTGTGGAATGATAACTTTGTGAAATATATTTATGAATGATAACTTTGTGGAATGATAACTTTGTGAAATATATTTATGAATGATAAATTTGTGGAATGATAACTTTGTGAAATATCTTTATGAATGATAACTTTATAAATAACACAGAACACATTTCTATCTTCCAGAGCTTTGTCATCTGTGGTGGCGTTGAACGCCAACATCATCTGCAACAAGATCCCGACTCTGGCACCCAAGCAGCGACTCGTATGCAAGAGCAGACCCGATGCCTTCATCGCCATGGGGGAGGGCGCCAAGCTCGGTGGCGCCGAGTGCCGCTTCCAGTTCATGAACATGCGGTGGAACTGTTCCAGCATCAACGGGGACAAGTCCATGTTTGGCTACGAGGAACTTGGGGGTGAGCCAATCATCGTTTCGCTTGTTTAATCTTGTATATAACTTACTTATAATGGGCATTGTGGCCGAGTGGCAGCGCGTTCGGCTGGCGTACCAAAGGTCCCGGGTTTGGACGGCTAGGATTTGTTCCCGGGTCTCGAGGGCGTCCCTGAGTCTACCCAGCTCTGAAAGGTACCTGACATTAGTTGGGGTATTGTGCAGGCCACAAATATCCTCTAGTAGGCGGTGGCCACAGAAATTGGTGAACGCTGCTTCACCGACCTCATGAACCAATATTTCTGGGTAGAATCAATCAAGCTGGGTAGACTCAGGGACACCCTCCAAACCCGGAAACAAATCCTAGCGTCCTAGCATCTATGTAGTTGGTGAAGAGTTAATTCTTTGGAAAACTAATGCATAACAAAAATTAGATATATACACAGTCAATTCATAATTATTTTTTTTTAAATTACTTAACACCTTCCTTGCGGGGCAGTAGCGCTTTTTTTTTATATTACGTGATGTAATATAATGTTTTACCACCGATTCGACAAAATCATTTTGGCGAGTTTGATTCTGCTACACAATCATCTTTCGCCATATGGCCATAGTTATTCCATAAGCATAATCTATTCATTATTCTCACACAAACGAACAGCTTTCAGAGGCGACAACGTCCTGCAATTATTTCTATTTCAGAACGAGAGAGAGAGAGAGAGACAGAGAGAAAGAGAAAGAGAGAGAGAAAGAGAGAGAGAGAGAGAACGAGAGATATATGTATAGTAAAAGAATTGGGGAGTACATACTACATTACTGCGATCCCCGATATTTTATTTGCTTTGGTAATTGAGAAAAAAGAATTTCGCTCAGCGCAACGCCAAATAAAAACGGGCACCGTGGCTCTTTTGACATGAACATTACCTGTTCAACACTGGAGTGAATTGAATTAATAACTGGAACTGTGTACCGCTATTTAAACACAATACACACAAAATAAAAGGCACGATTTTACTTTATATTTCATTAGCCAACGTTAACCCTAGAACTTGTCAACGCTGCCCATTTGATCATTCCACGCCCCCTTCCGCCGCCAGCCCCCACACACACACTCCTAGCTGGCTTTCTATTATTTTTTCTCTTTCTCATTGCTCGTTTTCCGGTCTCTTTGATAACGCTTTGAGTGTGTGAACAATTTGAAACGCTACAATATTGATATACACACACAAAACAACAAAAACAACACCACCTCCGTTTTTTTTTTCAATACAGTCATGGAAAAAAACGGCAAGTCAATCGAACGCATACATTCCAGAATTATAAAGTCTTTATTTCCACACTTAATCCGGTACGTGTGTTTATATATAATATGTACATTCAAATATTTTTATTTTTCAATTTTTAATTTCGAACTATTTAAAGTGTTTTTAGGAATTATATAGATCTAGATTAGCTTTTTTTTTTCTTTCTAACAAAAAAAATAAATACATTATCAATGCTGTTAGGAATTTAATTAAGCATAGACTGTTAATGTTCTCTTTAAAAAAATGCTGGGAGGGGGGGGGGGGGGTGATAGTAAAGAAATCAGAAAAGGAAAATATTTTTTTTCTTAACCCTTATAGTCCCGGGCGCGTATATAGCGGAACTGAAGGCAGCATAGATAGAAGTAGGTCGGTACGGGAAGGGTTAAATGTTGTTTATGAATTACTAAAATGGGGGTAAAATTGTATCCAATATAAAGCAAACACGGTTTTAATAAAGTGTTGGGCTGACTGTTTCCATATTCATAAATGAAATAAAGAAACGATCTTATTAGGGGCAAAAGGAGGGGAGGGGGGGGTATCGTGAGCATTTGACATCTAGCAGTAGACTAAAGTAAAAAGATAGAAATTGGCTTAAAATGTGATTAAGAATAATAAATGACGATTTGTGTATGATGGTGAAGCATGTTCAGTGTGAGGTCATCATCATCATCATTCCGATCGAGCTGTCATTTGAGAACTTGCCCTTCGGCCTGAGGCTATGGTGAAGAAATGTGCATACTTTTTGTAGCTGTTTGTAGTTTCTCTTTCATTCACTCTCTTCCACTCTTCCATTCTTTCTCTCCTTATTTGAAGTTATCTTTCTCGAGTTCAATTTCTTTTTCTCTATATATCTATCGATCTTTCTACCTATTTATATCTTTCTTTCTCTTTCTCAATATTTCTCTCTCTCTTTCATTATTGTTCTTTCTTTCTCTCTCTCTCTCTCTCCTTTTCTTTGATTCTCTCTTTTTCTATCTTTGTCTTTCTTTCATGTTGGTCGCAAACAAGGAAATGTTAAATATTGGAATTGATAAAAACAAATTAACGCCTCCCACCCTACCCCACAAACTTCCTCCCCTCACCAAACGCCACCCATCTCATGGCTTCTTGATGTGTGTTGTGTTGTTGTGTTCTCTCAATGAACCTCCCAGAAGCCCCTACAACCCCCTCCCTCCCGCCCCCCCCCCCACACACGCCACCCACCTCTACGCCTCTCATTTTTCAAACCCCCCTTTTCGGAAGGTCCTCTTGAGACCTGTGCTCACATACCTGTGACAACTACAACACGGCAGCAGCAACATTCCCAGCCGCTGTCTGAACAGCCACGATACCCCCCCACTCACCCACCAAGGCTGATTCCGTACCCCCCCCCCCATTACTTCACCCCCACCTCCCAATCGACTTGACGCACATATATTCCCCCCCCCCCCCCCACCCACACACCATTTAAAAAAAAGTTATATCCCGCCTCCTTTCATTCTATACTTCAGTTTTTATGAAACAGCCATCCCCTTCCCATTTGTCTTTAGCCCAGATCCGATTTCCGATCTGTGGAGTGAAAGTTTTGATGTTAGCTTTTTTTTTTTAAAGGAGGGGCTGGGGGGAGAACAAGATAATAAACAAATTTCATCTCATGATTCAAGATAGTGTTTAGGGTCTTAGGGTTTAGGGGGGTGGGTCACGATATACGGTGTGGGGTGGAGCGTGTGTATGTGTGTTTCTGGGAGGGGCGGGGAGGGTTATGATAATCGCCCCCCCCCCTTTTTTTGTGTTTCTATTTTTCTGCTCCAGGTCTTTCTTTTTTTTTGTTGGTTACATCGGCTTCGACCTGCAAGAGGATTGTGTGGTCAGACCCACACAAAAAAAAAATGCGCGAGACAATGTCGGACCAGCTTTATTTTGCCTGAATTAGCTACCGGAAAAAAAAAAGTTGTCTTTCCACGGATTTTTTCTTAATAAGAAAACAAAAAACAAGAAAGAGTAAAACATGAGATATACGTAATCATATAGATTTTCATGTTTCACTGGCTGTCGGGGTTTATGTACATTAGACTGGCCATCTTAAACTTCAATAATATATCAAAGTTTAATCGTACTCTTGGGGTTTGGACTTATCTTATATGTCACAGACGCTCCTTCTGTAAAGACGGTTATTGCGTCCTACGCTCATCCAGATTAGTGTTTTAAATGATGATAAGTTACTGATTTTCCTGGTTTGTTCCGGCAACCCATTCCATGCCCAGATACCACTCGGAAAGAAAGGGTACTTTTATGCATTTATATGCAAGTGTTTTTTGTCCTTGTGTTTATCTGAGCAATGTGACAGATTGTTATTGTGTTGTATTTCTAAGTTAATAAGTTATTATTACTACTTTACTTTTTGCCCTTCTGTCCTCCAGTGTTTCTAGGTTTAGAGATTAACCCTTCCCGTACCGACCTACTTCTATCTATGCTGCCTTCAGTTCCGCTATATACGCGCCCGGGACTGTAAGGGTTAAACTAATGGTGTTACTCTTGTCAGTTGTGAATATTCGTTAGTATTGAAACTTGCAGCTCTTTTCTGAATTTATTCTATTTTTTTTTTAATGTTTTCTTATGGAAAACCAGACGTTTTAGATGGCTAATGTTGCGTCATTATTTAACGATCTTCTCGGAGGGCCACATGAGTGCGTTGGCCCACCGGTTGAGTCTTTCAATAATCGGCAACCTAAAGTGCGCGTGCCAAACTTGGCATGCAGATTGATTTTCAATGGCACGCCCAGAGACCCCCAAGAAGTGTTTTTTTATTGAGGAAAAAAACAACAACACATTTTCCGGTTCTTAATGAGGAAAACTGACTGTTGAAGCCGATGTTTTTGAATGACAGAGCGACACATTTCAATGAGTTGAACGCAATTACAAAGGACTTACAGAACTTGAACTGTTAGACCAATGGAATGGATTTGCATATATCTTGAATCTGGTTTATTAAGGCATATGTTAAGATAGATAGTCGGGCTTTTTCAGAAGTACACCAGAGCACTCAAAGCGGATTTTTCTAAACAAAGGCAATAATTTCAAATTCATGGGCTTTTTTTCATACCTCATCAAGCCTAAGTGGCTTGATCTTTCTACAACCTTCTTAGATGTAGATGTTTCTTTTTAAGTCGAGGGATATTGGCGATTTAAAACGCAAGTTAATTTTAAACATAACAAAAAATGGGCATCGTAATTAACCAGTTTGCGGGAAAATCTGGAAGGACGCTGCTTAGGAATTTATGGGGCTATTCTCAACTGCTAGGCATTCGCTCTACTTTCAGCTTCAGTGAACATAATTTATTGCACATGTTTTAAGCATTCAAAGAGGTCACTTACACTTCACTACTCAGAAATGTCTAAATATGTATACGTCATTATAAATCAGTGAAGAGCATTCAAGACAATGGGCTCATTAATTGATACAGACTAATTAGACTTAAAAGAGTTTTTATGCTCATCTTCTATAATTAAACATAAATATAAGTAAAGTACTTTTCGGATCAAACTGATCATATGGCTGGTGAAGCAGCGTTCACCAGTTTCTGTGGCCAAGGCATATTAGGGGATGTGTGGCCAGCACAATGCCCAGCGCCTTTACTTTTATCCCAACTAATGTCAGGTACTCACCAGAGCTGGGTAGCCTCCACCAGGATTCGAACCCAGAACCTTCGGTCGCCCAGAAATATAAGTAATTCTAAAACAAATTTAGTTTTTATTCATTTTATAAATGTAAGAGACTTTTTCATTAGCATTATATTATATCGTTGTAATTATTAATGTTTTAAAGATAAACTCCTTAAATGGACACAACATGAATGAAAGGAAATGTTTATTTACACTTGTTGAACGTAAATTAATTTTATACCTATAATAATTACATCTGTAATAAATATCATAATGCAAGGTTGATATAAAGAGAAAAAAATTGTCAGTAATATTTGTTTTATTACAAAACAACTAGTTTGACATTATTATTGAGTCAAATTTAGAAACTATGTTAATTAATGGGCGATAATCAATCCGTTTTATTTGCACAAATATTTCTAATATGATGTTTCTTATTTTTATTTTTTTTATAAAAGACTAAATGGTTTACAGCTTATAACTTTATAATGACCAAGCTGTCAAAAGTAGATGAAAATTATATGAATATTACATGACTTAAACATTATGTGTACATTTTCAAACAATACAATAACTACCCAGTTTGTATGATTACAACGTAATTCATTCCACTGAACGTTAGTATACAAAAAGCAACAAAGACTATATAACAACTACAAATAAAATGATGAAAATCTCAGTGAAACTGAGAACAAAATATTAGCAGAGGCTAGATACCTATCTTGACACATGACAACCAAATGCTCATGTTTACAAAATAATTAGATCAATATAAATTAATGTGAAAGTTTGATACTAAAATTGTGTAAATAAAAAGGTTGATGATCACAATTACGTTGACGTTAATTTTTTTTTTATTAAATATTAAATGCATCGACACTTTTCTCTTATAGATTTCTTTTGCTACGGAGTTAAATTAAATGTCTTGTAAAAAATAATAGGCTTTGGCCTTTTTAGTCTTTTAAGGTCTTTCCGCATGCCATTGAAAATCCATCGGCGTGCCAAGCCTGGCGCGCGTGCCGTAGGTTACCGACCCCTATAGTAAATGACGTTGTATTATTACATTCACATAAACAATAAAATATATTATTATAAAGTGATTCCTTCTATTACTCTTCATAACTTTTTTATAGAAGAAGTTTACATCGTTATATTATATGTGACGTTATATGTAACTATATATCTATCTTATGTCACACTGAAAAACTCTACACTGAACACATCTTATAAAATACTAAGTCCACATATTTTTAGACTAAAAATAACAACCTCCCACTGGAGTGTCCTTACAATAACTGACCCAAACCTCGCCTTACTTCCTCTTGTTAACCTCTTAACATCACTCAGTGCAACTTCACCCTTTACTCGCTTCTCTCTGTCTCTCATTATTAGTCCACTGACCGCCATACGTGTATCCAACTATTTAACATGTACAAATAATAAAGACGGGGGGACGCGGTGGCAAAGCGGCAGCGAGTTCGGCTGGCGTACCGAAGGCAATGAGTTCGAATCCTGGCTATGATTTTTTTTCCACCGGTTCTGAAGGGTGTCCCTGAGTCTACCCAGCTCTGATGGGTACCTGACCTAAGTTTGGATAAAGTAAAGGCTGCTGTGCATAGTGCTGGCCACACAATCATCTTGTATGCCGTGGCCCACATAACCTGATGAACGCTGCTTCACCTGCGGATCAATTTGGTCCGACGGGATATTGTACTTTACTTTACTAATAATAAACATATATCAAATACCTATTAAAAAAAATATACTCTCTAACATTGAGGTTCTTGTTACCTAGAATATAAACATGGCGATCTACTGAAGCTTTTCGATGCATTCGCTACATATCGTTTTAACAATAAATCTTTTAGAAATACAATCTAGTTTTTTTCATTTTGACTTTAACAAAAAAATTAATACTTTAGCCAAGACAAAACGATTTATAGTCTAGGCCTATAGACTATACTAGAATGAGAAAGGAATAAAAAAAACATACATAAATATTTATAATAATAGGAGTAAACGAGACCACTAAACAACATAGCAAAGTTTACAAAAAAAACATTTACAACCAGTGTCAACGCGTTCAAGTAGAAAGGAAATATTTTTTGTTAGCTCTGTGTTCGTAAAACGACAAAAGCTAGATCAGGAACTTACGTTTAAAAAAAAACAACAACTTAAATCTGTGTGGGTAAAAAAATCAAAGATCGCGGATACTTACGTTTCAATATAGAAGAGAGAAGAAAAAAACTCAATTCTGTGTGGGTAAAAACTCAAATGCTAGATTCTGATTACAAGGCTCAGTTCAAATAACAAGGAGAAAGACACAAAAAAAACAACAACCAAGGCTTCAAACTAGAAGAAAATAAAAAGGCCGAGGAAAAGTTCCTTACTTATATATTTTTTTCTTCCATTTTCATCCCCCGTGGTTTCCTTTGTAGTCGCCCTCAGCCCGCCTCCCCTGCACCCCTTTCCTACATGTCCTTGCTCCGTCAACCACTTTTCCAGGGGAGACGACACCGCACCATTTTGTTGTTGTTGTTAAATGTCTTTTTCACTCTTCAATGATCTTGTATTTCCTAATTTTCATTATCCGCCCCCACCCCCACCCCGTTTGCTGCGCCCCCCGAGCAAGGTATCAAACATGCGAACCCACCTCCTACCTCCACCCTCTCCTCCTCCTCAATGCACCTCTGCGCCACCCCACTCCTCACATCTCAATAAGATTTACCTCCCAGGCACGTAGGGTGGACTTGTCGTTTTTGCAATTGATAAAGTGTTCAGAAAATGTCAGCGAACTGAAATTTCTGTTGCTTATTACTAGATTCTATTTTGAATATGGCCAAAGCAATTAATTTAGTTTTAAAAGTTGCTTGCGGACATGCATCAATTAGGTGAGTAGAGGCCTACCGAAAGCTAATTTTTGGCTTCGACCGAAACCATACCGAAAGTTATAAATAGACTTTCGGCCGAAACCAAGAATTTAACTAAACCTTTGGCCGAAACCGAAAGATAAACCGAAATTGCCAAACAAAAGATTTAAAAAAGACTGCACAGTAATACCACACTCCATTTTTCGACATTCTTTGGAGTGATTAAATAATTCCGTTTATTATTAACTTCAATTTTCTACTTCACACAGATTCATTCGCAAAATTTTAACTACATGAAATTATCAATAAGCAGAGTAATAGATGCCGCACTAGCGTTGCCGAAGCCGAAACCGAAAGCAAACTGAAACCTAAATTTTCGGCTTCGGTTGAAACCGAAACTACACCGAAAGAGACCATTCGCCTACTTTCAGCGCCAAAACCGATACCGAAGCCGCATTTCGTTTAAAAAGGAGAAGGAAAGTTTGAATTTCCAATCATGTTTGGACAATGTCGATGGGTCGAAGTAAATCAGCGTTCGCCAGTTTTCCAAAGATGCATGTTAGTTTTCCCTTATAGGTTACAGGTACCCACCATAGGACGCAATAATCTTCTGTTTAGAAGGGACGTCTGTAACATATAAGATAGGACATTCTTTATGGACGGCTCCCTAGAGTAGAATTGTCTTACAACGGAAGTGGACTAATAACATTACTTACGTTATTGTATTGCATAAAGTTCCACCAAAAATACGGTTGTTGTTTTTTTAACTTCATTTCTAATATCTGAGTGATGGCAAACTGCAAACACCATTGTGTGGAAACTGGTAGTGTTCCAGTCATAGAGCCCCAGACGCATTCTCAAGAACTTCTGACCAAAAACGATATCAAATTATCAAATGTGGTCCTACGGGAGATAACAGGAGTAGTCCCGCTAGCAGCAGAGAGCATCTCAGCAAAGAGATGGAGATGGCTGGGACACGTCTGCAGAATGTCAGCTAACTCTCTCCCCAGGACAGCCCCGAGATGGACCCCCTCACAGGGAAAAAGGTCGAAAGGCAGACCAAAGAAAACAAGGAAAAGAACGGTGAAAAAGGACCTGAAAGCCAGAGGCTTGAACTTAGAAACAGCCCCTTCGAGCTGCAACAGACCGAGAAAAATGGAGATCTTTGGCTTGCGCCTCATGCGCCAGCTGGCACGGAGAGAATTGAGTAGTTATAGGTAAACTCACAAGAATCTGAAGAAAAAAGAAAGGTAGTAGGCCTAGTCGTGATAAAAGACTCCGCCGTAACTTCAGAATTTCATAGTATTAGAGAGCAAAGAAATCAGGACATCAGATCCCACCATACACGTTGGGTCATAAAACAATCCCCCCCCCCCTCCTTATTGTCAACGGCGTCTTCGTTTCCACCTGGGTACATACAGGTACCAGAAAGGGAGGGGGGTAGGATAAGACATCGCCGTGCGGCGGAGGCATTATTGTCATGTTTTCTGATTTTTATGGTGTCGTAAATGTTTGGGGGAGACGGGCGCGGAACCCTCCTCCACCGCTACCTCTTCCCGTCACGCAATGTCGCCACTTTTCGTGCTAACGAGACGGTTTTGTTCCCACTGACGTTTAATTGCAATTTGAATTGACGGTTTAATTGCTGTTTGAATACACTGCTCATTAACATCGGGAGTAAATATACGCCGCCCCCTAAAACACTCCACCCACAACAAGCAATTACAAACACTGCAATAATATACAGAAAAGAAAAGGGGGGCAACGTGGGATTTATAACAACACTTTGAGGACCTTTAATGTCATCGTTAGTACGAGAAAACGGAAGATTTCCTTTATCCTAAAAGACTTCGCGTCTACAACGTAAGAGTGTGTCAATGTCTTCACCATTCACTGCCAACAAGAGATTGTCTTGATGTGACAGTGTTAAATAAGTTCCAGATTGAGTTGACTGACCTTTTGGACGCTCCCTCTATATGACTGTCTCTCTCTCTGTGTCTGTCTCTCTCTCTCTAAATATAAATAGATATATATATATATGTTGACCTGGGGCTTAAATCATTAGAAGACACTCAGAACTTAATGCTTGTCCATTATCTCATACAGTTGTAATATCGAGATGTGGACGGATTCTTTTTCTCTTCCAAAAGTTTAACCTTATCGGCCTTATAGAAACAGGTATTCATTTCCTTAACTTCAGAACAATGTACAATGCTTTTGGCTTCAGAAGCTAAGTCAGTGTTACCATAACTTTTGTTTTTGTATCCACAAAACCTTAAAACTGCAAGATATAGCGATGTAACTATATTAAAACCAATGTTTAAACTAATCAGTGTTTACATGTGGGTTTTTTAAAACTACTTTTATTAAGACGCGGCACTAATGTCACGAAAGTAATGTCACGCCAACTTCTTATATGTGTGATGAGCCGGTGAATCATCGTTTACCAGTTTCTGTGGCCACGGCATACACAATGCCCAGCCGCCTTTACTTTACCCCAACTAATGTCAGGTATCCATCAGAACTGGATAGATTCAGGGACACCCTCGAGTCCCGGGAAGAAATCCTAGACTTCACCAGGATTCGAACCCAGAACCTTCGGTACGGCACCCGAACTCGCTGCCACATGTTTAAAATTGTGTTCATATTGTATTTAGATTTGTATCGATAATTTATTTAGAGTGATTTATGTAAACTTGATTATGGTTGGAGATTACCCCCGCAAACTAAGACCAATAATCCCAATCACCAAAATAATACTGCTTTACAAAAGGAACTTCAATAATAAACAAAACATAATGTAATATCAATATTATAACGTCAACCCCAAGCTTTCACACTCACTTGTAAAAAAGAAAATGAAAGAAAAAATAATACGTCACGCTTTGCAATAGGAAAAAAAAAGATAAAAGGGGTGAAACTGATATTATGAACATTCGGTGTTGCAGGTCTAACTGTACAATTGAAGTTAGGCTATGTCTTGACTTGACTCTTTTATGAATGAAATAGGGGTAAATCTAACCTCGGGGAGATGTATGATCTTGTGATATATTATCTTGTGATTTATTATCTTGTGATATATTATCTTGTGATGTATTGTATTATCTTGTTCAGCTGTCTGTTGAAGTTGTAGTTGTTTTTTTTTCAAAGTTCATTCTTATAATGAAGTATCTCAAATCTGTTGTATCTTATTCAGCCATTTTATCCGATTCAGTTTTTTTTTAAATTTAAAACAAACGGAAACACGAACACATACAGCAGGTGTATGGGTCAAAGTCATAGTCCCTATTCTACCACAGCCAAGCTTTCGTTTATTAAATATCGCGTTTTATTTTTTTTGCTTTTAAAAAAGGTTTTTACAACACGTTCAAATAGATTTGTGTATATTGATTAATTCATTAATTTATTGATTGATTCGAACTTATGCTGATCCGTGAGTTCAAATATTTTTATGGTAAAGTCTGTAGATCTCATGTATCAGACAACGAGAAACTTTAGGGACAATTTTTGGGTTAGTAGTTAACACATAAATATTGGATATAAACATACATAAGAAGACATTTTACAACTTTTCCCCATTCATTGTTCTGAGGGTACAGACTCGGATACACAGAAGAAATTACCTAGTGGGGTTGGGTTTTTAAAGCTGAAGGGTTCACTTTTGTAATGGGCACTGCCTTATAGAGGGCCTATTTCAGTACGATTAGGGCTCCACCTGGACTCACGGTGTCGAAACTGCAGAGAGAAGCAGAGGAGACAGTCGAGCACGTGCTTTTAGGTGACCTTGCATGTTAAAGCGACAGATGGACAGACAGCCGGAACCGTAAGAAATAAAGGTTGATATACATTCAAGAAGATAAATAAATAAGACTTGATTATTTGTTTACACATAAACATAAGCGCGTGTGAAATAACACTGCCAAGCAGACACGATGCACATAAACAAACACGGACACACAGAGAGAAGACACCCAAGTAAATAGACACACACGCATAAACACAGAAAGACACTTGCAAGCACACATGTGCTGAATGCGATCACGTGATCTATGTTTCTTCTGGAATGAAAAGTCTAGCGTAAAGTAAGAGTGTGTAGAGTGTGTACGTTTTTGTGTTTTGTCACACTTGCTTCGCCGCGTCAGGAAAGTGACATGTGGCAAGTGTGACACCTCTCTGATGGTCCGATTGTCACAAACGTGTCGCACGAAGGCCGGGGGCCGGCCGGAATCAAAGGGTGTCGGGTTGTCCCTGAGGTGGGCGTGTCCCATGTCTTGAGCTACAAGCATATAATAGCATTGGATTTGTGGATACCTGCACCCAAACACACAAACACACAACCACACACACACACACACACAACCAGATACAAACACACAGACTTACTTTCAATGTTCGACCGGAAGTTGTTTACTTCCCGTGTTTTAATGTACACGCAAACACACACATTTAAAGAGTAAGAGAGAGAGAGAGAGAGAGAGAGAGAGCGGGGATGGGGAGAAGAGGAAATGGATAAAGATATCCAGACATGTAGTGATGTAGAGAGATTTGGAATTTAAAAGAAGAAAGATGGTGGGTTGGTAGATGGATGGATGGATAAACAGAACCCTCCAGTCAAATCAAAACCTTTAGTCAAATTAAAACATTCAGTCAAATCAAACCCTTCAGTCAACTCAAACCTTTAGTCGAAATAGAACCTTTTAGTCAAATAACACCCTTCAGTCAAATCTAAACATGCAGTCACATCAAAACCTTCAGTCAATTCAAGCCCTACAGTCAAAGCAAAACCTTCAGTCAAATCAAGCCCTTCAGTCAAATCAAAACATGCAGTCAAATAAAAACCTTCAGTCAATTCAAGCCCTACAGTCAAAGCAAAACCTTCAGTCAAACCAAGCCCTTCAGTCAAATCAAAACATGCAGTCAAATAAAAACCTTCAGTCAATTCAAGCCCTACAGTCAAATCAAAACATTCATTCAAATCAAGCCCTTCAGTCAAATCAAGCCCCTCGGTCAATTCAAGCCCTTCAAATCAAAACCTTCAGTCAAATCAAAACCTTCAGTCAAATCAAAACCTTCAGTCAAATCAAAACCTTCAGTCAAATCAAAACATTCATTCAAATCAAGCCCTTCAGTCAAATCAAGCCCCTCGGTCAATTCAAGCCCTTCAAATCAAAACCTTTAGTCAAATCAAAACCTTCAGTCAAATCAAAACCTTCAGTTAAATCAAGCCCTTCAGTAAAAGAAAACCTTTAATCAAATCAAAACCTTCAGTCAATTCAAACCCTTCAGTCAAACTTTTCAGTCAAATCAAGCCCTTCAGTTAAAAAAAACCTCCAGTCAAATGAAAAGCTCTAGTCAAACTTCACTGAAATCAACCCTCCAGTCAAACCAAAGGCTCCGTCCAAATCGAACGCCCTCAAGTAAATTCAACGGCTTCAGTCAAATCAAACGCTCCATCCTAAATCAGCATTTTGAGATGAAAGGGCAGACAGCCTCTATTCCGTCCTTCCGCTTGTGTGGCCACGTCACTTTGACTATGTTCTTTTTTCAGTAATCTCATCGACCCACTAGTGACAGCCAGTAGTGACAGCCAGATCTAAGGTTTGTGTAGGTGGGAGGAAGTCTTAAGACCCTAATTTCCTCCACCCATACCCCTAGTTTTTATACATATATTTCTCTTCTTTCCATTTCTAGCTATAACTCTAAAGTTTATATTTTTAAAATCATATTAATTTCCTTTCTATTGTTTTTATGGATGGGGGTGTAGATTTTGTATAGATATTCTGAGATGTTTTTTTAAACTATATTTTCGAGAAAAGGAAAATGTTACTTTAACAAATATATAAAATAACCACAAAAGTACACATTTTTACGCTATAAAATCAAGCGACAATCTTTGTTTTTTCCTTGGCTTTTTTTTGTGGCTAGGATTTTGACTAAAGTGTGACCACTCCACTCCGCCCACTGCCCCTTTTATCAACCTGGCCTTAACATTAAAGCACGTAATAAAAAAAGTTAGGGAATGGAGCCTTATTTGTGTACTTGCTTAATATACTTTCAAATACCTGCTTAAAATTTCATTAACTTGCTTATACAAGTATAAGATTTCAGATGTCTACTTATACTTTCATATACCGGCTTATACTTTCAGATAGGCCTACCTGGTTATATATTTATATACCTGCTTATCGTCATTATCATAGCCTGCTGCCCCTCTCGGGACATAGGCCGTCACAACAAGGGTTCTCCAGCCATCACGGTCCTTAGCGAGTCTTTCCAACTGTCCCCAAGAATGACCTGTTCTCTTGGCTTCAGCTTCCAGGTCACGGCGCCAGCTGTTACGGTGTCGACCTCTCTTCCTCTTCCCCTTGGGGGCTCAACGATAAGGCCCGTCTGGTGGTGTTAGAAGTCGGTTCTCTGTGTGTGTGCCCCAACCATCTCCATCGTTTTTTTGCATAATCTCCAGATCTGAGCTTGTTGGGCCTGTGGGGGACTCCTGAGCTCATCATCACTGATCATGTCCGGCCAGCGTATATGCAAAATCCTCCTGAGACATGCGCTTATGAAATTCGGAATCTTCTTGGTGTTAGTAGCTGTGGTCCTCCACGTTTCAACACCATAGAGTAAGACAGATCTTTATCTTGGTTTTAAAAGGATATATCTCTTGTGCTCATACTTTCATATACATGCTTATAATTCCATGAACCTGTTTATACTTTCAAATACCTGCTTACTATTTCGTTTACTCTCTTGTACTTTCAAAACATTCTTATAAGTTCATTTACCTGCTTATACTTTCATTCACCTGCTTATACTATTCATAAAGCCACTTCACATTTTAACACAAGTAAATGCTAACATTATACCTTTTTTTTTTTTTTTTGCGACAAAGGCTGGGGTGAGAGGGGGGGGGGCTGATGGTGTAGAACTGCTATTATATTTTACTTTAGCCCCACCTGATACTACCATGAGAATTAACAAACAACAATACACACAAAGAGAAAGTGGGTATCACTTGCCAGTTGTATAGCCTCTTCTAGCCTCTTCTAGCCTCTTCTGGCCTCTTCACTAGCCATTTTCTCAGTTTGCGAAGAGTTTCCCCCCCAACATAATAGAGAAAGGGAAAACCACCTCAAGAGAGGACAAGAGCGAGAGACACAGTGAGAAGGATCGACTGAGAGAGAGAGAGTGAGATTGCATGGACATTTATAAAGGCAAAAATCGAATATTAAGAGTCCATTTTTTTAACTAACTTATTTGTCTTTTATTTTAAAATTCTTTCTCTCTCTCTTTCTCTATCTCTCTCTCTTCCACTTTCTCCATTCTTATCCTTTTTCTCATTGCAGTTGTAACACGAGATTTTTGCAACTTTATATAACTCTCATATTCTCCCCCACACACTTCAAGAATGAACCACCGAATTATGATTTGAGTTAGTCCTCTTCCCCCGGGGAGGGTGCCATTTCACCTTGTTGATTGTGGTGGGGTGGGGTGTATATAAGGGGGTGGGAGAGAGGGGGGGATAGTCAAACACACCGTTGAGAACTAGCGTTTCTGCTCCATTGTTTTGTGTGGGGCGCCGGATAAAAGGTTGTGGTAAAATAGTACGACGCCCCCTTTCTCTCCCATAGGGCCGTCTAAGAGTTACATACACACGCGGGATATTATGTTGGTGTTTGCCTGAGGAATCTACTCCACTCTGTTGTTGGGAGTTTGTTTTGTTGGAACTGTGTGTGTGTGAAATTTCCATCAGGGTATTAGGCAAAACCTGTTAAACCATTCTTCAGCATTCAAAGCCCCCAAAAATGTCTACAACGGTTTCTCATCTGGCAATATTTGAACACACTGTCAATGTTGTTAAAGAAAGTAATATATATGTATAAGGAGCGTCTGTAATGTATAAGATAAGATAAGATCTAAACAGATCTTTTAAGGCGCTACAGTTTGTTTGGGTGGTATTATGTTAAATATTGTCATTATTGAAGATGCATATTTGGTTTGTTATCAATATTATGATCTGAGACATTGATGGACGTAATGACGCCCCTGACAGTAAAGTACCTTTCACTACTCAGAAATGACTAAATATGGATTTGCCATTATAAATCAGCGAAGAGCATTCAAGACAAGGCGCTTATTAATTGATACAGACTAATTACATTTTAAAGAGTTTTTATGTTCACCTTCTATAATTAAACATAAATATTAGTGAAGTACCTTTCGGACCAAACTGATCATATGGCCGGTGAAGCAGCGTTCACCGGTTTCTGTGCCCACGGCATACGAGTGGATGTGTGGCCAGCACAATGTCCAACTAGTGTCGGGTACCACCCATCAGAGCTGCGTAGGGGCGCCCTAAAGTCCCGGGGAAAAAATCGTAGCCTGGACCAGGATTCGAACCCAGAACCTTGGAATCGACTGTCGAACGCGCTGCCGCTCGACCACCGTACCCTATGACGACCCTGACAGACTTCCCTCCTTTTATTTTTTGTTCAAAGTTTTTTTGCATTCTAAATTCTAGTCACTACATAAACGATGATGAAGGGAGGGAATTTTTTTTCTCAGAACTTATTATCTCCCTTGCATATAAAATAAATATTTATAAAAAAAAACGAATGTAATATTTTAATAAAAAATAAATATTGACAATTTAATAACTTTTTTCTTACAAATAAATAATAATAACAAAAATAAATAAATAAATGAAATAATTATAATGAATTGAAAAAAAAAAGTTCCCGGGGGAATTCTTGTATAAGCAGCTAGAAGCACTAGAACATATTTTTGGACGCGTATGAAAAGTTTGTAAATTGATTGTGGTTAAAGAAAAAAATGAAAATAAATTATAAAAAAAGACGGTTCGTTTTAAAGGCAGCAGTGCCATTGTACACTTTTTGCACGAGTCCTCTATAAACAACTTTACTTTATTTATCGTTATTTATATTTTTTGTTAAAACCAATAGCGCGTTTCTAGTCTCGCTATACTTTTTTTTTTTTTTACACGTACCAGAATAATACTAGCGGCGCCCCATTGAATGGGGGACCCCCCGGAGATGATAAAAATAGAGGGGAAAAAAACAACTTAATTTAACTTGTGTGTCCACGAACTGCGGGGGGAACCCAGCGCGACCCCATGGGGTCCCCTGTGTGTGTATGTTTTTTTCTTTCTTTCTCTCTTGTCCCACCGAGGACGGGTATAAAATAAAAACCCAGCAAGACTATTTATTTGTGGATCCCGGTTTTCAAGTAATTCGTAAAGAGACGATAAAACACTTCGAGGGAATCATAAACATAAAAAATAGACCTACACAGAAAACAAGACGTTTTTATTTGTATGTTTAAAAAACGTCTTGATAACAAAAAAAAAACAACAAAACAACATAAATTTAAGCTCAACATATAAATTAATTTTTATCATAATGTTTGTCATTGTAAACATTTTGAAAATTTGAATCTTTTTTTTTTAAAGCGTGTCATTTTAAAATTCCCAACATATTTTTTTATATCTTTTGATAATTCTGATAATTTGTTTTGAAGGACAGGGAGTAAGGCAGTAATAATACATAAGACATTAACTTCTAATTTAGAAATACAACATAATAACGACCTGTTGCAAAGCTCAGATAAACATAAAGACATAAACACTTTCCTTATTCCTTATGCGAGAACAGATACATAATATAAGCACTCTTTCTTCCCGAGTGGCATCCGGACAATCCCTAGAAAGATATCCTTCAGAAATTTTGGTTTAAATGAGTGCAATAGTGGACATTGGCGATATTTTCATGGTTTCTTTCAAATGAAAGTTTTATTTCAACTTTTCTTTTTATGAATATACATTCTTTGTTACATTAACTTCCATGCCCCACCTGCAAACAAACCATTAGAGTAAACCATGTTTTACTGTAAACATTCTACTACTGGAAAAAAAAGTAATTGTTGCACTGTTGAGCTATTTATCTCAGTGTAGACCTAATTCCGTCTTTTAATTATAGATACAATTTTTAAGTGC